>JAAXCT010000854.1:0-308260 GCA_012490785.1 Eragrostis nindensis
CCGACTATTTTGACAAGGTCTACTATGGAGGCAGAACTTACAGCATTGGATACTGCTGGAATTGAGGCCGAGTGGCTTCGTGATTTCTTATGGATTTACCGTGGTTGAAAACCAATACCGTCTATCTCCATGAACTGTGACAATCAGACTGTAATAGTCAAAGTGAACAGTTCAAAGGATAACATGAAGTCGACAAGGCATGTAAAAAGGCGAATAAAATCGTCAGAAATTGAGAAACTCCGGAGTATTTCGTTGGACTATGTTCATGCGTCTAAAAATCTGGCAGATCAATTTACCAAGGACTGTCACGTAATGTGATAAACTGCATCGAGTGAGATGGGCCTGAGACCCACTTGATAGGCTGTCATAGTGGTAACCTGTTCTATGCGATCGGAGATCCCGTGAAGTAGAATGGTGAAACAAGCTAGTGACAGCTTGAGAGGAAAGACCCTTGATTGGTCTATTCAGATGTACTTCTTTCCTAGAGAACTGTAAGGCAGGCTGGTTTATTAACCTTAATGTGTTCCTAGTGGCTTATGAGAAGCAAAGATATCGTCCTACAGGATATCTTTAAGGAACACACCTATATGAGTTCACTGCTAGTCACAGTCTATGAGATGGTGGGGATCTCTAGATACTCATGAATGGGTCAGAAGTGTGACTTATATGCTTCATAACAGAGGGGATGTTTTTTGGCAACCTAGTATCGGTAAAGGACTTAGGCAAAACTCTTTCGCACAAAAACTGACAATTCAAGGCGTAGTCCATTGCTCAGTTGTGAATAAGGTGTAACCTCTGTTCTAGATGGAAGTTCAACTTAACAGTCTCCATCGAAACACCGGTATATCAAACGAGAGGAAGATGATTTGAGTGCATTCCTTATGAGCTCTAGACTTGGTGGGGATTGTTGAGATTTATGCGACTTTAAGCCCATAATAGAGCAATAATTCTATTTTAGTCTAGGCCTATAATTAATGCAATAATGGTTTAGTCCCACATGGGATTCTATCATTAATTGACTCGACTTATTAGGTGGATTTCCGATTGATCCCCTAAAGAAGTTGAGAGAGGCTAGTGCGAACACCACGCGCGCGCGCGCCGCCGCCGCCGAGCCGAGCCGAGCCGTGCCGTGCCGTGGCGGGCAGGCGCGTCGCGTCGCGTCCGTCCGTCTGTTATGGAAGTTTTGATATATCGAAACGGCGCATCTCAGATGAACCGATGCCTTTTCGTTCGAAGACGTCGCGCCTGTTCGTTCTTTACGAAGGGTCGCGTCTGTTCGTTCGAAGGCGTCGCGTCTGTTCCGTCTCTATATATAGCGCCTTCCATACGCCTGAAACGTTGGCTTACTCGCTCTCGCATTCCATACTTCCGCTCGCTGTTGCCTTCGAAGACTTCTGCGCGCACAGAAATCTGGAGAGCAGGCCTCCGAACCCCGTTCGCAAGAGACATCTGCCGGGTGTGCGGGCGATCAGGTTTTGAGGAGCGACAACGCGACTACTCCCTTCCGATCGACTACTTCCCGGACGGTTCTGCACTGCGAACATCGTCCTGCATCGACTAAGATCGACTACATCGAACATACTCAAGAACAATGGTTCTTGGGAATGGATCTTCCAGCGCTCCGGCGCAGGATCTTCCGCTGGGTACGTTCCTGACTTTCTGTTCAGTTTGTTCATCACCATCACCTTGTTGAGAAAATTATGAATTAAATTAATTAAAACTGCCTAGATTCTTAACAATCGACGCCTCCGCGGCGGACCCCAGGAACTCGGCGAGCCGGCAGTTCTGCCCCGTGTGCAAGGCCGCGGTGTCGCCGGACGCGCTCGTGCCGCTCTACGGCCGCGGCAGCAGCAGCTCCAGGCCCAAGAAGCCGCCGGCCGTGCGACAGAGCGCTCGAGACAGCGACCACCACCACCGGCGCCGGTGCCACGCAGTTCGACTTCCTCTTCCCTCCGCCGTTCGGGGACCGGTGGCATGCTCGGAGGGATGGCGATGGCAATGCTGCCATGGCATGGGTGCTCCGTGGCCAGGAGCAGCCGCCGAGCATGTACTTCCCGAGCCATTACCGTCTGACTCCGACTCAGAGGCGGCGGGAGAGGTCCCTGCATCTTCCTCTTCTTCGTGTTCGTCGTGCTGTGCTTGCTCTTGTTCTAAAGCAGAACGAGATGCAGCAGATGCTGTGCGCCGGGTGCAAAAACTGCATCCATCGCAACAAGCCAAAAACTGCAGCGTACAGTGTACTTGCAATGGATCGGAGAATATAGTCCAGGTGTTAAGAGCGTTGGAACAACGTTTCGGTTTTTTTAACAGTCACACAACTAATTCTGCCAGATACTCCGAGTCCTTGTTCATCTTTGTTATCACCGGCATTGCTTAGCTAAGTTTCTACGCTGTGCCATAAAAAAGAATGCCACTCACGGCAACTTACATGGCTCATTTGCCAAAAGAACATATAGCACCCAGATTCTAAACATGTACTAGCAACTATGATCATCTTGAGTCAGTCTGCGCCGCCGCACCTTTGTACATCGCCCTATCCCTGCCGTTTTTGCACCTGACTAATCCGGATGAGGATGTTCCCAGAGTTGGGTGGGTCTTCGGTCCACTGGATTGAATTCTTCTCCAGATACTTCATCACCTGTGAATAACCAAAACGAAGTCGCATTTATTTCTATTTAAATGAAGCCCACAAGGGGAGAAGGCAAAAGTCCACTGGTCATTGGAACAAATAATGATAAGCATACATCAACATGAATTCATATTTTTAAAAATTTTCAAACACTTATCTTTGTCACACTTTTGCTGAGGAATCTATGTTTAGCTAGGTGGGCATGGAGTTTGAAAAGAAGTTAGTTAAAAATATTACAGAGCAAAACAGAATGAAATAACGACTTTGATACGGAGAGTTCTATACAGGAGTATTAGAGAGAAATCCTAAGAATTTTATGTCAATAATGAAACTCAGGAGCATGCATGCAGCTAAGAAATAGGTATAGCGTGAGATTCAGAATCTAATCAGCTAGCAGATATCATCGGATAAAGCCACACCTTTCTTCTTCTTTGTCCCATCTTGAAAGTGCCATCGTCAACACCTATAATAACTTTTAGGACTCAAAGGGTGCAAACATGAAATATCAAGTAAATCAATAGTAATTCTCAACAACAAAAGTCAATAAACTCAAACAGTCATGCACTGATCTTACATGGAATGTTTGCCAACTGTTTAAGATGAAGTCTCAAAAGGTTAGGTACATTTGCAGCATCTTGTGAGCGCAGATCAAGAGACAATTCGTTCTTGACTCTGGTTTTCTGCAGTATGCAGATACCATAATCTCATGTATTAGCAATCCAAGACTTCAAAAAGTTGCAAAACAATCAATAATTACAGTCGGGATACAAAACAAATAGTACACTTACTTGGACTTGATAATCTCCCCAGCAGATTTTTCATCAGCCAGTCGAGCCATCCTATAGCAGTTCTTGCCCTTGATATTCGGAAAAGAATATATTTAATTATATTTTACATTTCAAAATCATGTCATATGTC
This sequence comes from Eragrostis nindensis, assembly GCA_012490785.1. Taxonomy (NCBI): domain Eukaryota; kingdom Viridiplantae; phylum Streptophyta; class Magnoliopsida; order Poales; family Poaceae; genus Eragrostis; species Eragrostis nindensis. Next base: position 3,548 of record JAAXCT010000854.1, read on the forward strand.
TCTAAGTAGCCAGTGTAATCAAACAAGCATATAAAAGTTTCAAAATGTTTTGTGTAGAAAATAATTTGTTCCCAAGCCAGGCCCTCTATCTAATCTTCAATAGTTACATGCAGTCACTATATAGTCAATGTTGCCCAAAAGTGATTAAGCTCTACACTAATTCTCTTCTCTTAAAAAAAAGTTTATACTTACTTCCTGTATAAGATAATCGACTTCTTTCTGGTTACCCGCCCTAAAAGCATCAACAGCCTGCAATTTTGGCACAAAATACCATCAGTCATAAGCAAACACTTATATCCAATGAAAGTATAATAGACGATGATTGTCATCGGTTCTTGGAACACTACCTTTTCATAGTACTGCTTCATTATATCCCAGTGCTGCTTCGCAGCCCTGCGGTAGTTCTGGTAATCCTCCTCATCCACAGCTGATTCTATAGATAAACCCAAACCAATCGAAAGTTATAAAAACTTTGTATAAGATATTGAACAATGTCATCTGCTATATTAGAGTATGAACATTGGCTTTATCTCATCTTAGCTGTTTTCACAACAGTTATCAAGAAGCCACACAAGTATTTGAGTTGATACTCATGTTTTCTGCCATAAACAAAGCGTCCTTAATATCCTTCGAGAGAGCACAGCATATGATCATACGATTTCACTTGCTGATTTGCCAAGTTTGGCCACGCCTAATGGTAACAAATAGCCATATTATGTAACATACCCGTAACCGTAACTGTCCTTTAACATAGCTGCAACACCTGTACAGTGCACCTAGCAGTAACTGGTTCAGATAGCAAGGCGTGCCGTTTCAATATTAATACTCTATATACTGCTTAACCATGAAACAGGTAAACCAAAGTTAAGCAAGTAATGGAAGGTAACTTCACCTTTTTCTGCCATGCACAGCAACAGCAAGGACTTGTAAAGAGAACCATAATATGAGCGAGAGCTAGTTAATGCCGTTGGCTTTAATTTATGTGTTCAATACATCAGCATAATACTTCAAGTAGTGAAAGGCTGTGATTTGGATGGTTTGACCTGTTTGCTTTAGTGAATTTATATGGTGGGTTTTTTTTTCAAGTCTCAAAAGAGATGTGCTGCAGGTTTAACAGTATAAGGTGACACAACATAGGTAAGATTCAAAATAAGCAACAGATTATTAAGCTAAGATTTTATTCTAATCAAATGCATATTAACATATATTGGGAACAAAGAAAGCACTAGCACCTTTGCTGCCTAAGACGATTTTGGTCCGAATGATCAATAGAGTATGATGAAATGTCCTCAAGAGTTTCAAGACTGGTTTCTGATCTGGGACTCTGCTTCGGTTAGCACCCCATTCATACCTCTTTACCTTTGGCTCCTCCTCCAATCTTCCAGGTACAGTGAAGATTGCTTCAAGCAACTCTCCAGGAGAAATCTGTGCTCTTGAGCTACGCTTCTCTTGAGAAGAGCGGCGCACTACCACCCATACAAAAAGTAGTATACGGGAGCAAATGAATGTCGCGCTCATAATGGAACAGGAGAGCATGAACACCAATACTGAAAAGATTAAGTAAAACCTGAAGGTGGACTGTGAGTCTCTGCAGCTTCCCCTTGAAGACGACCTTTTACTGCCACATTCTGCCACATCAATATAATATGGGCTGCAGTCATCAATTACTCATGAAATGTGAAAAGAAAAATAAAACATGTGTCCAGAAGGACGTTCCAGATAAACAAGAGCAGCAGAGTTGCATTGGTACATTAACCAATAGTTCACTAGACATATATATCAGCACAAGTGGTAATTTCGTTTGAAAATATACCATCCCGATAAATGGTGATCAATCCACCCTAGCAATAAAAGCTATAGAGAAGTTCAGCATCATGAATACCAAACAAAATCTAGTGCACATTCATATATAATGAACACATTTCTAAGAGATTTCATAAGCGCATAGTGTTAACAAGTTTTACAGATACAGAAGCTCATTTTGGAGTTACGATGAAGAGGTTAGAAATCTTCTTACTTGTACCACATTATGTTTTGCTTTCATCCATTTTGTCTACATCTTTTTCAGAAAATGCATCAATTCCTCCATGTTCTGATTACAGTAGCACAGCTTTGTTAGTTGACCAAGAATAAAATGTAATGAAACTATGCACTAAATCCTAAAGCCTCAATGCTAAAGCATTTCACTGCTTTTATAGTGATTGAAGCAACATAACTACCTTCTTAATGTCATATCCACAGCTACCTGCAGAAGGAAACTAGAAATAGTAAGACACCGAATCAATTAAATTAAGTGTGCCGAAATGGGCTGGATAGGAGACATATGCTAACCTAGAACTTCGCGAATCACTTCCATACTGAGCTTAAATCCTTCACCAAGCATGCAAAACAGAAACTCCTCAATATCTCTGCTATTCAAAGTCTCTCTCTTCGGTGCAGAATTAGATTCATCAGATTTTACATTACAATCATCTCCATGAACTCTGGCAGTGCAACCTTTAGAGGTTTCTCCTTCTGTGGCACTCTATTCACAGTTGTCGTAGCCTGGAAATTCTTTTCCCAGCATGCTGGAGACAGAACCAAATGAGGCACTAGACTTTTTCGACTTTTCAGGCATTCTTGTTTGATCTGAATTCTCCATATGTTTTTCTTCAACTGCCTTCTCAACCTGGAAAGAGTTCTTGGTTGGCTTGAGTTCTCCGAGTAGTTTTTTTCAGCTGCTTTATCTCTCTGGAAAAGGTTAGTCTCAACGTTTCGCTCAACATCATTGATGTGAGGCATTGAAAGTTGGAGCTCAGTTAAGAAATCTCCAGCTTTGTTGACATCACCCTTCGCTCGGACAAATGCATCAGCTATGTCATCAAGTGAAAAGGCACAGCTGAAAGCATCAAGCAATGCATTAAGTGCCCTGGTTTCATCATCACTGGATGAAGTCAGTGGACGGGATAGATCCATGGCGAGGACCCGCCTAAAAGGGAAGCTCTTATGAATTGTCAACCTGCTCAACAAAGAAAACTAAGTGTTTATAACATAAAGAGGATGGATAAATTTGAAAAGAAATATATATACAAACTGTAGCACTTATGTTACCAGTACAGGATACTAATGGAAACTTTGAAGCAAGTTTTATCCAATTGCCAACAAGAGGGCTACTTCAATAAACATGTAAGGATACCAGAAAATGTTCAACGTTGTCTGAAATGCTGCCACGTTTTCTTAGTTCTTAGTTCTTACAAGGGTATTATATTATTTTAAAAAATAACAGTAAAGGAAACCCTTCTCTGACCGCTAATAGCAAAATCAAAGATATCAAATAGACTCAAATCACTAGCTGCAAACAAATTATTTGCCTGTAAACATGATTCAGGACAACAACTTTCAGTCACTCAAGGAATCTAACGCAATCACAGAACTTAGAACAGAACACATGAGGGGGTCATAATTATACCAAGGGTGTTTCTTATATTTTTAAAAAAATGAAAAAAACGAGCAGAGGAAAATTAGGGAATTACAAGTTGCGAAAATTCTGTGAACAAACTAATTGCTTGTAGACATGTTTCAGGGCAACAACTTTTTGTTATCAAAGAAGTGGCACAAGCACAATCATGCCATGCCAAAGGGTCACAATTATGCCATGATGTGCATCCTCTCAGCACATTCACCAGAAATTAACATATTGATTGGCAAGAACATAAATCTACAGAGTATTATTCAACCAAAATGGGACCCGCATTTTTTATTTTATTTTTTGAGATAAAGACGCCAAACAGTGCCTGATTCTATTGATATACTAGCAACATGGGAGACATAATGATCACAATGAGCAAGGGGTTGCCTCCTGGAGATCCTAATCGCGCCCAAACCTGAGTGATACTAGGGTTCACGATTACAACAATTAACAACCGCAGCTTCCCTCTCGTGTTTGCTTTCAGAATAGGGGCGATTAGACTATCAAAAACGGAAAAGTAATACAGCGAAGTTACAAACACGAGCATATGAAACTAAAACTCCACCTACGAGCCGAACCGGCTCCCAATTCCGGAACTACACTAAAACATCGAACCAAACAACTGCTCAAGCGGGACAATTCGAAGCAGAGAGCAACGGCATTGCCACAAATCGGCCTGCTTAACCCGCAGAATTATTTATGGATCCTCCAAAAACGGGGATACCTAGAGGATTCCTGCTCAAGTGCGACGCAAGCCTCTAATCTTAAAACCCACACCAAAACCTCTCGATGCCGAACCAAAGAGCCGCGGATGACAGAGGACGCGAACAACGAAACTGAAATCAAGCACGGCCCATGGAAAATGGGAGAACCACGCAGCAGCACAGCCAATAGCTACCTACGCGGCCCCTCCTCGATCGGAAACGGAGCGCCGCAGCCACCGCCGAACCAACCACCCATGAAAATCAAAGGGGAACCAATCGAAGCATCTCCAGATTAACCAAACCCTCTGACGAAGCAAGCCAAGCGGCAGGGTTCGGGCACATTCTAGAAGGTTCTGGAAGGGGGAGGGGAGGAAGGGGGCTTACGGCTTCTTGTGGAGCCGCTCTGGCTGCTCCGTTGGCCTCTCCGCCCCGCTCCCCTCACCTCTCCTCACCCACCTCCCCCTCCCAGCCCCGCCCGAGTCGAATCTAGCAAGGAAGCGACAGGGCAGTAAAACCTGTTTTTTTCCTCAGCACATGGGTCAGCGCAACTGATGGAGTGCCGCCGCAAGAGCTCTCCTCCACCTCCAATCTCAAAAATGGATTAGTTTAGGTCTGTGGATCGTTTTGCCCAACGCTCCAGACTCGATTCGTCGCCACAGCACCGCCAATCCACCGCTCTCTTTCCTTCTCTCTCTTCCTGTATTCTGTTTTGAGCTCAAGGAAGAAGATGACCGAGGGGTATGCTGGTGGGCTGGGCCTAGTGGGCTCACAAACAACGAGCCCATCAAATACATTTCTTTTCAATTTTATTAATTATGGGATGTATTATTGCTCAAAAAAAATTATGGGATGTATTTTTAGAGAAATTATTGAATTATAATCGAATAACATATATTTGCATGTACCTTATTTTCATATCAACATCGTTACACTCACCACTTTTCAATGAGGACGTGACATACTTTTGTTCATCCATATCCATTCATCCAAACAGACGTCAGGAACGGCCTTATCCCTCACTCATCCCTCCTACAAACACAGGACAGAGGCCGCCCTTCCCACAAAATAGGATGAACCCCATCCCATCCTTCCTTGACCCCAAAACAAACACATCTGATCCTGACGTATCTGCCTTTACGTTGCAAACGCAGTGATTGCATCGGAACCGCGAATCGTCTGATGAACTTAAGATAAGAAATGAGGTCGTGATTTAGAGCAGCAGTGAGGATGAGGTACATCTGGCGTGATTGCGCCTGTCCTTGAAAGTTAAAAACTGAATAAATTTTCTGTGAAGTCTGCCTGAATAATGGGAGACCATGCACGAATAATGTGAGACCGTGCGAGCCAGTGATCCTGATGCATTGATTCAGGTTTCAGGAAAAATCAAATGCGCCCTTAAGCACGGTGGCGTGACGCAAACGCAACAAGCAACCAATTCACAAACCGAAGGATGCGTTCCATGTAATACGGACGACCAAATGATGCATAGGACAACACTGTTGCTATAGGAAGGCTGGCCTCCGAGGGAGAGAGAGAGAACGAAACGAGACATTTTTGCTTCTACTAGCATGTGCCCCCGCGCGTTGCCGCGGGTGGGATTGGAACTCTGTAACAAAATGGTGTCATATAACTAATATTAACATGTTTGGAAATCAATAAGATTTTGCACGTATTTGGGTAGAGATCTTCCACAAAGAATATTCCAAATTTTCAGCACATACATAGATTAGAAATTCTGATCAAACATGCACGATTCAGTTTTGGATCCTGATAATTGGAACTCCTATGGCATTAAGGATAAGGAGTCATGTGTTTTTTTTTTTTTTTTTTTTTTGCGAGGAAAAGGTGGGGTTCTATTAAATTTGGATCACAGTACATCCACACCTTTTACAAGGACACCCCTGGGTCCATTTTACAGAAAAGTCCTCAAAGAAAAGAAATTACAACGAAGTCCTCCTTCTTCAAGAACTCTCCCGATCCACAATCTCCTCGCCGCCGGCCACCACCGAAAGCATCGCTCGGTATTCTCCTCGGACCAGATCCGCGACCACGCATTGTTTGAAGAAGCCGAACAGATGTGCACGAAGAAGGCACAAACCCGGCCATCGCAAGGATCCAATCCTGAACCGAACAACAACCAACCAGCGAAAACCAGCAGCAAAGAGCAAAAGATCCGAGCTTCGCCGCCAGCGCATGACGGCAACCACCCGGCACCAACATCCACCATCGCCAGCGTCGCCGGCGAGGGAACAAAAAGACAACCGCCATCGCCATGAGGACGACGACGTCGTCAGAGACATCGAAGAACCATCGCCATGAAGGAGTCATGTGTTTACTTGCACCTATCTATATTTATTACGTGTACAGATAATTTTTCAAGAGATCATCTGGGTGTGTTTGCTTTGCTTCGTGCCATAGCAGGCAGTTGCCGGCCCCTCAGACGCCTGAGAACTACAGGCTTGCCAAGGTAAGAAGCAAACATGCCCATGATGCATATCATCAACACAAAAATTCCAATCATTCTGAGATCACCTGAAAACAAAATAACTAAATAAAAAAATGAACTGGGGCAAATTACTAAAACGTAACAACTGAAGAGCAATAGGATGAACTGCTAGTAGGTTATGCTGTTCGGCAGGCTGTTTTACAGCTTTTTTGCTGTAACTGCGAACACTGTAGCGGCTGATAAGCAGTAGGCTTGACGAACAAGATGACGACAGATTCATCTTACTCATAGTTCTGTTGACGTCCAAGTATAATTATTGCTCCCATAGAAAGATGTAGCCATGACTTTGCTGCATAAGATATGAATGGAATACAACATATTTGGATCACAGTGATGAGAACATGGCCTTAAGCAGATACATAAATAATCATTTATTTCCAATTTCAGATAAATACCTTAGCTATGCAGTGATTGGTTTTTTTTTTTTGAGACCCAGTGATTGGTTAATGGACAAAAATGCAAGGTATCCAGAGATATTGCTTCAAAGAATCGGAAAAAAAAAACCTTTGAATGGAAATATTGCAGCATGAAGAGTAAATAGAGATATGCCATTTGGGTGGAAGGTGCCTCGCATTGGAAAAGCACAAACAAATAAAAATGAAAAGGTTGTACCAAGAAAGGTGTAAGCGTAAAACAGAGGCAATAAAAAAAAGGGAAATTAGTGACCTGCTGGTAGTATAACAATTCTTCATGGACAGCCAAGTAGAAACCACACATGAAGAAAAAATCAAACTTGTTTCCTGGCAATTTCGAACTGTGCAACGATGGCAATTGTTTTTTTTTTAAGATTACACAGTACAACTTAGTCACTCACAACGCACGCACACTCACCCCTATGAACGCACAGACGCAAACTCTACATCTATGAGCATCTTTGAAGACTGGACCGGCAAATTCTTGAGATTGACGAAGTAGGACCTGAGGTGATAACGAGCCTCTTGTAACCACTAAGCTACTTGCCTTTTCGCATTCTAGAAGCTCATGAGAATAAACAATCTAAAAGGCAATATGCTTAGTGATATTGCTGTTTATGTAATCGGTTGCATTTGTGCAACAACCATCATTATCCATGTAGATAACGGTCATTGGTAAGTAGCAAGCAAAAAATTCATTCTCATCCGTTGTACTGTACCACCGATAAATCTGAAACTGAAACGCACGATGGCCTGACAGGGACTCAACAAATCACAAACGATCGATCTATGCATATTGTATCATAGTGACTATATATATATACTCCCCACATATACACCCACGCTGCCACGCAAAGTGATCTACGACGAACTTCAAGAATGTAGTAAACCTCCCAGTCCCATGTTTTTTTTTCTGTTTAATTTACATCCGGTTCCGATCAAAAGGCGAACAAGAACAAGACCGGCAACGCCAGCAGCAGCAGGATGCAGAGCGCCCCGCGAGCGCCGGACAGGAAGCTCTCGGCGCCGTCCAGAGGAACCAGGGAGCTGCTGGGCCCCCCAAAGGACGATCCGTTGCCGAAGCCGCCCGCGCCCGGGGTGAACGACGACGGCGGGGTGAAGCCGGTGCTGGGGGCGTTCGCCCCCGGTGTGGTGCTGGAGTTGCCTCCAGACATGGAGCTGTAAGCACAGAATTGTCACGTGTTAGCAGACGAACGTTTCTGAACTCTGTCAGAGAAACCGCATATATTCTCTTTTAATTTTTCAGGAAATGATTTGCAATGTTGCCGGCGACAGCCATGGAGAGAGCTTGCTCACCTTCCTGAGAAGACGCATCGCCCCGAGCCTGAAATGGAAATGACAATGATTAGAGCGCATGAGAAGAAAGATTAGAGCGCAAGTTTTTCAGCAAATCACTGAACACAATTATCATCTTCTACATATGTCACTCTAGCTAATAACTGAGGAGCAGAGGAGGCGTGGCAGCATGTTGCCTTTCATCAGTGCTACAGCATACAGAGTTGCTGGTTGCATGAGGATCGACAGGGGTATCAAGTTTCCTGAAACTGAGTCTTGGCACGATGATACTATCAAAGGTTGAATTTTTGTACAAAGAGGAACAACCACTTTGCAAAGAAGTAGAAATTGCCTTCCGAAAGAAAGAAACATTTCACAGAGACGGGAAACAGAGCACAAGAACGCGGCTGCTGCTTACTGGGATCGGTGGTGGTGGTCATGGCGGTGCCGTTGAAGTTGCAGGTGGCGCCGGTGTTGGCGTTCCGGTGGTAGTAGTCGTTGTAGGCGTAGGACGCCAGCGCCTGCAGGTCGTTCTGCTTGTAGCACGGCCCTCCCGGCTGGATCGCCGTGCAGTCCGCGTGCCCGGGGCCGCACGCCCAGTTCAGCCCCGTCTGCAGCGCCGTCGGGTCCGCGCCCTGCTTCGCCACGCAGAACATGCCGCCGCCCGCCGTCGGCGTCGTCTGCAGCAGCCGCCTCTTGCCGGCGCTGAGGTCCTCTGCGTCGGCAATGCCTTCAGGATGGCTGCCTGCACATTTTGAATTCAAAATTTAAGTCAGAGTGAACTTCACAGGCTCTGAGGCTCATGTCATTCCATGACTTCTGCTCCAGTAGGTATATTCTGCAGGTTATATAAGTTTTTTTTTTTAGAAAAAAGGGTTAGTTCTAGTGTTCTACAATCTACACACAAATTGCTGTGATGACTTGAGTGTGTGACATGAAAGTGATGTGAAACGATTCCAAGCATCATACATGTGGGATATTTTGTAGACTAAATCGATACGCAGCCACAACAGTTGTTCCTCTTTATGGTGATTTTTCAGTGACATTATTAGGAATCTCAATTATGAGGAAAGGAAAGTGAGAAAGAAACCTGATGCTACTGAAGCGAAAGCTACACTTCACGTACCTGATACGTTCGTGACAAGAAGGACGAGTAGGAGCAGGCATCCCTGCAATCTTTTGTTCAGCATATTACTATTCCAGAATCCAACCGGCAGTGTGCTCCACCAAGACCCGCACCTGCCACATACACGGTGAGTAGTGAGTACAGGCATTAGGTGAGTGAAGACTGAAGAGTGATCAGTTGAGAGGAAGGTGAGTAACAGAGAGCAATTTAGGATGGCGAGCAATGCAAACAAGCTTGTCAAGCAATAATACCACTCGCAAACAATTAAAATTCGTACCTGATCATGTATAAAAGGTTGTTTGTGTTAACTACTTTGCTACAGAAGTGCGCTGATAGACTACTAAACTCAGTGTTTTATACTATTGTAGTGCACTAAAATTCAGAAGCGTAGCATATACACTGCGATAATTAGAAAATCCAGACCAAGTGGAGAGACGTCCCCTAGCTTATTATTATGCAGATATCGCGCTCGAATACAATGTGAAAATTGGGAGGTTTGCATGCTGTTACTCGGTTTCTTTGGCCCTTCAATCAAACCTTCTGGAGCGAGTTGCATGCACAATAATGCAACAGATACGAAACCAGAGGCGTCTCTTTGGAAAGGCAAAGATAGTGAAACGTATGCGTCATAGTCAGACTCGAAACTTCTAAACCGACTCTTGACTCACGATTAAATGACATGCTTCTGTCGGTGATGAACGTAGACTATTTGTGCCGTTTAATTCTCGAGCAAATGTCTTTGGGATCTACCGATCATAAATAAACCTGGAAGTGGTTGGTATGACTGAAACATCTAGCTACATGGCAATTGATAATTGTCCACTGCGATTCTGAACATCATATGCGAAGAGAAATGTATGAACAGAACTGTCATACACCTACCATTAGCTGTTGGGCAAGAGCAGAAAGATTGCTGAATCGCCTCAATTCAAAGATGGTACTATAATATGTAATGTCTCGGTCTACTATAGTGAAAAGCAAGGGCGATTAAGAAACTTTATATTTCCCCAATTGTGGATGCAGTCCGAGCGAGGAACAAATGGACAGAAAGATCAAGTTCAGTCAACCTCGCGAATTTCTTGGGGAGGTGTCAAGTACCAGAATTGAGGAGAAGAAACCTTAGGATGCCAAACGAGACAAACTGGACAATAATTCTGTGGAAACAATGAAAAATCACCACCACGACACCCAACATATCAAGAACACGAACCCTAATCCGAAGAAAATACGTATGATCGGAGGAGAACAGGCAGGATTCCGTAGTAGCACAGATCGATTCACCGGGAGATGAAACATCAGAGTTGCTTCAGGAAGATGAGAATCAGAAGGAACTGTACCTTGAAGGCTTGAACCAAGACTGCCGAGAACAGAGCTGCACCAATTGCTTCTTGCAGATGGAAGCTCGCCTTGAACCCTTCTCGAAACCTGACCTAACCCCTCGGTTTGGAGGACGTGAGCAGAGAGAGGCAAAACCCAGAAGGAAAAGCTGTATATGTTGCCTGCCCCCTGCCTTTTATTGGTACCAATAAGTTATTACTATAGAAGACGAAGAATAATAATTAGGCAGTTATATAGCATATTGCAATATTGACAGAACCGAGTTTTTCTTTTTTTGAGGCGAGAAATAATCAGAGTTTTTCCCTTTTGAGGCGAGAAATAATCTGAGTTAACACTTGCCATGAAACACGTGGCATGTATTGGCTAATCCACCACACATGAAGGTTTTTTTTTTTGGAGTAGGTTCTTCTGGAGTAGCCGGTCAGTGGACAGAACAGGCAGAAAGGGCGAGAAGAGAATACCAGAAACCAGACTGATCGATGATCAGCGATCACTTTCGTTATGGATGTTACGGTTAGTGGCCAGAGAGAATGGATGATCTGCATGCATGGGTGCGTTTCCGCTGCACTTTCTCACCATCCATCTTTTGGGGGGTGGCTGTGCAACAAGGAATTCCCCGTATTTCTTCTGTAAAATAAAGGAAATTTAAAAAAGTTATAAATTTGATGTAAGGACTAAACGAGCAAATGTCAGGCGCACAAGGCAATATGGATGAACATGTGCACAAGACCGACCACATGTTGCAAAAGAAGCTTTAGTATAGTGTACATGTTCAAAAGTTTTCGAACGGTTCTGCCCAGGTCAGTTATGCCGACGCATGCAAATATAAGAAGGATCATGCGCGTTCACCTTTTCTCTTACCTTTTCATTCATTTGCATGCATATTCGCTCATAATAACAGAAGGATAACGAAGTTCAACAATGGTTGGACCTTTTGGTTTTACAATATTCTCCATGTCCTTTGTACCTTGTCTTTTTGTTGAACATGCTTGTAGGGGTGTACATGTGGAGGTAAGATAATGGTGTAGGTGGTTGGTACTAGCACATCAGACGAAGATGGAGTCACCATCAAGTGCGTGGTTCCTTGTGGTCGGTCAGTCGTGGGAAACAAAATGGGCACAGAGGCCATTCTGGGCTATCTCTATCACCATCACTTGGATCACTAACCTGCCAGGGTTTATTTAACGAATGACTTAATGATGCTACCATCACAAAATGTTCCTTTGCTGCATTTGATCTCTCCTCTGAATAAAAATCAGGGAGACTAGAATTTTGTTCAGAAGGATTTTGCAGCAAGATGAAGCTAAGCAAAATCTCCAGAAGAAACTACTTTTGCTGGATGTTCACCCGTTTGGAGTACGTAGTATAAAGCTACCATTAAAGTACTTTTTGCCTTTTTGGTTCCATGTCCAAACAACGTCAAACTCAAACAATTTGCAGGTCGAGAATCTTATCAGCATGGACATGACATGAAGATTAGTTTGTTGGGTATGGAGTCTTGGGACCGAAAAACACTCCGTATATCTCTAATTCACCACTCAATCATCGGCAACACAGACGACACGTATCCAAGCCCCCAATTGCTTTCATTCATGTTTAAGCTGCCAATTCTTTCTAGGCTCGTCTAGTATTCCGTCTAGTTTCTGGTCCTTACGCAGGAGATCGGTTCGTCAGTCCATGTCTTCTCTGTGAGCATACATCATATATACAATAATTTTAAAAAGCTTTCTTTCGTGTCATTTTCCCCAAACCTTTTAGATTGTGTTGTACGAATGATTTCTCCGGTTTCCACCTCCTAAGGCCAAGAGGTAATCCGGATTGTTCACCAAACAGAAGGACAAGTGAGTCAAGTGATTTTAGTTTTTCCCGAGAGAAAAAAAAACAGAGGAAACAAGAACATCTCTCATCCCATTTTACTGCATTTCAGAGTGAAGAGCAGCGTACGCCCTGTTCGGATGGGTGGAAATCGCTGGGGCTGGCGGCTGGGCTGGAAACCGTTAGACACTGTTTACTGTAGCTACCAGCCATTCCAGCCAACCCAGCCGGCCAGCCCAGCCATCCGAACAGGCTGGTAAAGGCCAGAAGCCCTCATCCCCCCTCCTTTCTGCTTCCCCACTATCACACCGGACCTTACCCCCTCCGGTCAGGTAAACCCGGCCTCTCCGAGGTCGCTTTTCGATACATGAAATGAATTCAGGTGGGCAACTTGGCCCCCCTTGTTTCGTCGAAAAAAAAAAGGCCCAGAAACATTCAGCCTACCCATAGCGCCCGATAAATTTAACAGCCCATACAACTCCAGACCCAGCTAACCCCATCAACCGTAACGCGTGTGCGTGTCTGGATCCAACGGCTGTACGGCGTCGTTGCGGGATTAAAGCACAAGCGCATTCTCGCGTCGCCTCTGGAAGTTTCCAGGCTCCAGTCGACGAACTGAAGCATTCCTCCTCCCCTTCAGTCCCTTGGATTGATCCGCTTCCTTTGAGGTAAGCTGCTAGTGTAATTTTACGATCTATTTGCCTCGTCTAGGATTCTGATCTCTAGTTAGTTTCTTGTAGTGAGAACTTGGAGATTACTTAGAACCCTAGTTCTCTTTTAGATAGGTTGTCTGTTTGATTGATGCTTTTTGCATAGATTTATGCTCTAAATTTGTTCTAAGTGGATAATTGGAGATTTGTATATCATTTTGAACGGTAATTAAATCAATTGTATCATGAACGCGGTTAGATGTTTTTTCCACATTTTGTTGGCCCGGGAATTTGAGCTTAGTTGTGATTGTTCATTTGTTCATCTTCTTTTGCATTTCCATAAAGAAGCTAGTATTTTTTATCGTTTGGAGCGATTAATTTAGCTTCATGGTTGCATTTCTACTCCATTTGCGCACTATTTCCTTTTTCTTTTTGGGAAAAAAAGGTTGAGCAACTGATGTTTAGACTGCCCATCTTGTGTGATTCCTTGCTGATAGGTCTTCTTTGTGCATCCACTGTTTCATTAAGAAATCTATTATCTTAGTATTTGAAGAGAAAAAGAAGCCACCACGTTCGCTCTCAAGGCCACGAAATTACCACGTTAATCAGAGAAAAAACAAAGATATGAACCGTTGGATTTTATGAAGATTGAACGGTCTAGATTAACCAAAGAGTCCATCTCAAATACGACCCACCACCAATAGAATGATAATTTCGGAATAAAAATAATAAAGTAATAAAGAAAATTAGAAGTCCATATAGATAGCACCACGTTTGTTAGTATCAGGTTATTTTGGAAGTCCATAAATTGTAGGAAAGAAAAAATACACCCGAGACGTTTTCTACTTGCTGTTAAGAAATTGGCGGAGAGCTCTACGTGACCTGTAGATTAAAAAAGGAAGCATTTGCATAATCCGTGTCCCAAGAAAGAGAAAATATACGTCGTGAGTTAACATGGATTGTTTCAGCGTTAACCACGACCGTGATCTAATGTGCTAAGGATTGATTGATACGTTCATGTACACGTTCCAACTAAAGACTCCTATATTTACGAATTCATCTACTCTCGATTATCTAATAGAACAAGCATGGCATCGATGCTTTGGCGTGAAGCAAGATTGGCCGGCAACGCTGCCGCACAAGCCAGCGACGGCCTGCCGTTTGCTAGTTAATAATATCGAGTAAGGTGAATAATTAACACTGATCATGTTATTGTTGTTTTCCAGATCAACATGAGAGGTTACAGTTACAGTCCTTCACCACCAAGGAGCTACGGGAGAAGGGCACGCAGCCCAAGTCCGCGTGGTCCGCGTGGTTATTATGGTGGCCGTGGTAGCCCCCGTGGTTATTATGGTGGCCGTGGTAGAGATCTCCCAACCAGTCTTTTAGTCAGGAATCTTCGAAAGGACTGCAGGTAAAATTGCAGCTGCACAACATGTAGAGCATGTGATTTTTAGTATAATTGACGAGTCACTTGACTACTTGATGTTTTGCGTCTGAAAATAGTTGAAGTGCTCGTCTACAGTATTTTCATTTATTTCCTTCAGTAAGCACTTGGAAGAATCTTGTCTTGTAAACCCATTCGCTAAGTGACAGATCATCTGATGTCTGAATGTAGCTTTGATGTCTGCAATAACCCTTGTTGTAATTCTGTAATACTAGTGTTCCTACTGTAGTTTTCTTACTAGACTTGGCTATGGTGATTTATGCAGTAGGACTAGGATCAAGTATACAGATGCTTTGCATTCATAGAAACCCATACGTACATTGCTTGTCCATGTGAGATTTTGGCACCAGTCAAGATATGGTTAGTTTTAGATGCATCCAGGAGTAAGAATGCAATGCTAGCCGATACCTCTTCAATTTCTCTCGATGTACTAATTTTCATTTCTACGCATATCTAACTATTGTCTTTGGTTCTTTATTCCTTCGAAACATGTATCTATTTTGACTGCAGGCCAGAAGACCTTCGACGCCCATTTGGACAGTTTGGTCGTCTTAAAGATGTATATCTCCCAAGAGATTATTACACGGGGTAAGACGCCCTACATGGGCTAGAGATTTTGCAATTGAGAGACTGCTACAAGTTGCAAATTTTGCAGTCCCTGGTTTTAGCCGTGTGGTACTGGTATTGCATTAGTTGTTGCAGCCTAATATATTTCCTACAACACTGGTGTTGAAACAAAAAAGCACTTCCGAAAATTGATACTTTGCCAGCATCCTGAGATTAACGTGAAAATAATTTTTTGAAGACACGTCTTAAAGAGGTACTGTTGAAGAGAAGGAAGAACTAGAGTCGCAATTAAGTGATATGCAACTTAAACAGTACTCTGTACAGTTGAAGGGAAGGGAAGGGAAGAATTAGAGTTGCAGGCTTAAGAGATATCCAATTCATGAAGAGTTTCAAGTCTGTATTTAATCTCTGATGAGTGCAAGGTTAGCAGCAACCTGTTGCACTTTTTAAATGTGTTACTCAATGCTATCTTGTCTTATCAGCAAACATGTGAATGTCTGTAGGTCTATTTGTTTGATATCCATCTTCTGTTCTCTTTCTTAGTAACATAACCTTAAGTCTCCAAGAGATGACTTCAACCGTTTAGAACTCTGATATAATTTTTTGCTGTCCATTGCAGGGAGCCCCGGGGATTTGGGTTTGTTCAGTTCTATGATCCTGAAGATGCTGCTGATGCAAAGTACTATATGGATGGTCAGGTAGTTCTTGGCAGGGTAATAACGGTTGTATTTGCTGAGGAGAACAGAAAGAAGCCTCAAGAGATGAGAGCCAGGGATAGAGTCAGGTTTGTTGTCTCCCCAGTGTCTCCCTTGCTACTGAATTGCAAAGCCAACCCTTCTCTATTCATTGATTTGATGAATATTGCAGAGGTCGTTCTTACGATAGGAGGTACTCGCGCTCTAGGTCCCCTCGTTATTATAGGGGCCGGTCTCCTTCTCACAGCGGAAGCTACTCCAGGTATATGTGCACCTTTGTATCATAGTGTTACAGAATTTTATTGATGTGCGGACCATCCACTTCGCGGTGATGCAACTGAAATATGCTTCCTTGATAGGTCTCCCTCACCACCGAGTGCGAAATACGAACACAGGGAAAGGTCCTACTCGGGCTCACCTGTGGAGAGCAGATCACGAAGCAGGAGCCCTTATGGGGGATTCGGTAGAGAGAGGTCTCTTTCTGTTAGCGGATGAAATAGTAGTAGTTTTATGGGCCGGAGCTGCTATGAATCCGATCGTGTAACTCTATCTGCTGTGCTATTCTGACCATATGATATGTGCCGTCTGGATCATCTTGCCCGGTGATTTAAGAGTTAACGTTTGTAGTATTTGTGAACGTTGAGGATTTAGAGCGTGAGTTCTGATAGCTCTGTTATGTATGCGATGAATGAACGGTCAATAATGTATGCTTTGAACCCGTGGCATTTTTTTTTTGGGAGCACCCTGCTGTAATTTGTCGTGTGGTGGGCGTTGCAGTTTTATACACCGCTGAACTCGGAAACATTTCAGCTTCAGCTAAATTTATTCAGACTAAGGAGGGTCAATATTAACCTTTTATCAGTGTTTTGAATTTATTTTGTGATCGACAAGACATTTTTTGCATTGGTAGTGAAAAGATGCGGGCACCAGAAGAAAACATAACACATTTATTTCATTGGGGTCAGGGTCATCATGCTGAACATGACGAGCGTTCTGGGATCTACAGCATCCATGATAGGAACCTAACCACAACCGGTGAGCATTTCAGTATTGATCAACCAAGAAATCTGTCATCATCTGCGGTCGCAGCTATTCCAACGTTGCTAGTGGGGACGGGTGGATGTTTGATAAGAAATCTGCAGCAGCACTCATCCTGACGAGAATTATCAGGGTTAATACGTGCGTAACAGCTGGCCATATCCAACTCTTCTTGATGCCCCACCATCTTCTCTCGGCATTCTTTTTTGCATTTAGCCTTCTGGCATATTCCATCATTCCCTTGTACAGGGTCGCATACGTACGTCCTCTGCACGCGCAACGCAATCCACGATTCACTTCGTAAACCTTTGCACAAATCAAACCAGGGTAGCGTTAAGGAAGGAGATAGATACATACTTTCTATGACGAGCGCCAGGGCAGATGACATGGTCACAAGAACAACGCAGAGAGCGCACACGATCCCTAGTCGCATTGGTCTTAACGAGTGCCATGAGGAGGAGATATTCTCTTTCGGTCTTGCTGCTTTAGTTTACTCGATCATCATGGCTATGTATATGTAGAGGCACATAGACATCGTATGGCTAATTATTATATACTCCCTCCGTTTTTCTTTGTCGTTAGGACAAGGATTGGTAGTTCGTTTTTAGTTCATATAGCTTGTCTGAAACGTCAACAAATAAAAGATGGAGGGAGTACGTACTTGAATCATCAGTGGACCCTCGTACATTAATCTGAGGCACCTTGGTTGTAAAATTTGATATCTTTCGCCACTATCATATAAATGAGACACATCTTAGGTGCAAGTTGTTCGTTCACCACTTGAATCTTTGCACTCTCCTTTATTAATGCTGAGATACCTGTGGTACTCCCTCCGCTGAATAGTAGCAACTACAGATAGAACAGAAGATTTACATTGTCCGCAGAGGTAGTAAGTACAACAAACATCCAATATTATCCTTACTAGTTACTACTACCTTCAGTTATTAACTTATCAACCGAAATGAGTATAAATTATCATCACGCTTCCTAAAAAAAAAAAATCACTGATTCAGGCTGGCTCAGGATCGAACGAAATGAGGGACCAGGCGACAATGACTTCCATTTGACAGGAACCAATTCGAAGTCGATGCAAACCAAAGCTCAACCCAGAATCCTTTGGTGTGAAATCCGCCTCGTCCGCTTCCACAACCACGCAGTCATTTTGCCATGCCTCGACAGAGACTTTCAGCTTTCCCCTAACTCCAACAGAAACAACACGACGAGAAAGCATGATACTTCCATCACCGGTGACATATGCATTATCATCTCCAAAATCATGTAGGATGACTTTCTCATGATCGATACCGGCTGTACGGGCAGCAAACTGACCATGAACACCAACCGGCCATGAACCATCAGTGATCCGAATAGATATTGTCGCCTCCACAGAGCGGCCAATATCTGCAAATTTAAACTCCAGTGTGCTACGCGTGCCCCCGTAACTGTGATAAAACAGGCGCGAACCAAGTGTACCAGATTCGTGTAGTATTAATGGCTTAGCTAGAAGGCTCAAGACCTTATCCTCACTTTCAGTAGCGCCCTTCACTTTCAGATCAACCTCAAAGGTCGCAGGGCCCGACAACACAACGGCACGGGTAGGACCCGTCAGTACTAAAAATGGATCCTGCATGCAACGCCAATTAAATAAACAAGCAAAAAGAGGTAAATATGGAGAAGCATAATGCAAGGCATGAACGATGTAGAGGTGAGTAAGCACAAGGGAAAAAAATACAGGCATTCAAAACACATTATCTGTGTCCTGTCAAGAGCATTTGCCTACCTATACCTGCCAGTAAACCTGAGATATTTTAGGCCAGGATTCATCAGAAAATGACACAAGCCGTCCAACCCGTGAATACATATGACATTAGCCCAAAACAGATTTCATTTGTTTCTTTTTTTAAAAAAAAAAATCAAGGTCTTCCTTATCATTGTGGGGGAATGTAAACGATAACCTAAAGTTACTAAGGTTGATTTGTGGGTTGGCCACTTTTGAATAGTTTGCCCTGGAGAAATACGACTGAATTTTACAATGCTTGTCTTCTGTTCTCTCTTGTTTACACCTGACCAGATGTGTCTACATAGTACAACAAGGAGAAGGTGACTCTCTTCCATAAGACAATTAAGGTGGTCAAAATTAAAGATCCTCCAGAGTACACTACTGGTCTAAAACAGAACACGGTAATCTAATACGTGGGAAAAAAATTGGCACAAAGAATAATGCTTGCTGGGCAGCAATATCACAGCAAGAATGGGCAGCAAAGTGTCACGGCAAGAAACAAGAATGTACGCACCTTTTCGGAGAGGGTTTGGCAGCTATCCCTTTTGCGCAGAAGATGATGTTGCGGCTTCGATCAACGACGTCACGTACAGCAACCATGCCAAAAACATCTAGGGGCCACTGTAAACCATGTTTTAAACCTGTAACCCTGGCCGAAAAGATCTGAAGAGTGTTGTAGGGCAAGGTGAGTGGCGGCGCAGGTTCATGCGTGTAGCGCATGCAAGGGATCCCAGCTGCACAAAGTAGTAGGAAGTTGAGAACGTCATCTGAATCCAATAGCGGCGTCAGTTACAATAAAATGTACATGACAATGTATATTAATCAACTGAACCAAGGTCAGCAAACGGTATTGATGCAGAAACCAACAAATTAAGAACCCTAGTTGAGTCATAGTTACAAAACTCAGCAAAGAACTCACTGGCATCCTCGAATGAACCGTAGTGGGGAGACCACAGGGCGATCCAGTCATCGCGAAAATTGCTGTACCGCCGCAAGGCTTGGGCGTCCAACTCCGATTCCGTCTCTTCAACGACCGACTCAGGTCCCCCTCTCTCTTGATACTCTCTGTCATATTGTTCCACCTTCTTCTGCCACTCCAACGTCATCTGCGAGGCATCATGCAGGCACGCCTCCATCTTCCTCCGTTCCGGCGTCGTTCCTCCACCGGATTGGCGGCTTCCCCGAGCCCCGTCTCGATTTGGTAGGTCATGGAAGTATGGAACAGTTTGTTTATTCGGCCCAATAAAAACGTATGGGCTAGATTCTGTACATCCCATGCGCAAAACAGCCTCTTCTCGCCCGACCCATTGGGATTAGGCCTGTTTGTTTGGTTCTCAGAAGCCAAGGCCGGCAACTGCGTCAATCCTATACGTAGGTCATCCGATGAAAACGTTTCGATCGGACACTTTATGATTCGTGCTTTTGACGCATCCAACGGCTGTCGATTCGTCTTCCTCCTCCGACCTCCCCGATGCCATGGCCACCGGAGACGTCAAGGACGAGCCCGGCGGAGGGCGGCGGCCGCGGATTTGGCGGCGGGAGCCGCCGGAGACGATGGAGGAGGGCGGGGCGGGGGCGTCTCGCCGGAGAATCCCTTAATGCGCGGGGTTTGTACCCCCATGATCTCCTCCTCCTCCCCCGTACATAGAAGGGCGGCGGCAGGCCGGACCGGCGGTGGGAGGCGCGATGCGGGCGGGCGGCGAGGCGGTGGGGACGCCGCCGGCCGCGGTGGTGGCTGCCGGCGGCGGGCGGGGTAAGGGCAGGGACGTCACGTCCGGCCGGTTAGCGCGGCGGTGGTCGAGGGCGGCGGCGGAGGCGGCGGGGACGAGCACCACGACGGGCGGCGGCGGGGCGAGCTAGATGCAGCGGCGCGGGGAAGACGAAGAAGAACACGCTGTTGGGCCGATTTCCGCGGGCCGTGGGCCGTTCGATCGAAACGATTTCGTCGGATAACCTATGGATAGGAGGTCCCCGGCAACTGTAGTTTACAGTTGTGGTGTTTTTATTGTACGTACGGTTTGATATGTTAGCACCGTTGCACTACACTAGCCTCTGCATTCTGGTCTTGTTGTCGTTGGTTACCTCAAATTTAAGCTAACCACTGCCAACCAAAGAAAAAAAAAGGAACATAGGGAGTATCAAATAAACATGACCATACCGTACTGTTGTGCCATCGAGCCATCATTGTGGTTTTTATTTCTCTTTGTTCACTTCAACATCAACTATGAATAAGAGTCGTCTTCTTTCTTTTGAAAATCGAAACTAAATGCGATACTCAATACAACATACCTTTTTTTTCAAAAAGACTAGCCTAAACCCGAGCTGGGCCTGTAGTTGGTCATGTCCTGCATGCAGTGAACACCGCTCATCGCCGGTGCTTTATCAGCATCCTGGTGAGCATGCATGGAGAGGAGCAAAACTGTATTTGAAAAGATAAGATTAGCTGACCAGTCAAAAAAAATATAAGATACTACCTCTGTCCCTTAATATAGGGCGTTTTAGAGTTCAAAATTTTTCACTAAATATAGGCGTTTTACATATAGGACAAACTCTAGAGTTGGTGGGAGGGTTGGTGGATGGGTGGGTTAAGTTAAAAATGAAAGGCATGGTAGTCTTTTGACACATGTTTGAAAGCTAGAAAGCCCTATATTTAGGGACGGAGTGAGTAGCCTAATAATTAAATTTGCTAACACGATATAGTAATAAATTATAAATCGCCTCCATGAACTGGTGATCATTCAACAATTCTCAGAACTTGTTCCCCGAAATTGAAAATCTCAGGCTGCACGCATAGTGATTATAATGCATGGCCTCCGTCATCAAGATAGCCTAATTAGGGTTGATGCATGTGTGCTCTTGCTCCAAACATCATTGGTGCGTGACGGCAATTAAGCAGTTCAGATCATGTGTATGCGTAATGCAGAGAAGACTTGAGTCTACTCCCCTGTGCAGACTGCAGACTAGTCAATACAGGCATGGAAATAACTACACATATGATGCATCTGGAAATTTTTTTTTTTTTGAAAGTAGGGCAGGAGCGCTGCTATTCATTAAGGAAGAAGAAAGAATTGCAACCTAAGGTACAAAGTCTAACCCAGCATTAGAGCTAAGCCAGGACAAGGACATAACCAAGTCCAGGAAAAGAAAACAAAAGACAGTAGCAACTGATGAGGAAATCATGACAAAGCTTTGACAGCTAGAGAGCACTCTAGCAAACTGACTTCTAGACAACTTCAGCTCTGAAAAACAATTCAGCTCAGTGCAACAGCTCATGATTTTAAAAAGACTAGACAACTTCACCAAATAATTACTTTCCCATGTTTCTATTCATATGGGGTTGAGCTTGTTACTGAGTACCTTCTTTTTCTTCCTCTTCTTCTCAGAGGTTTGTTTGAGCTTCCTGATTTCTTCCATAAGGCTTCTAATAGCTACAATGTTGTTGGTACTCGAGAGCTTCTTGTAGGTGTCTAGAAAACGCTGCAAGCTCAAACCACCCAACTCATGATCTGGAATGAAGCACACACGCGCAAACATAAGGCCATCGACGCAGCATTAGTTCAAATCATGCTGCTATTAGCTGTTTCCGGCCGAAATCCGACACAAAAACTTTCTCAATATAATGCATATAGAGTGCATGTTCATCACATTCAGTGGTACTCCCTCTGCAGAATAGTACATTGTCCGCAGAGGTAGTAAGTACAAAAACATCCAATATTTAGGGCTCGTTTGGATTGGAGGAAAATTTTTCCTTTCCTGCGTTTTTCCTGTGAAATTGAACTGTTTCCTGTGAAATTCCTGTGCGATTCCTGTGAAATTCCTGCGTTCCAAAGGAGGCCTTATATTATCCTTACTACTCCCTTCAGTTTTAACTTATCAACCGAAATGAGTATAAATTATCATCACGCTTCCTCGAAAAAAAATACATTATCATCACGTACTGCTTCAGGCTGGCTCAGGATCGGACGAAATGAGGGACCAGGCGACAATGACTTCCATTCGACAGGAGCCAACTCGAAGCCGATGCAAACCGAAGCTCAAACCGGCATCATTGGGCGTGAAATCCACCTCGTCCTCTTCCACAACCACGCAGTCATGTTGCCATGCCTCAACAGAAACTTTCAACTTTCCCCTAGCCCCAACAGAAACAACACTACGAGAAAGCATAATACTTCCATCACCAGTAACAGATGCATTATTCTCATCTCCAAAATCATGTAGGATGACTTTCTCATAATCGATACCAGCTGTACGGGCAGCAAACTGACCATGAAAAACACCCGGCCATGAAACATCAGTGATCCGAATGGATATTGTGGCCTCCACAGAGCGGCCGATATCTGCAAATGTAAACTCCAGCGTGCTACGCGTGCTAGGGTAATCTTCATAGAACACGCGCGAACCGAACGTAGAAGGTTGGTGTAGTTGTAACGGCTCAGCCAGAAGGCTCAAGACCTTATCCTCACATTCAGTGGCGCCCTTCACTTTCAGATCAACCTCGAATGTCACTGGCCAGCCCGTCAACACAACGGCACGAGTAGGTCCTGTCAGTACTAAAAATGGATCCTGCATGCAACGCCAATTAAACAGTGACCGTCTTTTGGTCTACGCAAAACATCACAGCAAAAGAAACAAGAATAATGTACCACCCTACGCACCTTTTCGGTGAGGGTTTGGCTGGTATCCCTCTTGCGGCAGAAGATGATGTTGCGATTTCGATCAACCGCGTCACGTACAGCAACCATGCCGTAAACCTCGAGGGGCCACTGTAACCCACGTTGTAATCCTGCGACCCTGGCTGAAAAGGTTTGCAGAGTATTGCAGGACAAGGGGAGAGGCGGCGCGGGTTCATGCGTGTAGCGCATGCAAGGGATCCCGGCTGCAGGAAGTAGTAGCAGTTCAGAACAAGTTAGTACTAGGACTGAATGGAGTAGCAGCATCAGTTAAACTGTACGTACATGACAACTGAAACGTGTATATATGTTAACTGAACCAATGCCAGCAACCTATTTGGGGTATTGATTGATTGACGCAGAAATCAACCAAGGAGAAACCTAGCTGAGGCATAGTACTCCGTGCTAGCTAAAGATACTACGTACAGAAGTCAGGGAAGAAGAACTCACTGGCGTCCTCGAATGAGCCGTGGACCGTGGTATCGGGACCACAGAGCGATCCAGTGCTCGCGAAACTCGCTGTACTGCCGCGAGGCTTGGGCGTCCAACTCCGACTCCGTCTCCTCGACGTCCGGCTCGGGTCCTCCTCTCTCTTGATACTCTCTCTCGTATTGTTCCATCTTCTTCTGCCACTCCAGCGTCAACTCCGACGCGGCATCCAGGTACGCCTCCATCTTGATCCGCTCTGACGTCGTCGTTTCTCCTCCACCGCCCAGCTTCTCCCTTCCCCTATTCTTATGCTATGCATCTCGATTAATAATAATAGGTCTACCTCGTTTACTCGGCCCAATTACAACTAATGGGCTATATCCAGTTCGTCCCGTGCGCAATACGGCCTCTTCTCGGCCCCGTGAGGATTAGGCCGGGCGTGCGGAGAAGAAAAAACACACTGGAGACGCGCAGCAGCGGGGGTGGTTGGTCATACAAAACGCAACGCACCTGCTCGCGGAAAGCGTCGAGGCCGGCGGCAATTAGCCGCAATCGGCAGGCAGCACGCGTGTGGTGTGGTGGCAGTGTGAACGAGCCCCACATGACGGACAGCACACTGGTCGTCTCGCCCACAGCTGACCGAGGGATCGAGCCTCTCTCTCCTCCTCTCCACTCCAGCGGTCTACGACACAACTAGCCAAGCGAGCGAATTGGAATGGAAGGTGTGCAACCATACGTACCGGCCGTGACCACACCCCACCGTATCGTATCGGTCACAGGACTTTGACCTGGGGTTGTTGTTGATACGTGCTCTTCCAAGGTCTTCCAGGCTTCGATCGAGTCCAAAGGCACGGCGAACGTGCATGTGCGCGCGCAGTCGTCGTCGCACAG
This sequence comes from Eragrostis nindensis, assembly GCA_012490785.1. Classification (NCBI taxonomy): domain Eukaryota; kingdom Viridiplantae; phylum Streptophyta; class Magnoliopsida; order Poales; family Poaceae; genus Eragrostis; species Eragrostis nindensis. The sequence goes on from JAAXCT010000854.1 coordinate 28,361, forward strand.
GCAGCAAGCAAGAGCTGGCGACATTCATGTGTCCTGCTTGTTGACCTGTTGTTGCTCAATTTTGGAGCCGCGTACGTGTTTACCACACAACTTGGACTTTTTGTAAGAACAAGTTTGGCAACCAGTGGCCACACTCGAACCCCACAAGTCTTCGGGCCAGGAGACGATGAGCGACTTCTTCGATGGCGCTCTTGATTTTGACCTTGATAATATTCTCACACTCAAGAGACTTAACTATGAACCGTGACAGCTCGGTAGCATTGCCAAAGTCGTCGGTCTGCTCTGCTTCACACGATCTCGTTTGACGTGGACTGCATGCATATGCAACAACGCTTTCAGTTAGGACGAGGAGTGTACATGTGTCTTCATTCCCGGTCTTCGTCACTCTTTTTCACATCTCCTACATTGACCCTATGTATAGCTAGTGAGTAACTTAAAAATAATTTTCATGAGAGGTAGAAGACGATCAATGCTAACAAGACGCGTGTTGACCGCGTTCCCATGCTCCCTCGGATAAGAACGAGAAGGGTTCGGCGGTGATTGATTCGTTTTCAGTTGGGGCATTGCCATCCAAACCCTGACGCAACAAGATGATACTCTCTCCGGGTCACTGTCACATACATACCGAGCTCCGTTCATGCGAATTTTTTCTGTGGTCTGCGAGGCCTCGGCCAGCCACGAAATGCGCTGTAGTTTCGGGTTACATTACACCGTTGCGTACGTGTGATGTCAGACGCGGCGGTGCTCTGCTCGTCGGTGACGCCGACGTCGTCTCAGAGGACGTGAGCCGCCCGGCTCACCAACAAATGGCTTAAAGGCGTCCATGACCATGAATAATCCCATTTCTTTCATGTCGCCTGACGGACCGCAGCCGAACGATTGGCGCGGAGCTGCGCGACGTCGCGGCTATCCACTGGTGGATTTGTTTGTTTGATGATAAACTTAATTGGGTCCCGTCCCTGTGCTCTTTTTAAAAGTTTTATTTATTAACGAGGGTCCCGTGCACTTGAGACAGGTCTAAAGTGCAAATCTGGTGGACCTCAGGCAATGATTTTGCGTTCGTGTCAAGTTGGAATGTTGGATGTTTGAACCTGAATTTGGCTTCCCAAACCAAACCAAAAAAAGGTACCAAAAGTTGACATTTGGAAGCGAAACAAACTGCACCTGCTGTGTGTCAATAATTGGTCAGACTCACAGTAGAAGCCATGGTACTCTTTTATCTTTTATTAGTGAATGCACGGAGCGCCAATAATATTTGAGAATTCTGCACTGATCGTTATATATACTGTAGTAGTTAGTACTCATGGAATATAATCCTTCGCTGTTCAATTTGCCTACTACTCACATATTCCGTACTTCTAGGGCATGTGGAAACAGGAGATGGCGTGTACGGTGGCAGCAAAGCCAGCGAGCTTGTAGCCATAAAATAGTACACAGGAGCGGACATGCGAATGTAGAGTGCACGATTTGTATGGAGTATCCTACTACAGAAACTACTGTCGCCGAATCAGGAAGGATCAAATGTATACAAAAGAATCTACTAATTGGAAGCATATATGGAGCGGCACATGTCAGTGGTCACCGAAAGATCACAGCTCCAAGGCCGACGCCATTAGTTTACGACTAAAACAGGCTTAGTTAATGCAGCAACAGCTGGACTCGTCGTTGGCCAAGCTGGAGCCTGTCACTCGTACGTTTTCAGACACCTTTTTTTAGTCAATCATACTATACATGCAATCGATTCAGGCTCATCGGTGTGGTGAATACGTACTTATATTAGTACAAATAAAAGGTTTCATGTGAAGCAGCGTTTGACTCCTCATCAATCCAATCCACATCTCCTCTTACCTGCTCTGCTCATATGGGATTTCTTTGTGTTTTTCTTTCGGTCCCAAGTCAAAGGTGTGTTAGAGATGAACTTTTAACCTAACTGCATATAAATATTGTTCTTGTCTGTGGGTCATGCTCGTGCATGGATCATTGGATCAGCATCGAGATCTTGGAACAGTGGACTGGAGGCGGAGACGTTGGCTGCATTTCTCTAGCTTCAGATCGAGCTGTCCTCTGTGCGCGCGGAAACGTGGCTAGGGCAGGCTTGATCTGGATCTATCATCTGTGCAAATAATTGCAGTCATTAACTTGTGGATCATGGATCAGTTTGGATTGTAGCTAGTTCATACACTATTTTCACTAATGTCGAAAAGTTTATTTTTGTGTAGTTGTGCTTTAGGTTTCCTTCATACGGAAATATTAATTAATTGTTTGGTAGGGTTTCTAATTTTAGTTTCTCCCAAGAAACTCGAGGAACCCAAACAAACAATTGTAGTTTAGCTCTAGAAATAGGAGAAAACCCATACCAAACATTTTCATTTTCTTATAGCAGAAACATAAATACTCACTATGTTTCATTTAAAGTGTCATTCTAGGAGTTTTTTTTTTCAAATTAGGTGTCATTCTCGCTCCCCAGTCCAACTCCCTCTCTATCCTCCTCCTTTAACTCCTCGTCGGTTTTTTTACACTGTATCTACTTTTTCATCTCTCAATTTCCTCGTCGAATGGCATTTAAAATATGAAACAGAGGGAGTAATGTTTTGTTTCTCTTCAAAAACTGTTAAAATCAATTTCACAAATAGAAATAGAAATGTTTGTGCTTCTCAGAGAAACCGAAACACAGCCAAACGGGTCTTATTTGTAACCTTGTTTTTTTTTTTTTGTGAAAAGAGGCCTCATTTCTAACATTTTCGTCAGGGGAGAGTTATGGTTTGTCAACTGTGGCAGGAATGAACACTCTGCACGATGCGTTTTAATTAGCAGTTGATTATGGTTTTGGCAGGGGGAGCACATGGTGGTGTGCCGCGAGAATTTCGCAGTACGGTGGTACGTGCAAGTACCACGGTAATCCAGCTACAGCCAGGTCCGTCGTCTCTTGACGACGAGGATGCATGGCCGGCCACCTGTCCTGAATTGGTCCCAATTCAAACAGCTTGGATCTGCATCTGTTCTGTCATCTCTCTGCGCACGCGTCTTCGGCGCCATCTAAGCCGGTCGTCGACGTCCTGTGCTCTGCTCTCTCTGGTGGTTACCGATGGTGCGTCGTGCTTCTAACCTCGCATCCACACGTGAAGCACTTTCAGAAACTGCATTCCCGTTGTGCTTAACTGTCTAGGAGTACCTGTCTAAGATACAGTACGCATTTTTGTCCAGTTCCTAAGCGCGAAACCTCCATGAGAGCATATAGTACTTTTGTGGTTTAATCAGTGGATTTAGATGGATTTTAGAGATTAGAATTGAAAGGAAAAGAAGCCATGATACGAACAGGATGGGGAAAACGCTTCTGCCGTTCTCTCCCGATCCTTCCTCTACTTCATTCTTTTTCTTGCTTTTTTACATTTAGTCCTTGACATATACTACAAATTACACATAACAACACTCCCCCTCAAGATGGGGCGAAGACATTGTATAGACCCATCTTGTTACAAAATATAGAGAACGACTTCTCGGGCAGTCCTTTTGTGAGAACATCAGCAACCTGACTAGCGGAACTTACATAAGGAATACAAATTATCCCTCTATCCAACTTCTCCTTAATGAAGTGACGATCAATCTCAATGTGCTTGGTTCGATCAGGTTTGACAGGATTATTTGCTATATCAATAGCAGCTTTGTTATCACAGTACAACATCAGCGGCTTCCTCTTAAACAGTTTCAATTCTGTTAGCAAGATTTGCAACCATAATAATTCACAAACACCGTGCGCCATTGAACGAAACTCAGCCTCTGTGGTAGATCTAGCCACAACACTCTGTTTTTTACTTCGCCATGAAACCAAGTTACCACCAACAAAGGTACAGTAACCAGATGTTGATCGTCTATCATCCACCGAACCAGCCCAATCAGCATCTGTGTAACATTCAACTTGCAAGTCTCCTTGGCGAGTATACAAGAGGCCTTTCCCAGGGCAACCTTTTAGATATCGCAAGATCCGATACACAGCATTCATGTGAGATGATTTAGGTTCATGCATATATTGACTTACCAAGCTTACAGCAAATGAAATATCAGGCCGAGTATGAGAGAGATAAATAAGCCTCCCCACCATTCTTTGGTAACTTTCTCTATTCACGGGTGTCCCTCCATCTTTGTTCAAACGGTGATTTTGTTCAATGGGCGTGGCTGCCGGTCAACATCCAACCATGCCGGTTTCCTTTAACAAATCCATAACATATTTTCTTTGAGAGAGAAAAATACCCTTGGGACCACGAGAGATTTCAATGCCAAGAAAATATCTCAATTGCCCCAAATCTTTAACCTCGAATTCTTGTGCAAGATATTTTTTCAAGGCTGAAATCTCACCTGAATCGTCTCCGGTAATCACAATATCATCAACATACACAATCAAGATTGCACTTTATTTTCAGCATGCTTATAGAAGAGTGTATGGTCAGCATTACTTTGAAGATAGCCTCTTTTTAGCATGGATTGTCTAAAACGATCAAACCAAGCCCGTGGTGATTGCTTCAAGCCATACAAAGATCGGTGCAAACAAAGCACCTTATCACTAGTTTGTTTAGTTTCAAATCCTGGAGGAATATGCATGTATACCTCTTCATGAATATCACCATGGAGGAATGCATTTTTTACATCCATCTGATAGATATTCCAATCCAAATTAACTGCGCATGATATAAGTGTTCTCACCGAATTCATCTTGGCCACTGGTGTGAAGGTCTCATCATAATCTATCCCATAAGTTTGGGTATAGCCCTTAGCAACTAGGCGAGCTTTATATCTATCCACCTTGCCCTCTGGTGTATGCTTAATTGTAAAAACCCACTTACACCCTACAGGTTGCTTACCATGTGGTAGATTCACAAGCTCCCAAGTTTTATTCTTCTCCAAAGCTCTCATCTCGTCAAGCATAGCTTCTCTCCACTTAGGATCCTCTTTAGCTGATTTCCAGTTAGTAGGAATGCATACAGAATCAAGAGAGCAATGAAACTCTTAAAGGATGGGCTACAATTTTTGTAGGTGACAAAGTTGGCAATATCATGTTTGGACCAAATGCAGTCTTTAAGACGTGCTGGAACATCAGTGGCTCGCGTGGACTTTCTCAAGGCAATAGGTAAGTTATTTGCAGGAGGAGATTGAGTAGACAATTGATCGTCACCTTCCTCGAGTGCACTAGATGGAGCTACATGACTAGGGGATTGAGAGCTGGTACCTAGGTCCTCGTGCATATGGAGCTCTATGCCTTGAGAAGGTGGATTACCATGAGTGTCTCCATGGCTGGACAAACTGCCACCTCTGTCATGGTTAATATTCTCCCCCTCACTTGAATTAGAGTTATCACTATGAGAAACATCAGAAGTAGGAACAAGAATAGAGCCCACAGGAATACCTCCACTGCCACTCTCCCCTTCTTGTTGCACTTCAGGTGGGGATAGAGTAATTCCAGTATCATTGGTTGGGCCATAGTAAGGTTCACATTCTCGAAATGTGACATCCATGCTCACAAAGAAACGACGTTCAGATGGACACCAACATCTGTAACCCTTTTGAGTAGGAGAATATCCCATAAACACACATTTAACAGCACGAGGATCAAGTTTACTAACATTATTTCGGTAGTCGAGAAACAACAAAATCGTTTGATTTCAAAAGCAGTTGAGCAGGGGACATATTATCAAGAACACGAAGAGGCATACGATTTACTAAATATGCAGCAGTCTTTATCGCCTCTCCCCAGAGAAACTTAGGTACATTCATAGTGAACATCAAAGATCTAGCAACTTCAAGTAAATGTCTATTTTTACGTTCTGCAACACCATTTTGTTCTGGAGTGTTAACACAGGTTGTTTGATGCTCAATGCCATTCGTAGCAAGAAATTGCTCAAACTCCTGGTTAACATACTCAGTACCATTGTCAGAACGTAAAAGTTTAACAGTATCACCAAACTTATTTTTTATAAGAGCACACAAGTCTTTAAAGACCACAAAAACATCACTTTTGCGTCTCAATAGATAAAGCCAAGTATAACGACTGAAACCATCAATAAAAGTCACAAACCATCTGTGCCCAAAAACAGAATTCACCTCACATGGTCCCCAAACGTCAGAATGGATAATGTCAAATGGTTTGTTACTTCTCAAACCTAAACTAGGATATGGAACTCTTGTATGTTTAGCAAACTCACAAGCATCACATACAAGGAACTCCCGAGGACATGCATTAAAAAGAGAAGGATAAACACGAGACATAGAAGCAAAAGAGGGGTGCCCAAGCCTGCGATGAAGAAGCAATAATTCTTGGCATGGAGACATATTGGCAGCGAGAGCAACCTCATCACTTCCTTCATCAAGGTAATAGAGTCCATTACGCACAGTCCCAGTCCCAAGAATTCTCCCTGTCCTTAGCTCCTGAAAGGCACAACGAGAAGGATCAAACCAACCTCTACAATTGAGGGATTTTGTAATAGAGCTAACGGACAAAAGGTTGACTGGAAAGTTAGGAACATGTAAAACCGAAGATAGAGACAAGGTTTTGGTGCACCGGATAGATCCACGTCCTGTGATAGGAGCCATGGATCCATCAGCTACACGTACCTTATCCTTACCTGAACAAGGTGTATAAGAAGTAAAGAGATTAGATGCTCCAGTCATATGATTTGTGGCTCCTGAGTCTATGATCCATGATTTAGTTTGGGTTGTGGATGCATGAGCTTGATGGGGTTGCATACCTTGGGTTGCTGTAAGGAAACTAGAATCAGCTGCGGAGGAACCTTGTGTGGAAGATGAGCCTTCTGAGAGTTTGAGTTTGGATTTATACTCCTTAAGAGCTTGTATATCTACCACTGGAAGCTCCCCTTCAGGTTCAACATGATTTGCTTGACTCCATTTGCTACTTTTTGCTCCCCCTAGCTGAGATATCCCCTTCTTCCATCCAGGTGGATAGCCATGTTTCTTAAAGCATCTCTCAATGGAGTGTCCCTCAAGACCACAATGATCACATTTAAATTTTTTCCTGCCTTGATCTCTTTGAACATTAGTTGTGCGGTTATTTTTCATAGATAGAGCAGCCTGCACATCAACTCCCATGTGATCATCATTTTTGGGCTGAGCTCTTCTAGTTTCTTCTTCAGTGATTCTTGATACTATATCATCAAGACTGGGCCACTCTGGCAATGAGAAAATAAGCTGACGACGAAGATCAAATTCCTGATTTAACCCATCAAGAAAAAGCTTGCTCACAAATGACTGGAACCAAGTATGATGGATAGCAATATCTTTCTTATCAACCGGCTCAAATGGGTGATAATAATGTAAATCTCTGTACAGCCTTCTCACCTTGTTGGCATACTCAGTCACTGACATTGTGCCTTGCTTGAGATGGGTCAGCTCATGCATAATTCTAGTAGCTTGCATTTTATTAGACTTACCAGAAAACTGGTTTTCCAATGCAGTCCATACTTCTGCAACTGTAGTCATGGTTTCAACTTGCTCACGGACTGTCGGTTCCATACTCCCCAGCAGCCACACAAGAATCTTGTCATTAGTTTGCTTTGTACAAGTGGCAATATTCTCATCATCAGTCAACAAACTCTCGTAGTCATGTGAACTCAATATTAGTCGAGCATGACGAGCCCAACTAATATAGCAATCCGGTCCAGATAATTTCACCGGACTAGGCTCAAGCATGTGCTTCATAACTTCCGGAGTTGTCTTCAACTGCTGCTGCTCAAGTACTTTAGAGAAAAGCTCGCACAATTTCTGGATACCGGGATCACCCTGGTTATTTTCACCCATCTTAATTTGATGGGTGCACGAGTGACTAATCAGAAGTGCTAATAATTATAGGACCAAGCTGCACGGCAATACCAATAAATATTTGATTGCCACCACGATGGAGTATGGAGTTGCTTACAGAACCACTAATCAGCCTTGACAAAATGCTAGCCTTCTCAACAAAACACACCAGGCCCAAAAATTACGGAATGCAGCAGAGTGCTAGTTACCGAACAAAGGCCTGCTTCTTGAGTGAGAGCTACAGTGCAGCAGCTTGTAGACAAATGGAGACAAGGACTGACCGGCACAATCGAGCAATACGAGCTTGCAAAGCAAAGCACAACAGCGGCAAGAACCAGCTCCTCCACGCAGAACCAGAACAGCTCCAGATCGAGGAAGGCGACGGCTCCCTCTCAACACCAGTTACCAAATCGAAAAAAAATCCGCCCAGCCACTTCGAATGACACCAAGATCAAGCAGAGATCACACTGGATTCGCCGGCCCTGATACCATTTTGTGGTTTATCGGTGGATTTAGATGGATTTTAGAGATTAGAATTGAAAGGAAAAGAAGCCATGATACGAACAGGATGGGGAAAACGCTTCTGCCGTTCTCTCCCGATCCTTCCTCTACTGCATTCTTTTTCTTGCTTTTTTACATTTTAGTCCTTGACATATACTACAAATTACACATAACAACAAGTACTACGTATCATCTGCATCCCAGACACCGGTTTCCGTCGGCGCGTGGTTACTGCAATGAGCATGCTGCTAGCTGGATTAGCACATGCATGCTACTGTGACTGACAAGTGGGACCACGCGGACGACATTGCCAAACCGTGCAGGAGCTCCCAGTGTGCCAGGTACGTAGGCAATGTATATCGATCGGTGCACGGACGCAACAGCTCGACTGCATTTACTCCACACTTTATGCCGGACCAGCTATATATATGGCGATCGATCCAATTATTTGCGATATGGATCGGGCGATCATCGATCGATCGACTCCCCACCTGCTCATCTGGTGTAAAGGATTGGATAATAATCAGTGCTAAATGATCATCGTTCAATATCGGATCCGTATGATCCTATATAAGTCACTTTAGTCAGCTAAAGTTATTATCAGGCAGCCCGTACATGTGGCATGCGTGGCGGTGAACGGCGCGTTTCCATCTTTCCTTAACGGAACAAGGAAAAAAATGGAAGAGAGAGGAAAGTGGTGGCTATATATATCCGTTTCTTTTGACCTGGACACACATCTCCATCTACTTGCTGCTGATCATTGTTTGCGCAAGACGAAGATGTCAAACTGAGCGTGCATGTCCCAAGTTTCATATAGATCGAGCCAGCTCCTCACTTCCGTTGGCCGCGCCGGGGAAAGCGCATGCAAATACCGAGTTGATGCACCGGCCTTGAACATTGATTTTGGCACCGCATTCTAAAGAAAGATAAATGTAGCTAGAAATGTTTGCTTTTATCCTGTAACATAATGACGCAAAATAAATTATGGTTGCATCTTTCCCTCTCCAGGCTCCAAGTGGATATGTACAATGTCAGCCTTTTCGTATAGCCTACATAATCTCAGCTTCCTCAATTTGTCTGTCTTAAATGCACGCACTATTTCTGTAAAAAAAATCAATTAATACCTGTTCGTTCCAGTTCCAGAAGAAAAACACCGTTCCTCCTGAAAGGAAAACGAAGAAAAACATCCATACTGAAACGTATACCTGCGTAATGGAAGCTTCCTTGGAGCTTCCTGTCCAAATATTCTTTTCCTCCGGAACCGAAAGATCCAGCTGTACAGTTGTAGTACCGTTACTGTCGAGGCCTCGCGGTGCAGCCACATCGCGTATGATCCCCGAGCGCCACTAAAAAATTAATACGCATCGATCAACATGATAACCCTCGAGACCTCTCACCTAATCATCGCGTGATCGTCAAAGCTAATTAAGCACTGGCATTATCATCGTTCATTCGTTCTAGCGATGACGATGCATACGTCCTGCATACATGCATGATCGCGGAAATTAAACAAGCTTGCTAGTACACTCGCATCATTGACGGTCACTGTTGTTGCTTGCGTGCCGCGATTATTTGCAGCACAATGTATACGTATGCGAATTCAATTATTCAGTTCGTATGTCGATGGAATCTCTTATATTTCCGTGGTTTGATTTCGTTTGTTCGTTGACGTATCTCGTTTAGCTCCGGCCATGCATGCAGCGTGTCTCTGGTTCTGGGGCCTCGGCGACGACGCTGTGGTTGCGTGGCGTCGCAAATCACCGGCAAATATGTTGCGTGGCCGGGGAACACGATGGCAATGCTGCTGATGCCTGCATTATTTGTTCAGGTCGTATAGCGTTTCAACCTCATCCGATTCTTTGGTTTTCCGGGTATTCGTCTTTGGGCATCTATACGTACGTAGGAGTAGTGTATGGATACGAACATGTAGTTTTTGCATGTACGGCTGTTCTAGATGAGTACGGAGCACGGTGCAGTGAAGCTGGCACGCACGACAGATTAAATGTTGACGGAGACACCGGCGCCTTGATGGAAGCATACATGATGCATGGATCGAATTAATGGAACGATCGATCCACCCAAATTTAGAGCGTTGGATTGTCACGCAATGTACGTATTGGCCAGCCTGAAATGGCGATCCGTCATGCATGGTCCATACATGGTCAGTCAATGCGCACACACGTACCACCAGTCAATCCTACTGCTCGCTGTACGTCGCGCACGGTTTCTGCTTCTCTAGCACGTCGCGAGAAAAGACGACCGACCGACCCAAGGTTTGAATGCGTAGCAACAACGCAACACACTTCACTTGGCCCAAGCCGCATCAACACTTAAAAAAAACTCCGTAATCATTCTCAAACTTGTCTGATTTACAGCTCACCAAAAAACTTTTGCCGTATACTTTCACCGTACAGCTAGCTGAACGAGCTCACCGACCTGTGGCAAAAGGAGTTCGATCACGCGGCGGCAAGACGGCGACGCAGAGAGTTTTTTAGCCGGAGACGGTCGAGCGTGAGCAGAGGCAGAGCACCGACCGACCATCGATTTTTCCCCGAGAATTTCTGTGAGGCGCCGCGGTCGCATTTCGACAGGGCAGTCGGCGCGCACGCATGGGCGAAAGCGGTGTAGACCGGCGGCACATTCCTGTCACAAAGTCAAATTCGGCGGAGCGAGCGATCGGTTGGGGACGGATGGGATCGGAAGCCAAGCCGTAGGCATCACGCGCCGGTGACGTCCCCGGCCAGACTGGCTCGCGATGGCCCGAATCATGGAGACGAATTAACGCACACGTCACATGATTCTCCGGCGATAGGGGTGCTGCTACCCGGTCTCGGTTGAGATCAGGTGCAATACCAAAATGACGACCTAATGCTTAATGCACCTTGCTCACGCACTACCTGGAATGCGAGGATATAAACGGACGCTTCAATCGACTATTTACTCATATCTAAATATATTTGTAATAACTTTTATAATTTATATGAAATTGTTCGTTCAAAAAATTAATTAAATTTTGTATTAAAAAAGTCACTCTACATTAAAAGAAATTCTATTATTGACACGGACGATAAAAGGCCCCGAAGGTCGGGTGCCTAAATGTCACAAAACAACATCTTCTCTAACAAAGCTATCGTAAAACTATAGATTTCGAGCTAATTTAGAGTCCGTGCTCCAATAAGTGTGAGAGAGGCCAACTCGTCAGATTAAAATTAATAGTTTCGTGATAAAATCGACGCAAAATATGTAGTTTTGTAAAGTTGCGTTCTTAAATTTGCAGTTTTACGATAGTTTTTATCAAAGAACCTGTAAATTTTTGTACTAAAATTCTCGCAAAAAAATTTGTATTAAAATTTACATAAAAGATTATGAGAAGTTCATCTAGTATCACTCGGTGAAATTCTCTTCGTTTTATGTCGTGCTCTCGAGGACCGAGCAGCTAAGCTCACACGGTCGCACACCTCACGTAACGCCGTTCCTGATACACACGCTTCTCACTAACCAAGACAGGTCATCAGGTCAGCAGCACCGCGCGCGGGCACCTCTGGAAATCCGAGTGACATGAACACGTGGACCGTACCCCGCGCTTTTCCGCATCCAAGGACGGGACCTCCTCAGTCCTCTGCTCCTCTCCCGCGCCGCTATATATGGCCGTCGCCTCGCCCGGCCACCTTGGTAGTTAGCGAGCTCAGCTCACGCATTGAAGGATCCTCACTGGCCTCTCTAATCTCCAGGCCTCAACTGGTCGAGCAGAGTCAACCGAGCGAGAACACCGCAACATTTCGAGGCCTCAATTGCTCTCTGCATCGTGCGTGATATGGGCGCGCTCTTCTCGTGTCCCGTGGAGGACGACGTCGCAATGGAAGAAGCTGGCGGCGTTCCGGCCCCGGCGCCGGGCGCCGGGGAGCCGACGGTGCTGAAGGCGTCGCTGGGCTCCGGCAAGCTCCGGATCGAGGGCTCGCTCAGCTTCAAGCGCGAGCAGCAGAGCCCAGCTGCTCGTCGCTCCTGCAGGTCGAGACCAAGATCTCCATCACGTCGTCGCCCTGCTCGTCGCCGCGCGCGACCGCCGCGGTCGCCGCGGCTCCCGTGCCCATGCCGAGGGAGCTCCTGCGGACGCGGTTCGCCGACGCGGCGGCGCCGGCGCCGGAGAGCCCCAAGCACGAGTCGGCGGCGGTGACGGTGCAGAAGGTGTACAAGAGCTTCCGCACGCGCCGCCGGCTCGCCGACTGCGCCGTGCTCGTCGAGCAGAGCTGGTGGAAGCTGCTGGACTTCGCGTTGCTCAAGCGCAGCTCCGTGTCCTTCTTCGACATCGAGAAGCAGGAGTCCGCCGTGTCCAAGTGGTCAAGGGCGAGAACCAGAGCCGCCAAGGTCTGCATCTCTTCTTCGTCAAACACCTGCTTTACCTGTTTCATCGCGTCAGTTCTGGTACACTTTCTACACAATGTGAGAATGATTGGTGCACTGGACTAATGCCCATCTACCAATTCTGCCGGATTCAGGTCGGGAAGGGGCTCTCCAAGGACGAGAAAGCGCAGAAACTCGCATTGCAGCACTGGCTCGAAGCTGTAAGTGTTTCCTGGATAATATGTTGTACAGTTTTCAGTCAGTTTGGTGTAATTCGAATCATGTGCTAATGTATTAAGTTCTGAATTCTGATGAACAGATTGACCCGCGCCACCGGTACGGTCATAATCTTCACTACTACTACGACTGCTGGCTGCAGTGCGAAAGCAAGGAGCCCTTCTTCTACTGGTATGTCGTTATCTGACCATGCCATTCGTCGCTTTTGAAGTGTTCAAATGTTGATGAAATAAAACTAATTTGACTTTTTTTATTCAGGCTTGATGTGGGAGAAGGCAAGGAAATCAATCTTGAAGACCGGTGCCAGCGGTCTAAGCTTCTGAGCCAGTGCATCAAGTACCTCGGTCCGGTAAGCTTTTGCAAACAATCTGAAAGGGACATATACTACCTGGAACTGCAAGTTGACAAAAATCAGGGAATGATGATTCAAACGATCTTTGTGCAGAAAGAAAGAGAGGACTATGAGGTTGTGATTGAGGATGGCAAGTTCATGTACAAGAACAGCAGGCAAATCCTCGACACATCCGGCGGGCCAAGAGACGCTAAGTGGATCTTTGTTCTGAGTACATCCAAGAATTTGTATGTTGGTCAGGTAATATAAAGGCAGCTACCTTCATACTACCACATCGCAGTACTTGTCTTTGTGCAATGGTTCACCATGTGACACTGTCCATGAATCTCTACTGCAGAAGAAGAAAGGCACATTTCAGCATTCCAGCTTCCTCGCTGGAGGGGCCACATCTGCTGCCGGTCGACTGGTTGTTGAAGATGGAATTCTGAAGGTACGTATCTGCTCAGTATACAGTACCCTCCAGCGATGCAGTACTGCTGATACAATCTTTTTTTTTATCGACCGTTCAAATTCTGTCAGATAGCATCCTGATGCATTCTGAATATTTTTACAGGCTATTTGGCCACACAGTGGGCACTACCGCCCGACTGAAGAGAACTTCCAGGAATTCCAGAGCTTCCTCAAAGACAACAACGTTGATCTCACTGACGTCAAGGTGGGCATTCTGCAACCACTGTCTCATAGCTGACAACAATTTTACATGACTTGGGTTGTTAACAGTTATCGATTGCAATGCTGCAGATGAGCCCAGACGAAGAGGATGAGGAGTTCTGGAGCAGGCTCAAAAGCATCCCTTCCGACATCCACACCGCTGCCGACAAACCTGAAGGGCACGACGCCGTTGCTGCTCAAGAAACCGGCCCTTGCCAGGCACTTCAACCCACTGAAGCTACCGCAGTTGAAGAGGCCTCAGTTAATGAACAGACCAGCTGCAACAATCTGAGGCCCATTGCAACAATGAGGAACCGGCGTTCATCAGAAAACGCCGAGCCGTCGACCGTTTGCAATGACGGCGCCACCTCATCCGAGGACGGCCAGGAGCAGAACGAAGGCGACGATGACCAGGCGGCCGTGCCGAGGGAGAAGATCATGCAGAGGATCAGCTCCAAGAAGGAGGCCAAGTCGTACCAGCTGGGGAAGCAGGTGTCCTTCAAGTGGACCACGGGCGCCGGGCCCCGGATCGTGTGCGTCAGGGACTACCCGTCGGAGCTGCAGCTCCGGGCGCTGGAGCGCGTGCACCTGTCGCCGAGGAGCGGCGGCGGCGGCAGGTCGGCGTCGTCCCGGTTCGCGTCGCCACAGAGGTCCGGCAGCCCGATGGCGAGGGGGTGCCGAGAGCCGTTCACGCCGCCGAGGGAAGCGTTCCGGACGCACCTGCGACGGGGGCTGCTGATCAGCTGATCACTCGTCTGTTTTTTTCTTTAAAAAATCTTTTCTTTGAGATTTTTTGTGCAATTGTGCATAGACAAAAAGAATAAAAGGCGAGTAAAAGAAAAGGAAAATACTCGCCTGTAGATCTTGTAGAGTGATATACATACCCGATCAATACAAATTCATTCATTCTTTGTTCTTGTCTGTAGTCTCTTGAAAAATTGAAATGGTCAAATACGGATGCGCTAATGTTGCCACCAGATTGGAAGCACTCTAACATCAATATCATCTTTATTCTCACATGGTTGACACGTTCTGCAGTTGATTTCAATCACATTTTGACAGTCGAGAATCAATGCTTCATGCAAAGATATGCTTTCGACAATACTACTGAAGTTTTGATTTTGAATTTATGACACAATGAGCCACCAAATAAGTCACCCCCAAGTTTTGACTAGTAAGGATGCACGTGCGCCACGCACGTGTTTAAAAATTGCATCACTTAGCAGGACCATGTGTAAGGATCGTGTGACCGAGAGGGGGGGTGAATCGGTGCACTCTAGAATCTATTTCCAAACACTTACACCCAAGCAACTCCTAGCGAGTGATTCTAGTAACAAGGTAAAGCACACTAAGGAGTATCCTTAACCTATATAGCTAGTGCATATAGATAACACAATCACACCACACTAGCAACCTAGCACAAGATAGATAGATAGCGGAAGACTTAATCTAGGCAAGGCAAGGTAACAAGATAACTAGAGACAAGGCAACCAAGATACTAGGCACACTAAGTAGAGTCCTTAGAGCTACTAGATAGACTATAACAAGTAAGCACACGAGCAAGGCAAACAAGCAAACCTAGTGAAGCTAGTAGGTACCAAGGTAAACACACAAGCAAGATAAGAGCACAACTCAAGTACTACAAGCAATCATATGAAGTGCGATAAGTAAATGCGAGTAGTAAAGGAGAAGGGATAGAGAATGCTCATGATGTTTTCCCGTGGTCTCGGAAGGATGGCGCCTTCCCCTACTCCACGTTGAGTCACTCCCGCCGGAGTCTCGACCCCGTCCCTCCGCTCGAAGGCGATCCCTCCTAGAGCACACTTCACCCTCCGAGTGAAGTCGCGGGCACGTCCCGCCGGGCTCGATCCCGGGTACTCTTCCGGAGGTAAGGCTCCGCACTTGATGCGTGCCAAATGACGCTCCACTAGTGATGCTTCTTTCGCACGGAAAGCTCCAAGACCGTGTACAAACTTGTGTCGACTTCCACAATCTCGTTGGACAGCTCAACACCGATGCCTAACCGGTTTAGGCCTTGCCATAGACCAAGAGTAACAGTTCTAGATGACTCTCTCAAGCCCACACTAGCCAAGAGATCAAAGGATGCAACTTGCTACACTCTCAAGCACTAGGATCACTCCAAATCCCTCTCAAGTGCTTCACACTTATTCCTCTTGGCTTCTTGGCAGCACCTCCCCTCTTTCCTGGGTCCAAGAGCACCTCAAAGAGGTAAACAACTGACTATATATAGGCCTCCAACCTCAAACTAGCCGTTGTCCAAAACTGCCCAGTCTGCGTGATGACCGTACAATAGACCGTACTGTCCGGTCTCCATTCTGACCGTATTGTCCGGTCTTCACCAGACCGGCTTTCAGGGAGTGCTGCTCCTCTTCTCAAAGCAGACCGTATTGTACGGTCCCTAGGACCGTACTGTCCGGTCTCCATTCTTCTTCAGCCAACAGAAACTTCTCCTTCTCTGTTGCTCTTCTCCTGTAAGACCGTACTGTCCGGTCCCTGACCGTATTGTCCGGTCAACTGTCTGGTCTTCATTCTTCAACTTCCAGAAACTTCAGCTTCTCTGTCTGGAACACTCCAATAGAGACCGTACTGTCCGGTCCCTAGGACCGTACTGTCCGGTTAACTGTCCGGTCTCTATTCTTCAACTTCCAGAAACTTGAACTCCTCTGTCTGGATTTCCTCTGTAGACCGTATTATACGGTCTCCATGATGTAAGCTTCATGGCCATTGGAGTGTTTGGAAACCCCAAAGGTATGAATGTTTTGGTGATTGGATGACCCTTGTGTATGTGACTAACATTTCCATGTAGGATATTGATCAATGGTCACATATGAAGAAAGCTCCGTCCGTTGGTGGTGTACGCCGACACACCCTAATTCAAACGTCAAGGATGATTGGTTGCCTTCATCTACGCAAGAACGGACTTGATGGAGTCGCGGAGAAGATATGGATCAAGGCTAAGGACATGCTAGACCAAGCGAGTGTTGCTTGGTTAGATGATAGCTTGAGTCCATAGGAAAAACCGGACTATCAAGAGGGTTCAAGTTGGTTCTCTTAGGTACTCAATAGTGTAGAGATCTTTGGATGCAAATGTGAGTCTCTCGGACACTTGGAGTAGAAGAGAAAAAGTGAAGGAACCAAGAAGGATGAAGTTGGAGTCGAGGATCGAAGAGGAGATCAAGATCAGCTTCAGCAGAAGCCACCGTATGATACGGTGCCAGTCACCGTATGATACGGTGACTGCAAGGAGAGAAGTCCAGATGAGGTGATGACCTGGCAGAGAAGATGGAGTCACCGTATGATACGGTGAGGTGGTCACCGTATGATACGGTGGTCACCGTATGATTTCCAGAGACTTGGCAGTTGGCTGGAAGCTGAAGAGAAGGAGTCACCGTATGATACGGTGGGTGTCACCGTATGATACGGTGAACCCAAGAAAATGAAGGCCAGAGAATGGAGTTGCTCTGGCAGGTGAGAAAGGAGTCACCGTATGATACGGTGCTACAGTCACCGTATCATACGGTGGTTACTACGGTGACTGTATCGACAGACTGCTTTTTGGTAACGGCTAGTTTGAGGTTGGAGGCCTATATATAGCTGGTTACCTACCCCTTTGAGGCTCTCTTGGCCACTGGAATAGTTGAGGAAGACAGGGAGAAGCCAAGAGCAAAAAGAGGAAGCACTTGAGAAGGATTTGGAGTGATCCTAGTGCTTGAGAGAGTAACAAGTTGCATCCATTGATCTCTAGGCTAGGGAGTGCTTGAGAGAGTCAAGTTGAGCTGTTACTCTTGGTCTATGGCAAGGTCTAGACCGGTTAGGCGTTGGTGTTGAGCTGTCCAAGGAGATTGTGGAAGCTAACACAAGTTTGTACACGGTCTTGGAGCTTCCCGTGCGAAAGAAGCATCACTAGTGGAGCGCCCTTTGGCACGCATCACGTGCGGAGCCTTACCTCCGGAAGAGTACCCGGGATCGAGCCCGGCGGGACGTGCCCGCGACTTCACTCGGAGGGTGAAGTGTGCTCTAGGAGGGATCGCTATCGAGCGGAGGGACGGGGTCGAGACTCCGGCGGGAGTGACCTAACGTGGAGTAGGGGAAGGCGCCATCCTTCCGAGACCACGGGAAAAATCATGAGCATTCCTATCCCTATCTCCTTTACATACTAGCATTTACGTTTCCGCATTTACTTCTTGTGCTAGTAGAATTGCTTGGTAGGTTGTCTCTTTACTACTTGGTAGAATTGCTTGCTAGGGTGTTGCTTGTTGCATAGACTAGATTGTGTGCGCGCATCGCTTGCTTTTGTTATCACCATATCTAGTCTTGCTAGCTTCACGCCTAAAGTACGTTTGGGAGAAATTGTTGACACACCGATTCACCCCCCCCCTCTCGGTGCCCTTGATCCTTTCAAGTGGTATCAGAGCCTCGTTGCTCAAATAGGGCTTAACCGCCTTGAGTAAGGATGCCGAGAGGAAGTGAAGGGGGACCGCCCCCGTTCGATGGGACCGACTATGCCTATTGGAAAGCTCGCATGCAAGCTTACCTCGAGGCTCTCGATCCTCTCGCGTGGGACGTGATAAGTTCCGGTGTCTCTCTAAGAACTCCCATTGGTACTCTTGATGTGAATCTTGCAAAGGCAAATGCTAAAGCTAAAAATGCCTTGTTTGAAGCTATCACTAAGGAGGTCTTTGCTCGAGTCAAGTCCGCGGGTACCGCTCATGAAGTGTGGAACCAAATTCAACAAATTCATGAGGGTTCCATGGACGTGACAGAGGAAAGATACTATGTGCTAAAGAACAAATATGATGACTTTGCCATGTCTTCAAATGAGCTAATCAATGATACTTACTCTCGCTTGAATGTGCTTGTAGAGGATATCAACTCTCTCGGTGTGAAGGACAAGATTGATGATGGTGACCTTGTGCGGAAGATCTTGAGGATTCTTCCAAGGGAGAAATATGGAGCACTCATCACATGCCTCTTCAACACCGACATTCAACACCTCACCACCCACAAGCTACTTGGGAAGATCACCGCCTTCGAGAGCTACAACCTCGACAAGAAGCTTGATGAGAAGCCCTCCAAGAATCTTGCTTTTGCCTCCGAGGGGTCAAGCAAGAAGATGAAGAAGGTGGTGACTCAAGATTCAAGTGATGAAGAGCTTGAAGAAGACGTTGAAGACTTGTTGCAACTTCATCCCAATGATCTAGCACTCCTCATGAAGAGAAGCAACTTCTTCAAGAGAAGATTCATCAACAAGAAAGATGCCGAGTGCTACAATTGTGGGGAGAAGGGTCACTTTGCCAAGGAATGCCCGAAGCCAATCAAGAAGAGCAAGAAGAAGACTCAAGAGTCAAGCGATGATGAAGAAGAAGACCCTAGAAGCAAGTACAAGACAAGGAAGAGGTTTGTCAAGAAGGAAAGCTCTAGAGGCAAAGACAAGAGAAGATCATCTCGCAAGGGACTCTATGTTGGAGAGTGGGTTTCGGATGATGATAGTGATGAAGAAGAAAGTGATGACTCATCCTCTAAGGGAAAGAAGATGGCCGGCATAGCTCTCACTAACATCTCCGAGACTCTACCTCCACCACCTACTTGCTTGATGGCCAAAGATGATGATAGTAGTGAAGATGAGAAGAGCGAGTCCGATGAAGAGTTTGGTGAGGAGGATAAGCCCACATATGAGGAACTCTTGGATAGTATTCTCCTAACCGGCAAGATGATCAAGAAGAAGGACAAGACCATTGCTCGGTTGGAGAAGGAACATGAAGTGGCCGCTTTCCGGGTCCGTCAACTTGAGGGTGAACTTAGGACTTATCCATCTCTCACAAGGCTCTTGATGAGGACTATGACAAGCTTGAGGAAGACCACATGAAGCTCAAGGAGAAGTCCAAGTTACTAGAGGATGAGCTCAAGCACCTTTCCACCTCTCTCATAACCTTGGATGAGAGCTATGACAAGCTCAAGGTTGATCACAAGAGGCTCAACGACAAGTTCAAGGTTCTTGAGAAGGAACATCAATCCATCCTCGAAAAGAGTAACACTTCTTCTTCTAGTTCATCTATTTCCGATTCTTCATATATTACTTGTGATGGACTAACTCCCTCTCTTGAGAGCATCTCTCTTGATGAGAAAATCTTGAAGGAATATCATCAACTCAAGGAGGAGAGAGCTTCGGTGATGGACGGCTTTGAGAGGCTCACAAGGGGAAGGACCATCCATAAGGAGATACTTGGTCGGAACCTTGTGAACAACCCCGGGCACAAGGGACTCGGCTCCTACCCGCCGCCATCAACCTCATCGGCAAGGACGAGGACATTCCACCTTGGGTAGTCCCTCTCATAGCGGACGACTACTATTGTGAGAAGTGTTGCCGTGACGGGCACACTAGCAAGAATTGTCCCAAGGTGTGAAGTTCCAAAGTTTTGCCTAACGCTAACTTGTTCCATGGAAATATACACTACAAGCTCTTTAGGGACAAGCGGGGCAAGGTGAAGGCAAAGGCTCTTGGATCGCCCGACAAGAGGAGGATGATGAGGAAGATTTGGGTGCCCAAATGCATAGTTGACCTTGAGAGGCCGACCAAGTGCGAGTGGGCTCCCAAGAACAAGACCTAGAAGGGTGATGGTGGTGGACCGTGCGCCGCAACGTCAAATTCATGAACGTCCACCACAAGCTTCGAGTGCTTCATCGACAAATCTACTCTTCAAGGAGGTAACTTGTATCATAGTAGTTTCTTTTCTTGCATTGCTTGCATGGTAGCTAGGTGCTCCTTTGTGAACTAGTATGTTTGCATTCATGCATATGTTAATAACTAAAAGAAAAGAACAAAAAATTAGTTCAAGGTCTAACTTATTCAAGATAGCTATGAGCATGGGGGATGCTTGAATTGGTGGACCGATGGACTCAAGGCAAGGTTTGGCTCATAGTGAGTAAGCTTGAGAGAGGTTCAAACTTGACCTTGAGTAGGTTTCCTTTATGCGTTGTCTTAACTTTGCTTGCATATCACATGGCATATTTACTTTCTCTTGCATTTGTACGATATGCTTGTCTCATGCATTGCATATAGGAAATCACAAAGGAGTTGTCACACTATGAGGAAGTGCTTCATTCGTAATATGATCTCACATCTCATAAAAGTGTGACTAAAGAAAAGAATTGCGCTTCATGCCCATTGAGTCTTGCTAAATGATCCTCAAGGTTAAATCTACTTGCACGGATCATAGGCAAAGGACTCATACATACCCCTCCTTTGGTTTTATCTCTTTTGGATCTCATTGGTTGCATCTTATTTGCCGATTGAAAAATTACTATAAGCCTATGCGCAACCTATATTGGTCTATTTTCAAAGGAGTGTTTGAGTGTTCCCTTTCTAGTCCATGCATGGTGTTTATTTGGTTTTGTGTGAGATGTATGGACTTAGAAAGAAATTCCTTGAAATCAGCTTTTCTGGTGTTCACCGTATCATACGGTGGTAGTCACCGTAATATGCGGTGAGGCTTCTGCCTCTGACCTTTTGAGAGCTGGCTTTTACTGTCACCGTATCATGCGGTGCCAGTCACCGTATGATACGGTGACCGTGGTTTCTGCGCCCAGCTCCTGGAGATCACCGCATCCTACGGTGCCTATCGTCGCATCATACGGTGACCTACGCATTGACCGTTATTCTTTTCGATCTGAGCCGTTGATTCAAACTCAAATCAATCTCGGCCGTCCGTTCTGTTTTACCCTAACCCACCGTAATCTTTTCCCTGTTACTGTGCATCATCGTCGCCGCCGCCGTTCCTCACGCGCGCCTCCGCCCGTACGCCGCCGCGCCCTCTCGCCGCCGACGAGCTCGCTCTCCACCACCAGCAGCTCCTCGCTCCACCTCGCCCTAGCTCGCACTCCTCTACTCCACGCGCCCGCGCAGCCGCTCCTCCACCTCGCCGCGCGCCGCCGCACTACCTCGCCGAGCCGCCGAGTCGCCGCACCACCTCGCCGAGCCGCCGCAACCTTCTGCGCCGTCGTCGCCGACGACCTCCTCTGTGTGCCGCCAGAGCTGTTGCTCGCGCGCATGGAAGGAGCCTAGAGCCGAGCTCTACTTCGTCGACGTCGTCTCACTCTCCGCTCCGGTGAGGTCACCGACCAAAATCAAAGCCTTTTTCGGCGAAATTGACTCAATTGTTCGCAATGCACAGTAGCAGGAGTCCATACCTAGGGCATGTTGAGCCATTCTACCTATTCATCGGTGATTTGCCCATAATTGCTTAAAAATTCATCTAATTCTAGCATGTTTAGCACTCTTGCTTATACTTGCAGCTAGTTTAGTTGAATTTCCAGTCTATATGTCGTAATTGTCGTAAAGTTCAATCTTTTATTACGGCATGTAGGCTCTAGTGTCATGATCGAGCTTTTTGTCATCTACTTAATCATGTCACTAGCTATTGATCCTCAATTAGTGTCACATTGATTCATTTGCTTAGCTATATGTGCACTAGTTGATCGCCACCCATAATCGACAATGCCGTAGTTCCCCATTGCATTTAATTGTCGGCATTGTGTCCTTCACCTCAGCGCTAGGGTTTCACATAGACTTTTACGCGCTTGCCTATGATTCTTGCTTGTAGATCATATTAGGTTATTCTATACTCATATACCCTGTCTATCTCCTATCGTGCAGTGGCAGTTGTCAGTTGAGCAGCCCAGAGGACAGTGACAGTTGGCAGTGCAGAGTTCTCAGTGGACGGATTTAGGGCCAAGCCCGTGATCCTATCTTTGTGGCAGTCAGCTTGTCAGTGGACGGGTTGGTGAGCCAAGCTCACTCGCCCTATCTTGTCAGCGGCAGCTTGATAGTTGGCAGCTATGGCTAGAGACAGAGGCAGAGGCAGAGGCAGAGGTGATCAGGACAGAGGAAAGGGCAAGGCTCCAGATCCACCGCCCAAGAAGAAGCAGAAGACAGGTGATCGTGAGTGGGACCAGGCTCTCAGGGCAGCATCAGTGGACATACCCACTGGCAGGAGCACAGGTTTCCAGATTAGAGAGGGAGCTGGTACAGTCCAGGGGGAGCACACACCCCTGAGGAGGTCCACCAGACGGAGAGGTGCACCGCAGCAGACTCCGGCCATCCCTGAGGTTGGTCCGTCGAGGACTGCGCAGCAGCAGGCTGTACCCGCAGAGGACAGCTCCAGCTCCAGCTCCACCTCCAGCTCAGACAGTCAGGGCTCTGGAGGATTCTACAGAGACACTCCTCCTGACCAGGATCCAGAGGTTCTGAAGAAGAGGGCAGAGAGAGCAGAGATGGCAGCTCTGAGAGCTTCAGGCTACCCGGCTCTTCTTCAGTCAGACATGCTCAAGATCAAGGGGGAGACCATCAAGGCAGCCAGACAGGTTGACAGGATGACTTGGGCACCAGTTGCTAGAGATCCAGAGGCTGGCCCCAGGTACTGGACAGTGCTGCAGAGGAGGATAGGTGTTGACGGTCGTTAAATCATAAAATGACGTCAACTTATCGGCGAATAAAAGGTATACACCAATTTTTCTTGCATTAAACTAATAAAGTTCCACAAGTTTTGGATGAGATCTTGTTTTGCAAGGTACATAGGAATATTAGTGTAATTGTGCTTACAATCATGGAGAAATAGCAAATATCCAAACGCATATGTTAAAGCAAGACTATGCTCCGACATCTCGACGACATTCGACGCAAGAAATAAGGAATGACTTGGACATCAAGAAATAATTATTCAAATGAGAAACTTGATCCCTCCATGTCAAAGGTCTCGTCAAGATAGTCGAAATGGGCTTTTGGATCATCCAATTCGGAGTTCGGGAGCAGGAGTTATGCCTCGCGGAAGATTGCAGAAAATCCAGGAAAAAGTTGGCCGGCCGGCCCAAACACCTGGCCGGCCAGCCCGAGCCAAACTCCAACCGCCTCAATCTTCCTCCAGTCGGTTTCAGAGGCGGTCACAAGCCACTTGACGCACCGGCCAAGCCAAGGGGACGTCGGCAAGAAGGAATATTCCATGAAATGCCCCAAGACCTTCTCCACTCTCCCAAGGCAACTCCACTATAAATAGAGGACCCCTCCCCTCACTCCAACCTGCACCTCACACTTGAGAAGAGAAGACCCCAAGTAGGGTCACGCTCTTTCTCATGGAAGATCACTCCACTTGTGTAGTTAGAATAGGATTAGTATTTTAGTCATGGGAGTTAGAGTAGAAGTGAGAGCTTCGCTCGGAGCTCCGGAGTTCTCTTCGGAGTTTGGGTAAAGTTCTCGTGTATCTTTTCTTTCATACTTTCTTTAATATAATTATTTTCTTATTTATTTATTTTCTTATTTAGCTTTCTTTTTAGTTTATATTTATTTATTTAAGTAATTGTTATAGAGAAATTCTTGTGTTGGATCCACGTCTGTGTATGGTAGATACGAATGAGTTGTTTGCTTGAGGACTGGCAGTAGGGACATAATTGCCTTATTGTCACGTGTCCCGCACAATTTATTTGGATTTATTGTTCATGGGTGGCTTGCTCTTTGGCCAAGAGTAAGTTACTAGGATAGTTGTAAGCAAGGTGCTTGGAATTGTTCTAGCGTGTTTTGCTCTCAACCCCACGGGATGATGTGGTAGCCGCGAGTGTAGGTGACAGCTACACCGGTCTCTGTAGTCCACCACGTTCGGGTTGAGTGTGTAGGGGCCTAGACGCGGTCCGTTGACCGGATACGTTGAACCTAGTTCTCGGGTTGCGTGTCTTGACGGCGGCCGTGCCCCTGATGCACTTGAATGTATCTGTAATGAAAGCTTAAGTAAATAATGGTAGACTATCGTGAAACTAAATGCTAACCCCTAGGCTGACTGATACCTTCTTCTCGTTGTCCTCCCAAACTAAATGCTAATTCCTTGTTATCTACATCGATGGATGTTCTCCTGAGTGCCACACATATCATATATGTATCCCTGCTTTGGTCTAGTTTGCAAGTTATAAATAATAGATGTTTCTTTGTTAATTCATGATATTCTTAGCCCTGCTTCCCTGTGGAAAAATATAAATACGATAACCTTGGAATACTCCCGGGTGAAATGCTACAATGGTGTTCCGTGCGCTTGCGGAAATTGAATTAAATCTTTTTGCGTAAGAAACGCCAACAAGCATTTCTGGCGCCGTTGCCGGGGAAGCAATGGTTTAAGATATCTTTGATTGACATCGATTATCTATTATGATTAATTTGCTGCTAGACTAAGCATCCACCTGCATTTGTTTGAGCATATCACCATCGCATCTGCATTGTTTTCTTTCCAATCCATCTGCATATTTAATTCCCCTCCATCCCACCCGCTGCATTAAAAAAAAACCGAGTGCCCAATCATAGGCCTCGGGCTTTCAAAAAAAAACTTAAAAAAAAAAAGAGAACCCGAGCGCCCAATCATAGGCGTAGGGATTTTGAAAAAAAAAAAACCCGAGTGCCCAATCATAGGCCAGGGATTTTGCAAAAAAGGCTGGATTTTTATGACAGGAAGAAGGAAACATATGTGGCGGATCCAAGACGTTCAATGCAGAAATCTGAAAGTTTAGCCTTGCATTCGATTGCAAAGGCTAAAGCTTGGGGAGGTACCGCCAGGTAAGCATACGCAATTATTCCTTGTTTTTCTTGTCATATATCCTCTCCTTTCATAAAAAAAATAAAAAAATAATGCTGCCTGAATGATTCTTTGCCTTATCAATGCGAAGTACATTGAGTTGCTCTTTGATGAAAATATACTGCATCTTTTTGACCATACCCCTGCTCTTGAAGTTTCTTTTCATAGATGGGTGTTGGTTGAAATGTTAGTCATGCATCAATCGCCTGCTTCTTTTTCTGTTGCTTGGGTGCGGCACTTCTATGGTCTATGGTCTTCTTAGATTATGCCCGGTGTCCGTCTGAACAACAGAAAAACACATGCCTCTATGATACTTCATGATAGAAGGAGAGTATACTAGCTCTGCTCTTCTTACACAATTGATCGAATTAGACATGGTGTCTAGGTTGATCAATGGAACTATAGAGATATGTGCAATGTAGCCGAATGGATTTGCACTAACCAATGCAGGATCTTTATGAGAGCAATCAAAAGTCTATCAGGCAATATGAAAGGCACAAAATTCAAGAAGAAACCAACAAGGCGGGCCAAGTGCTTCCAAATGAAAGATTTAATCGCTTAGCTTTGCACATAGTTGCAAGAGCTAAGCTTGGGGAGGGACCGCCAGGTAAGTACTTCTGTATACGATATTATACTCTTCTTGAATTGTGCCCTTTCCTTAAAAATAAAAAATATTAGGTTCTCGGCAAAGCCCAATAGGGGCTAGCCACCTGTATCACCCTCATTCTTTTTGCAGACACAAGAAGAATGGAGGAAGCGGCCTATTCAAGCTTAAGTCTTGCAAAGACTCAAGCTTGGGGAGGATCCCCAGGAAAGTATCCCTATCGATCAATAAAATACTCCCTTTTCCGAATAAAATGCTAGAACTTGGTGTTTACCAAACTTTAAAGGAGATGATGAATGGTTGCTCTGTTAGTTCCTTGTGTGTGTCTTCTATGCAATCTCTACTCCTTATTTAATTTAAGTATGATGTAAATCGACATGATCATATTACTAGTATTGCTATATTTATGTGGGTAGCACCTGGTTCACCAAGTCTAGGCATTGATTCGTATGATATGGTTATTCTGTGTTAAGTTTGCAATTTCCTGCAGTAACATTCCAGAGATGTTTTAATTTCTAAATTGCTGCAACAAAAACCCTTTAACTTTTTGCACTTCCCTTGTGAGGACTTATTTACCTACCAGAGCCATATCATGACAAATTCGGAAATAGCTCCATTCATAGCAATCTTTTATATGTTGAGTTTGGTTAAATTTTGATCTTTAGGAACATTGCACTCCTCATGTCAGTCATTCATCTTTCATATGGGAATTTGAGAAATTCGTTACCACTCATTCACAAGATTCCTTGTCTTCATTCAAATGCTCAAGAAAAATTCCAAAAATATTGTCTAGGCCATAAAAAAAAATTTTTGCCTTATGCACTATGGGAGTTAAAAAAAAAAAGGAAAAAAAACCTCCCATAATGTGCAGCAAAGATTTTTAAGAGGTTGATGGCCACTATCAAAATTTTTCTTGAGCAACGAAGACTGAAATTTTCATGAGTGATTTCTCTTCCCCGCTGGCTATCATTCTTTCCATATGACTGACTTTGAGGAGTTGCTAAGTTTCTCTAGATCATCTTTTAACCCGACAAAATATGTATGAAAGATATGCATATCCCGACCAAGCTCCACCAGAACATCCCTCTTGTGTAGCAATAGGTCTTTAGTGACATCCTGTAGGGAATAGCCTCATCAAAAGAGAGACAAAAAGGGAAGTGCAAGCTTAAAGAAGTATTTATTTCTTATGCAGCAAACAAAAGCTCTGGACTTGTTACTTGCAGGAATTGTTTGACAAAAACCTAAGATGACCGTTCTGCTTTTCAATGTCATATGACAAAGTAACCTATAAGCCCTACTAAGTATATGCAGTACCTGGTAAATAGATTGTGCTGGTTTATAGATTACTTTGTTATCCTGGAGTATGTTGTTGCCTAGTTGATACCTACAGGGCACTAACATTGTAGCAACTACTGATCCGCCGATACTTAAGTTTTGAGTTTGCTCGGGACGAGCAAAGTTTAAGCTTGGGGAGGTGTTGACGGTCGTTAAATCATAAAATGACGTCAACTTATCGGCGAATAAAAGGTATACACCAATTTTTCTTGCATTAAACTAATAAAGTTCCACAAGTTTTGGATGAGATCTTGTTTTGCAAGGTACATAGGAATATTGGTGTAATTGTGCTTACAATCATGGAGAAATAGCAAATATCCAAACGCATATGTTAAAGCAAGACTATGCTCCGACATCTCGACGACATTCGACGCAAGAAATAAGGAATGACTTGGACATCAAGAAATAATTATTCAAATGAGAAACTTGATCCCTCCATGTCAAAGGTCTCGTCAAGATAGTCGAAATGGGCTTTTGGATCATCCAATTCGGAGTTCGGGAGCAGGAGTTATGCCTCGCGGAAGATTGCAGAAAATCCAGGAAAAAGTTGGCCGGCCGGCCCAAACACCTGGCCGGCCGGCCCGAGCCAAACTCCAACCGCCTCAATCTTCCTCCAGTCGGTTTCAGAGGCGATCACAAGCCACTTGACGCACCGGCCAAGCCAAGGGGACGTCGGCAAGAAGGAATATTCCATGAAATGCCCCAAGACCTTCTCCACTCTCCCAAGGCAACTCCACTATAAATAGAGGACCCCTCCCCTCACTCCAACCAGCACCTCACACTTGAGAAGAGAAGACCCCAAGTAGGGTCACGCTCTTTCTCATGGAAGATCACTCCACTTGTGTAGTTAGAATAGGATTAGTATTTTAGTCATGGGAGTTAGAGTAGAAGTGAGAGCTTCGCTCGGAGCTCCGGAGTTCTCTTCGGAGTTTGGGTAAAGTTCTCGTGTATCTTTTCTTTCATACTTTCTTTAATATAATTATTTTCTTATTTATTTATTTTCTTATTTAGCTTTCTTTTTAGTTTATATTTATTTATTTAAGTAATTGTTATAGAGAAATTCTTGTGTTGGATCCACGTCTGTGTATGGTAGATACGAATGAGTTGTTTGCTTGAGGACTGGCAGTAGGGACATAATTGCCTTATTGTCACGTGTCCCGCACAATTTATTTGGATTTATTGTTCATGGGTGGCTTGCTCTTTGGCCAAGAGTAAGTTACTAGGATAGTTGTAAGCAAGGTGCTTGGATTTGTTCTAGCGTGTTTTTCCCTCAACCCACGGGATGATGTGGTAGCCGCGAGTGTAGGTGACAGCTACACCGGTCTCTGTAGTCCACCACGTTCGGGTTGAGTGTGTAGGGGCCTAGACGCGGTCCGTTGACGGATACGTTGAACCTACTTCTCGGGTTGCGTGTCTTGACGGCGGCCGTGCCCCTGATGCACTTGAATGTATCTGTAATGAAAGCTTAAGTAAATAATGGTAGACTATCGTGAAACTAAATGCTAACCCCTAGGCTGACTGATACCTTCTTCTCGTTGTCCTCCCAAACTAAATGCTAATTCCTTGTTATCTACATCGATGGATGTTCTCCTGAGTGCCACACATATCATATATGTATCCCTGCTTTGGTCTAGTTTGCAAGTTATAAATAATAGATGTTTCTTTGTTAATTCATGATATTCTTAGCCCTGCTTCCCTGTGGAAAAATATAAATACGATAGCCTTGGAATACTCCCGGGTGAAATGCTACAATGGTGTTCCGTGCGCTTGCGGAAATTGAATTAAATCTTTTTGCGTAAGAAACGCCAACAATAGGCGAGGCCTATCACAGGAGGGAGACCACCAAGGGGGACAAGCTGTATGCCAAGCACTCTCACGTTACAGCAGCTCGTCTCTCCTTGGCTGCAGGGAAGGACATGTCACAGTCTTTGAGCTTCATGAGAGGACTTCAGACCTTGCTGACTACTCCGATGAGGTACAGGAGCAACATTGTCAGAGAGTTTTACTCCACTCTTTGGATTGCTGAGGACAGGTCAGAGGTGTGGTTCATGTATAATGGACAGCCTTGCAGGTGGACCAGAGAGGAGATCAGGGCAGCCATGAATGCAGACACGTTTGAGCGGACCCTCCACGGGCTCGCTAATGAGGGAGTCAGGCCACCTCGCAGACCGGTAGGAGGAATTGAGCCTCCAGATGCTGACATGTCAGTTGCTTTTCCTCCTCCGTATCCGGAGAACTACAGCAGGATGCCCAACAGATTGACACATGAGGCTAGAGCTATCAGGGCACTTCTCAGCAGGACCATCATTCCCAGAGGTGGATACCAGGACAGGATCTCTTGTTTATTCCAGTGGGGTATTCTTTCACTGATCAGTCACATTCCCTTTGATCTTGTTGACCTGATTCTGAGCCAGATGGAGGATATCCTTGCAGAGAGAGTGGGCTCCAGAGTTCTTCCTTTTGGTCCGTATATTTGCTATCTTCTCTGGATGACTGGCTACATGTCCCATGAGACGTACTCTACACTTCCTGAGGTTACTTCTGAGTACGTGCTCCTACCCCCCACAGACAGACGAGTCCTCAGGAGGGCTACTGCTTCACAGGGTAGTGCTTCTCAGTCCACAGCAGGGGATGGAGCTGGTGGCAGCGGAGCTACAGAGGAGACAGGCCAGGACTTCTCACACGCCTCGCCTGCGCCTTATCATGATATACCAGAGGCAATACCAGAGGTTCCAGTGACAGCACCACACTCAGCTCCAGCAGCAGCAGCCACTGACCCCTCCATACTTGCACAGCTTGAGCATCTCAGACGGAGGGTTGAGGAGCAGGACAGGTGGAGAGCTCAGCAGGAGCAGAGAGATGCCGCACACTTAGAGTTGACCAGGCAGGTTGCTGACACTCTCAGGGCCACTCAGCTGACCAACCAGACCATCTTCGGTTCTTTTGCTGCAGCTTTCGGGTATGTGGGCCAGTTCATTCCAGGGATGCCTTCTTTCCCACCAGTGCCACTACCGTCGATGATACCTCCTCCAGCTTTTCAGTTGCAGCAGCCTCCAGCAGCACCAGGTCTCTTTGCTTCGATGCTCTCAGCCCCAGCTACACCTTCTGGCCAGACTTCTCAGGGTTTGATGACCTCGACCTTCGCTGGAGTGACAGGGATGGCAGGACCTTCTCAGGCTGGTCCCTCTCAGGCAGGACCGTCTTCGTTTCCTTTCCTGTCACCTGGGCAGTACATGACACCATCTGCTTTCTTGATGAGTACCACTCCAGTTCGTGGCAGGGACTTGTTACTTCAGCTGCTCAGCTCTCTTCTCCGCTAGCTGCACGTTCACTAGACTTCAGTGAGATAGAGACAGTTCCAGTCTCAGCCCAGACAGCCTCAGTTTCAGCTCCTCTTTCTACTACTACAGAGGCAGTGGTCACTACTACGGTTGCAGTGTCTGAGGAGATGACCGGGACTTTCGACATCACAGACTTTGGCTATACTCGTGAGGAGATAGATGCAGCTCTCGCTACCAGACAGGATCCTCCACGCAGGACACTCTCACCTTCTGGCAGCTTCACTTGGACTCCCAGTCGCTCTCCTTCTCCGTCAGTTCACTCAGCTTCTGATGATGAGGTAGTCCAGTATGCAGTACAGCTTGAGCAGACCCTTCTTCAGACAGACTCTCCTGGGATAGCTTATAGACAGCTTGTGCCGTACACGCCACTCTTTCAGCCTCAGGAGTCTTTAGGGATGCCGCGGACTTGGACTTGGACACCTCCAGTGCCACCTTCTCAGCAGCAGCAGGACAGTGCTCAGACTACTGCCAGTTCTTCAGCACCTGCTGCCACTGCACCACCTCCAGACACCGGCGCGTAGGATAGCGTATATCTTCTTCTCTATGATCTTTTTGGTCCTTGGTGCCAAAGGGGGAGAGAATGTGTCTAGGGTGAGTTGGGAGTGAGACTTGATCGAGATTGTTTTTGTATTCAGGGGGAGTCTGGTGTTTCTATTGTATATTCTTTTGGAGTTCGTGGTTCTTAATGTGCTTGGATTTCTTTGTCTCGGTGTTTAGCACATTAAGAATGCACTTGGTTTCATTTACTACTCAGTTCCTGTTATATCTATATTTATATATGCCTGAGATGTTCTTGTGTATTCTTGAGTTCCTGTGATGATATGTGCACTAACTTGCTTCTGCAGGACTTATCTTTTATCATATCATTGCAGGGGTGTTAGTCATAGCTCACTTGGCTTATTCCTTAGTTATCACCTATTGTGCACTAACTCTATTTTTGCAGGCGATACTTTTCTTGAGCTATGACCCATGCTTTCTCTATTCATCATGATCTTTGCTTTATCTATCTTATATCATGATGCATAGTAGATGCCGCTTTGCTCTTGCGTTCTCCATGTTCTATTTATGAGCGGTCTACCTTGTGCTTAATCTCATATCCTTTCATCTCGATCAATCCTTGCGCTTTATTTCCTTATCCTTTACATCTTTTGATGTCTTACATTCATGTTGTCACCAATCACCAAAAAGGGGAGATTGTAAGCTTCATGGCCATTGGAGTGTTTGGAAACCCCAAAGGTATGAATGTTTTGGTGATTGGATGACCCTTGTGTATGTGACTAACATTTTCATGTAGGATATTGATCAATGGTCACATATGAAGAAAGCTCCGTCCGTTGGTGGTGTACGCCGACACACCCTAATTCAAACGTCAAGGATGATTGGTTGCCTTCATCTACGCAAGAACGGACTTGATGGAGTCGCGGAGAAGATATGGATCAAGGCTAAGGACATGCTAGACCAAGCGAGTGTTGCTTGGTTAGATGATAGCTTGAGTCCATAGGAAAAACCGGACTATCAAGAGGGTTCAAGTTGGTTCTCTTAGGTACTCAATAGTGTAGAGATCTTTGGATGCAAATGTGAGTCTCTCGGACACTTGGAGTAGAAGAGAAAAAGTGAAGGAACCAAGAAGGATGAAGTTGGAGTCGAGGATCGAAGAGGAGATCAAGATCAGCTTCAGCAGAAGCCACCGTATGATACGGTGCCAGTCACCGTATGATACGGTGACTGCAAGGAGAGAAGTCCAGATGAGGTGATGACCTGGCAGAGAAGATGGAGTCACCGTATGATACGGTGAGGTGGTCACCGTATGATACGGTGGTCACCGTATGATTTCCAGAGACTTGGCAGTTGGCTGGAAGCTGAAGAGAAGGAGTCACCGTATGATACGGTGGGTGTCACCGTATGATACGGTGAACCCAAGAAAATGAAGACCAGAGAATGGAGTTGCTCTGGCAGGTGTGAAAGGAGTCACCGTATGATACGGTGCTACAGTCACCGTATCATACGGTGGTTACTACGGTGACTGTATCGACAGACTGCTTTTTGGTAACGGCTAGTTTGAGGTTGGAGGCCTATATATAGCTGGTTACCTACCCCTTTGAGGCTCTCTTGGCCACTGGAATAGTTGAGGAAGACAGGGAGAAGCCAAGAGCAAAAAGAGGAAGCACTTGAGAAGGATTTGGAGTGATCCTAGTGCTTGAGAGAGTAACAAGTTGCATCCATTGATCTCTAGGCTAGGGAGTGCTTGAGAGAGTCAAGTTGAGCTGTTACTCTTGGTCTATGGCAAGGCCTAGACCGGTTAGGCGTTGGTGTTGAGCTGTCCAAGGAGATTGTGGAAGCTAACACAAGTTTGTACACGGTCTTGGAGCTTCCCGTGCGAAAGAAGCATCACTAGTGGAGCGCCCTTTGGCACGCATCACGTGCGGAGCCTTACCTCCGGAAGAGTACCCGGGATCGAGCCCGGCGGGACGTGCCCGCGACTTCACTCGGAGGGTGAAGTGTGCTCTAGGAGGGATCGCCATCGAGCGGAGGGACGGGTCGAGACTCCGGCGGGAGTGACCCAACGTGGAGTAGGGGAAGGCGCCATCCTTCCGAGACCACGGGAAAAATCATGAGCATTCCTATCCCTATCTCCTTTACATACTAGCATTTACGTTTCCGCATTTACTTCTTGTGCTAGTAGAATTGCTTGGTAGGTTGTCTCTTTACTACTTGGTAGAATTGCTTGCTAGGGTGTTGCTTGTTGCATAGACTAGATTGTGTGCGCGCATCGCTTGCTTTTGTTATCACCATATTTAGTCTTGCTAGCTTCACGCCTAAAGTACGTTTGGGAGAAATTGTTGACACACCGATTCACCCCTCCCCCCTCTCGGTGCCCTTGATCCTTTCACATGACCGTACTGTCCGGTCTCTTCTGACTTCGCAGCTTCGATCTTCTTCTTGATCTTCTTCTTCAAGATTTGATCTTCTTGGTTCCTTCAACTCTCTTCTGCCACCCTAACCCCTGAGAGACTCACCATGCATCCAATGATCCCTATAACTAGTGTGTACTAAGAGAACCACCTCGAACCCTCTTGATAGTCCGTTTTTCTATGGACTCAAGCTAACATCTAACCAAGCAACACTCGCTTGGATCTAGCATGTCTTTAGCCTTGATCCATATCTTCTCCGCGACTCCATCAAGTCCGTTCTTGTGTAGATGAAGGCAACCAATCATCCTTGTCATTTAAGTTCATGGTGTGTTGGCGTTCACCACCAACAGACGGAGCTTTCTTCATATGTGACCTATAAGATCTCACAAAGAGTGTTAGTCACATTCATGGTTCTCATCCTATCACCAAAACATTCATACCTTGGGGTTTCCCTAGCTCCAATGGTCATGAAGCTTACACCATGAGAACTATGGGCAAATTGACTACACGTTCAATTATTAGTTCAAAAGAAAATTAATTGATTTGAAAAAAAAATGAGAAACAAAAGTAATTGCACCTTGCTCCATCGACTACATGGGTCATAACACAACCAATTAAAATTGCATGAGTTTTGTGTCATCTATATATGCCTCCGTAGCAGTACCACTGTGTCCCTCCGCCAGGAATCTCTCGCCTCATTTGCATCGCAAGATCACCTTTCCATCATGAAGAGGCTCCGCATAAAATACCTACAGGGAGTTCTTGAGGGACTGACCCGTTCATAAGACAAAACTGGTTGATGAGATGGCGTTGTTCCTGTTCAGATGGTTGAATCTTCAAAGTCCAAACCAAACTTGTTGTACAAATATGAGACCACACATCCCATGTTTCCCTTCTCCCCCATCTCTTGTCTCCGTTCTCTCCAGCACAGCAAAGCTGCGATCAGCTAACATAGTATCTGAAATCCGAGGTCAATAGAGATTCATGTGGGAAACAATAAAAATTATAAAATTATAACCTCTAGCAGAGTGGAATAACATATAGAATTTTTACACCTGCATTACCTGAGCCTGAATATAAGTTTGCTGAAAATTGACTACATACCAAACACCATAACATTTTAATTGTTCCTCCAAATTAAAAAAAAAATACGGAACAACAAAAAATATTGTTTTCCTAACATCTCTCCCATTCACCAAGATACAGGCAGAATCTAAAAGCAAGCACAGTGGACACAATTTTAAATTTTTTCCACTTGACGATAATACAATTGGTTTGTACAAATGATCATCTTCAGTTACCATTTTTTCCCCAAAGAAAATGCAACTTCAGTTCAGATTTTATTAACACAGAGATAAAGTATTCTTGCTGTTGTGATTTCATTTTAGGCACAGCAATTCATCGTATTACAGAAACAGGTACATGTTGTCTCACTTAAAATCGTATTGACATGCATTTCACCTAGATGAGTAGACCATTTGTGAGTAATCTAAACCAAAAAAAAAAACTGACATAAGTATTGCGAGAGGAAATAAATCGCAGGGCACTAAAATATAAAAATGACGCATAAAAACTTTCAATAAGATAAAAAGATAGTAAAGATAAAGGTGGTTGAATACCCAATTGTGCTCACAATATCGAAATTTCCAGTGTATCAACATTGGAAATCTTCACTGCAGTTCCTACTATTTTTCTTCTCCTGGAAAACATATTAGTTCCTATTTATTCATCAAAAGAAGAAAAATAGTTCAGGTTCTTCACAAAAAGAATGAACGCATGCTTCTCAGAGGATCCATTCATGATGATTGAAATACAGACTTTCAAGTAAAAGCTGCTTACCTACTAAGAGAAACCAAAATATCAATCACTGAAGAATTGACTAATTTTTACATGCTGGAATCCTACAATATGTGATCTAGCCACAAAAAATGGTGTCATCTATGCAGAACAGACTGTTGATCTAGCTACTGAAACTGCACATGGTAAAGAAAA
The DNA here is from genome assembly GCA_012490785.1 of Eragrostis nindensis. Lineage (NCBI taxonomy): Eukaryota > Viridiplantae > Streptophyta > Magnoliopsida > Poales > Poaceae > Eragrostis > Eragrostis nindensis. Next base: position 64,057 of record JAAXCT010000854.1, read on the forward strand.
TTCAGTAATTATCATTCTAAGCACCTGCGAGTATTTAATGAGTAAATGTCTAAAGCAAAACTAAACTTTACGCGACAATAATTTCTTTTACATTTTGACTTTATTTATTTAGGATCCTAAAAGTGTAAATTCATAAACAATGGAAAGTCAGCAAATTGCAGAGAAACACAAAAGAACATTCAGTAGAAACACTCACTTGACTACTTGTGTTGAATTCATATCCTATCTTTCTCTTGCTCAATTCTTTCACTGCCCAACATCAATGTTGAACATCTTGTCAGGAAGGGAGCAGCAGAACCAAACGTTTATGACCTTCATTCAAGAAAAAGCATGACATTATTGAATTTTTGGACGAAGTACTACAAATACAATATATGCATGCAGGTCTGTAGAGAAGGATCTATTCTCAAAGGTGCTTCAGTTCTCGCATGATCAACATTGAACTACTCTGTGGGATTCAAACCAGTAGTACTTGCATGAATCCAACTGAAAGTACAACAGCCAAATTAGTGAGCAGGATCACCTGGGTTATATGGGCGCTGCGAGTGATTAACATCGATCTAGGCGGGACCATGTAAACTCCATGTATCAAAGAAAAAATTAAAAAGAATAAGTAAACAAGTGTTACCTCTTAAATATCCAAATCCATCAACAATCAAAAATTCAGTGTGTAGTACTTAAGAAAAATTGTAAATTAAGAGAGTTAGAGAGTACTTGAGAAAAATAAATCACACATCTGGGTAACTTTCAGTTCACGCTTTGATAGCAATGACAACAGTGAAGCCTGAAGCAAAGGAGTTCCAATTCATTAGAAAAACTCTGCGGTCGCTTTGATGAGACAAACAGGGTAGCCCTATATTCTAGGAAAATTTCAATTATATACCAATTACTAATTAAGTTCTGTAAGAGAAACAGACCAATGAGGGAATATGATATAGGAGTGCATGGCAATTGGGAATGGAAACAACTCAATGAGAGGACAAGAGAAAAAAAAAACTCATTTGACTATTTGTGGCATATTCAGATCCGCTAATCAAGACAGCAGTCCCTATAACACAGTCTGTTGTTCCTTGCTCCCTCCTCTCCCTGCCCTGCAGCAGTGACAAATAACTGATATGGCCTTTCATTCACTGAACAACATTGCATTTTACTGATTTTTGGATCAAGCACAACAAAATGTATGGATGCAGGGTCAGTATGGCATATGGATCCACTTCATCAACACTCTGTGTGTGTGTTGGGGAGGGGGGTAATAGGGCATTACAAAGTTACTGTTAAAACAAGGTGTTAATCATGTGTGTTCTTTAACTGAAATTTCATAATTGGCAAGTGCAACTTGAAAAGATTAAAAAAATCAGTTAAAAAGAAATGCATACAAACTATAACTGTCATGCTCTGGCACCTTTCATAGCAATCAAATCTGATATGATAATCTGCTACATTTGATATCTTGTCAGAACTGACATCAATTTACAGAGTTCTGAATATGAAATGCTCTGCATCCTACTTTCTCATGCAGTTCCAAATCAACATATGGTATGTGTTTTGACTGAAACTATGTTCCTGGAAGATATAACTGAAGGTATCACTGGCGATTAACTGTCTATAAAGCTAGCGAATTCACAAGAATACATAACAAACTCGAAATATCTTACCTTGACAGATCGATGAACTGTCTAAGCTAGCCAATTAACAAGAATGCATAACAAACTCAAAATAGCTAGAAAGTACCTTGACAGATTAATATTAAACACCACAAGGCACTGAGATAGAGGTGCATCCTCTGCTGCTTTCAAAGAGACACCAAAAACGTCATGCGCACAGAAGGAGCTAATTTAGTAAAACAGTAAACAGATATTCATACGATATTTATCCAGAAAGAACATGTTGTGTGACAACATTCATCCTTTGATGAGTAAATAAAATTAAAAGCAGTGCTAATTTTGTCATGATTAGCACCTTATAGCATGAGTAAATAGCTCCTTATAGCAAGAGTAAAGTGCTAATTACCTGTAAAGTGCACCTTATATCATTAGCTCCTTATAGCATCTATTAAGGAGCTAACTACCTGTAAAGTGCACAGTTAAATAACGGATGCTTTTGAGACATCTTATTCCATTGAAGACAAAATTAGCACCACCTTTAAAAAATTGTAAGCATTTCTCTATTGTATCATCAGACACCCTCTGGCCACATATCTTTGGCGTGCAGACAAGCGACTGGAGAGAGCACATATAAAAAACAAAACAAGGATAACTGAATTCTCAAAGAAAAAGAAAAGAAGGATACCTGAGATATGTAAGCAATCTTCATCAAAGTAAAGGTCTGACAGCTAATCTCTTTCATGTTAAGCACTGATTCAGGAATAATTTTAATATAAAGGCTCAATACATCGTGTAAAGTCACATGCTCATCATGTCGATTGGCTAATCATTTTGCATTAGATGAAATTTAACCTTGTAATGCCAAGTCACAAATTAAAGCATTCACAGTCAATCAATGTCTTAATGTTAGAAGGGCATTGGCATAACCGTCTCAATCAACTGTACTGAAGCTTCCTAGCGTGAAATATATGCCTAGTATATGGCATATCACTTCCTGTCAGATGTTTGGATTTATTTTAAACCACAGCACGATTTGGTGTAAATCAGTGTCTACCAGTATGGACTACGGATTCAGGAGCTTTTCGGCACCTACCATACTATATTCAACAAATAGGCTCAATCTACCGGCGAGATAAAGTTACTGCGTGCATTTCATAACCTTTACCAACAGATCGTAGCACAGTTCCAGTGCTTGCGCAGAGGCAATCAGATGAAATCAGGATTCGGAGGGCGTGCTAACCTCAAGAGCGTGCTTCGCGGGCGATGGGGAGAGGCTCGGTGGATGCACTGGAGAAGGGCCCGTGCCGTACGGTGGTGGAGCGGACTGCTTGGCGCAGCCAGCGGCTCGGAGAAGCGCCGCCGACACCTCTCAGGACAAGCCTGCCATGGCCGCCGTCCCGAGATCTCCGCGCGGAGGAGGAACTTGTCCACATCTGAACCTGTACGCACAAAATCTGCAACCACATCTGAAGTCGGGTTTAGAGCAAACAATCTCGCTGAATAGAAGTCGGGTTTAGAGTTCAGCGATGGGCACAGACGTCACCTGATCTTGACGACCGGGAGGGTGCGCAAAGACGCCGCGGCGACGTCCCCGACTCCGACGTGCCCCACAACGGCTGTGACACCGACGCCGCGAGACGACCACCGTCCCCGTCGACGGCGACGATGGGAAGAAAAATTGGAAGAGTTCCCGATTAGAAGAAACCTTCCTAATCAGTCTATTGCGCCGGGATGGAATTGTATTCAAATTTCACCGTATAAAGGGAAAGAAATTGATTGCCGGAATAATGGGAGGCCGCGGGTGGTGGGATTGCGTGGGTAACAAAAATATTATGATCGTCATCGCAATTGTACTGAGCGTGATGCAATGTCCCATGGTTTGTCCCCCTTCCGCGGACCCAGACCCATTATGGTAGGATCTGATGGTAGATCAAAAGACTTTATTTTTGATCAACGGTTAATATACAGGTGGGGTAGATTCTGGCAGGTCAAAACTATTTTGGTCATAACTGGTTCTTTAAGGGTTTAGATTTGTTGGAGCTCTTTTTTATGGCCCCCTCCATTTTTTTTTTTTGAAAGACCCTGGCCCCCTACAATTTCCTCGAGAGGATTCTGCTTCTGCGAGCCGCGCGCTCTTCACCAGAAAAGCCCATTGAGCCCAGTGTGCGGTCCACGGCCCACGCCTCTCCTCTTCGAGACTTCGATGCATTCCATCCCTCCCCTGTACCTCCCGGTGTAGATCCGCGCCGTCCTGCTCCGCGGCTTCCCCAGGCCGCCGTGCTCCACAGCCGTCAAGCTGGGCCTCGCCGACACGCCGCTGTTCGAAGCTCCGAATCAACTGCTCGTCCTCGTCTACGTTTCTGAAGGTATGCCCAGTGGTGATCTGCTTTTTGGTTTATCCAGACTCTAGATAATCATTTGATATGAATTATGAATAGCAGTTCAAACTTCAAATACGATAGTTTTTCCCTTCAGGTTATACTTCTATCCATTTCTAATTGACTACAACAATACGGTTCAAGTACGCTAGGTTTTACTATGGCCACTGGGGAAGATGTGAAGCAGAGGCAGATAATCGAAGAACGTGCCAGAAATATTAGCCACAATGTTCGATGCACTGAGTGTGGTAGTCAGTCTATTGAAGATTCACAAGCTGATGTTGCAATTCTTCTTAGAAAGGTACTTGCTCTTTTGTTTTACCATGGGGTAACAGAGTTCCGTTTCCTTGTTGCTGGTTAAAAGGTTGTTCCAATAAAAAAATATGTGATCCTTTCTGACATTTCGTAACATAAAACTTTCAAGTATTGATCTAAAACTAAAGGCCAGTTACTGGAAACTGGAATGAGGTAGCTACTGTATTATTGATCTAAAATAGAATCTTCCTTGGTGAATGAAACCATTCGCTTCCAATGGCCATTTTTTCCCTACATATTTATTGTGTCTTCAGAAGCTCCCTATTAATTTATTTTAAGTGTAATGATGATAATCACAGAAACATCACATGTTTACCGTATCCATTGCAATGGATGTCTCTAAGAAGTCAAATTGCTCAGTTATCTTCCTATACTTGAAGGGTGTGATGGCACTTGTTCTGAAATGTTCTTTTTTTTTACTTTATGAAGTTCGAACAGCTTGGTTCCTATGGTGGTACTACCACATATCAAATTCACTAATGATGCTGAATTAGCAGCTTCACATTTCTGTTTAGATGTTGATATTTTCTGACAGAAAGTAACTGTAATATTTGGAATTTTGCAGCTCATTCGTGATGAAATTAAAGCAGGAAAGAGTGATCCAGAGATATACCAGAAACTACAAAATGATTTTGGAGAGACGGTTCTGTACGCCCCTAAGTTCGATCTTCAGACCGCTTGGATATGGCTTTCACCTCCCTTGAAACATAGTATTTCCTGTGGATAGATGTTACTGCAAGCACGTGCTTGGTAAAATAATTATGCTGCTGATCTGACATTTGCCCACCTGATTGAGCATATTCGACGCAGGTCATTGTGGGTGGTATAGCAGCTGGCATCTGGGCTTATCAAAAGCATAGGCAAAGAACAAACGTTCACATAATGGCTCTGAACCTCGTTAGAGGGGTTCCACTGACTCCAAGGGAGAAGGAAACCATGCTTGACATCCTTACGCCACCGCCGCCGCCGCCGAGGAAATGGTGGTGGTGGCCAGGCAAGTGATGTCCATGTGCTTTATCTTCGTAGCATGAAGGGCACCCTTCCAATTGTAGCAACATAGAAATGATCAGGATAACTAATTTTTGCTAGGTGTCGATGTATGTTTCACTTCACAGGACTTGAGTCACAAAGTTGGTTTGAACCAAGGGTTTACATTGTTTCTGTACAGCATGGATCTAACAGTTTGAATAAGCTGTGTTCCAAAGTCGTTCCTGACAAACTGGAGCTATGAAAACCATTTATAAATATGTATTGTTGCAGTTGTCTCTTCTATTCAGCTCTCTTTTGTATATGCAAACTATTGGCCGAGAAAGAAACTACTTGATTCAGAGAAAGCTGCAACAGCCTGCAAAAGTTCAATTCCCTCCGATAATCCACTTGTCTTGGGCAACTTAAGAAATAACGGCTGAAAGACTAGCAAAGCAATAACAGTTATAAATATTTATCTTCAGATTTGTTGGGACCCTCTTTAAAAGAGGGCACCCTCCAAAAATAAGCGTATGCTGCTTATTGTGGCGAGCACACGGTATTCTTTAGTAAAAGGCGAAAGAATAGTTCGCTCTGTGCTCACCACGCAGCTGCGTGCCTTTGACAGGTCGCCACCCGCTTTCTTATGTAGCCGAGGCGGTAGCCTCGTCCGCTCTCTCCTGCCGATGTGGTACTAAATCGAAGCAAAACTCCTCCCGCTTCCCTTCGGCTGGGCCTCTGCTGCAACCCACGCGCGCTTAGCCAGAAAAGCCCAGCAGCCCAACGAGTTTCCTCGGTTTCGGCCTCGCCGACGCATGCACGCGTCGCCGTCGGACGTGAAGCCAAGCCGGCTGCCGCTTGTTGCGTCGGTCGCCAACGGCTGCTCGCATGCCCCAGCTCTTTCACTATTTACGTGCTCCAAGAGCTGGAGAAAAAAACCGAAATAATTTTATTTCTAGATAGAAGTTGAACCCACGCGCTCCAAGTCTCGTGGATCACGAGGTGGTGGCACCGACTCGCAGGCACTGGTCCAGAAGCAATCCTTGTACTCCCATGATCCCATCCATCTGTCGGCATTTGCTCAAAAAAAAAAATCCATCTGTCGGCAAGCCATGGATCACCCCGCGCACACGATAGATAGATCGCCGCTTACGGAAAGTGGAGATCAAAAGCGAGAGTGCAATCGATGCGTCAACCAAAACTTGCATTGGCAGCTAAGAACTCAGGATACCAGGTGTCCACGTAAAAGATGGTGCACGGATGGGAGAAGTACAGGCTCGTACTGTTGCTGTATCAGGCCTTATTCATTTATCAAAATGCTTTGTCCGTGGTAACGCGCAAGTTTTATCAGGGAGATCGGGGTTTCAACGCAACGTGCTTCAAAGCTCAGACTTCACCTGCTTCGAGTGATCAGGGGGGACTCAAGTTCACTAAAAATGTGGCCCATCACAAGTTGGAAAGCACAAACAAGGCTTTGATCTCCCTCACAGGTGACGCCACATACTACTAGAACAGAATATTCGTGGTAATCATGCCGTTGGACCTGAGGAAAACCTAGCTAAGCATCAAGGGATCGCTTGACGATTGCTTAGTCTAATCCGCCGAAAACCAGTGATCGAACATTTTGTCAGTGTCTAACTATCTACGAGATGAGAAACAAACATGCAGAGTTTCTTTTCTTAATTCTACCTACCCGTTCCACTAGGGTGGACGGCCCTGTTCACGCGTGCATGCACACATCAATCTTCCATCTAGGGGTGAAAACGGATCGGATACGGACGGATATTGCTCATCCCGTATCCTATCCTACATTTTCTCACTCGGATTCGGAGTCGGAGCGGATACCACCGGATAATTATTTCTACCTCCCATATCCTGTCCCATATTTTTTGTTCGGATTCGGAGTCGGACACGGATATTATCGTATAGTTTGCAAGGATGAAAAATCAAAAGAGGAGATGCAATTAGAGTAAGAAAGAACATATTAATCATTAATATGCATGATCAAGATCATTTTGACTCTTATTTATGTTAATCTCACGATTTTACACCATATTATTTAGTCTATAATTGTTATATACTTCCTTAGATCACATGATATTCGGATTCGGACGGATACCACTTGTCCCGTATCCTATCCCGTTATTATTTTTCGGATTCGAATTCGGGCACGGATAGTGTCGGGTAATTATTTATGCATCCTGTATTTGCCCATATTGATTTTATTCGGATTCGGCAGTCGGTCGGTCGGATATTATCCGTCCCGTTTTCACCCCTACTTCCATCATTTCGCCAGCAGATGAAAATGACAGCGGGCAATCATCTCAAGATCATGTGACCTCTTAATTACATGTTGGTGAGAGGGCACTTGTTTAAAATAAGCGCAAGCATAAGGCCCCGTTTGGAACGCAGAAATTTCACATGAATTTTACAGAAATTTCACAGGAAACAGTTCAATTCCCGCAGGAATGGAGAAGAAAAATCTTCCATTCCAAACGGGGCCTAGATGGATATATAAACATCTCATCCTTTTGAACTGCTAATGGAATTCATGTGAGCCTTCTCAGACAGCACTAAAGTCCGTTGCCTATTCTTGAACGCGATATTTGTGAAATGAGATTCAAACATGGGCTTTCTATTAGTCTGTAACGCCGATATTTTTTTTCCTTCCATGCAGTGTCATTTCAAACTGCCAATTGAATTCGTGTGCATAAAAAAACACTAAATTTGAATCTTATTTCACATTTCGATCTCGCCAAGAGCAAATCCGTTGCCTATGTTTGAAGGGCAAATTACTCTCTCCGTTCATAAATAGATGTCACTGTTGACTTTTCGACATCACGTTTGGCCGCTCGTCTTATTCAAAATTTTTACGCATAAATTTTTGAACTGCATAAATTTTTTAAATAAGACAAACGGTCAAACGTGATGTCGAAAACTCAACGATGACATCTTATTTATGAACAGAGGGAGTATTTGCCGAAACTCAGGCTTACGTGGATTTTTAACTGTCAGCCAGCACTCAGGCTCTCCGCACTCATGTTCCTCTATTTGCATCCTCTAAAAGGAATATTCTGTCCTAATCATCGAGATTCCTTCCTCTATATCAATTTTTTCCGCATCCATCTCTCCTCTATATTCTTCCTCTATACCCCACTACCTTATATTTATTCAACCATCCCAACTACCTTCTCCTTCCTCCTCATTTTTTTCTTTTCTTTTTTTCTCTCCGGTCCCAATCCCACCCATCTTCTTTTTCCCCATCGGTCTCTCTCCCTCTCTCTCGATCCTTCGGCGCCTCTGCTGCCGCCGCCTCGCCTCCCCCGCCTCCGCCTCTGCTGCTGCTCTCCACCGCCGCGCCTCTGCTGCCGCCGCCTCGCCTCCCCCGCCTCCGCCTCGGCGTGGGCCACCTCATCCCCATGGTGGAGCTCGCCAAGCTCCTCCTCCGCCGCGGCCTCGCCGTCCCGACCCCGCCGGCCGCCAGCGCAGACTTCTTCTCCTCGACGGCCTCCGTCGTGGCGGACCTCGCCGTCACCTTCCACCACCTCCCGCCTCCAGACTACTTCGCCACGGCGCGGGACGGCCGCTGCATCAAGGACATGGGGAGGGAGCTTCTCCGCTTCTCCGGCGTCGGACATGCCGCACACCGTGCTCGACCGCGCGGACGCGGACCGGACCTGCGGACGGCGCGCGGCGGTCCCAGCAGCCCCCTCCTCCCTGCTCTCTGCCAGGCCAAGCAGCCCGGCGGCCTGTCTCTTCCTTCTCCTCTCTCTCTTTCGCGGGGCGGCGGCAGGGTCGTTGCGAGGTGGGCCCGCACGGCGTCGTAGCGGAGAAACTAAATTGCGCTAGATTTGGCGGACGAAACGGCGTGCGCTACTTTAGCGGAGGCTTTAGCGGGCACCAGTGCAGGGCATTTTACGCTAGGGAAAATTGGTTGTGTAGCACTGAAAGTTCGTCGTTCATGGAAAATAACACTGAAAGTTCCCACCAACGGAAAATACCATCGAAAGTTGCATGCCTACTCGGGATCTAGCATCCTTCTATTTTCTGGACAAAATGCCCTTGGCTCTCTGTTCTGAATGATGTTGTTGCTTCTACTGTACCTCACAATCAACACACCAACTCAATTTCTCTGCCCTTGTGAAAGAGTAGCAGTACAGAGAGAGTTAACAAAACTGTACCGCTGCATATTTGGACCATCCATCGAAGAATAGACACTCAATTACCTCAAATCGATATCAAATCATCCACATGTATCATAACAATTCAGCCTGACTCAATTCGAACATGAACCAATTTAGCAAGGGTTAGAGATTGAGTCTTACCCATATGGAACGTCACAGGAATCCATCTTGTTAGGCGTTGGGTGGTGGCGGTTCAGGTAATTAGCCAAACCATCGATCCACTGGGGAGCTGGACGACGACTCGTGGTCGAGCTAGGCGACGCGGCATCGTCACCAAACTGGAGCAAGGGCGGGCGTTGTCGAATAAAGCAGGGGCGGCGGCGGGTCTTCCAGGGAGAGGGCTAGGGCGGGTCTGAGAGAGAGGGGCAGCTACGGGTCTCGAGGGAGCAGGGGCGGCGGCACCTGAGGGCGGCGCGGCGGCAGCTGGACCACGCTCGCTCGCCGTCAACGGCAGCTGGGGAGAACGGCGGCGCGCCTGCCTCTGTTCGTGAAGACAAACAGAACGACTCACACCAGAGCTGGGTAAGGGCATAAGGGTCCTTTTCCACAGGCATTCTAAGCAAAGTGGTAAATTCAGAGTACAAATGCAACTTTCAATGCTATTTTCCGTTGGTGAGAACTTACGATGGTATTTTCCGTAAGCGACGAACTTTCGATGCTACACAACTAATTTTCCCTTTACGCTATGTGCTTCCTGAAGTAAGCCATAGAGGAGCCCAGTGCGGGCAGCCTCAGCCCCTCCCCGAATCACAGTCCAAACTCAGGTTACCCGGAAAAAAAAAAAAAAAAACACGACAAGGGACACCTCACTACCTAGTCGCGCTCCCGACGCCGCCGCTCCTCTCGGCCTCGCTTGGTCGGCTGGTCCTAACCCTAAGCTGCCGCAAGCTCCCACATCACTGCCCCCTCCGGCCGTCGGCGGCGGCGCATCCAGGGGGCACGACGGGAGCCGCCGCATCGCCCGAACGCGGCGGTTGACGGGAGCCAGCTCACCGCAGGCACGGGCGGCGGCGGCGGCGGCGGCGTCGGGGGGCTCCGGCGGGTACAACATCGCCGACTACCAAGCCATCCCGCAATGTAAGTGGATTCTTGGTGCTATCTCTACGTATGCTCGCTACATTTGATGATTCGAATCACGGGTTGCTTGTGCGTCATGTCGATTCGTGACTGATTACTGACCCTTTGTCTCGCAGCTTTCAGCTTGGTTCGCCCGCTCCCTCGCCGCTGAAACAGCCAGCAGCCTTCTTCCGCCGAAGACCGGCAGGCAGCCAGTCGCATTTCCGTCGCGGACCCATCTAGTGTTACTGGATTGGCATGGAGTGGTGACCAACCCAACTTACGGTTCTTTTCTTTCTTTGGTAAGATATACTGACTTGCTTGTTTCTTCCTAAGTTTTGATTGTTCTGGGAGATCCCTTACCTGCTAGTCCCGCCTTTGAGCCCTTAAATCCAAGTTTTCCAAAAGAACAAAAGAAATGGGTGTTCAACTGAACAGCATTGCCCAGCGCTGAGTCCAGCACTGCTCCCTCCTGTGGCTGGTGCAGCTATGCGATATTCTGATCTTTCTTCGAGCCTGTATTCCTTGCTTTCTTAAGTGAAGCACTAACCTAACTTTACTTGCTTTTCTGTTGTGTAGATTGCTGATAAACAAACATGTCGACAGGCGACATCCTACGAGCAGAGTTATCATCCAAGACACCGCCTTTCGGCCTGAGGCTATGGATTGTAATTGGCATTTGTATCTGGGTAGTAATTCTGTGTATACTTGGTTTCATGTGTTTCTGGTCCATATATCGGAGGAAACCAAAGAAGTCTTTTGATAAGATGCCAGTGTCTCAAATTCCGGATGTTTCCAAGGAGATTGCAGTAGATGAAGGGCGTGAACATGCTATTGTTGAAAACTTCCGTGTGCAAGAAAGCCAAATGCTGTCAGTTCAGGAGAAACCTTACGAGAAAAATCAGAGAAAATGCTGGCGCATTTGGTTAGGACCAAATCGAGTGATGCTGATAATTTGAGCCAGTGCAGTTCAGCGTACCAGTGTGAAAGGGCTGGAAGTTCATATTCGGGCGACGAAGGCAGCTCAGGCAATGCTAGGAGGCAGTATTCTCAGTATGCAACTGTCTCTGCATCTCCCCTGGTTGGTCTTCCTGAGTTTTCACATCTGGGTTGGGGTCATTGGTTTACTCTCAGAGATTTGGAGCATGCGACCAATCGGTTTTCTAAGGAAAATGTTATTGGAGAGGGTGGGTATGGAGTCGTTTACCGTGGTCGACTCATAAATGGGACTGATGTTGCAATAAAAAAGCTTCTTAATAACATGTAAGCTCTGATGATTATTTGTTTGCATTAAAGAACTGCTTCCATTTGGAAGGAAAATAAGTATTACCTGTCCTCTTTGATGGGCTCATAAAAATTGATATTGTTTGGTCATCACTGTAGGGGGCAGGCAGAAAAGGAGTTCAGGGTTGAAGTTGAGGCTATTGGTCATGTTAGGCACAAGAATCTTGTTCGCCTTCTAGGTTATTGTGTCGAAGGAATCCATAGGTGAATCTCTTTCCTGATCAAATGCACTGACTGATGCCTAGCTTTTGCCTCTGCTATCACACTTTTACTTGCATAGGAGGACTACTAACTTTACCTAATTGCACCCTACGTTCGCGATAAGTACCCTTCTAAAAGTTTAGCACGTTGCTAAAATTTGATAATGCACTTGCCAAAGTACATTCATTCGGTTAAGCCGTTCAGATCTTGAATCTTTGTGGTTCTTGTCCATCAGATTATAACCATTGCCACAAATGCTCCGCCTGGTACATCTATTTATTATTATAGCTGTTATCGTTTTAGGTAGCATGGTATTAGATGAAATCTTTGTACTTGAACAATGTCAGAAACGAGTCATATAATAAAAATGTCTTTGTGTCTGATTCATTCATTTAGTATACAACTGCCTGCAATGCTCTTTCTTGAATAAAAATGCTCCCCAACCGTGGCATTCTTAGGCCCCATAGGTCTAGCTAACTGTCCTTAGACTAAAAGTTATGGATTATGTCCATAAAACTATGTGTGGTGAATTTGGTAGCCAACCAAAGGGTCTCTTAATTGAATCAAGCAGTTACCATTCACCGAACTATTAGATACATAGCTAGAAAGTAGCTTGCACCAAACAATCTATATTTTTGCACATTTTAAGAAAAGGTCATTCCTTCGAAGCAGCCACATGTAATTGATATTGGAATTATTATTGTAATCCGCAGCAGTGTTTTTTTTCCCCTTTTCAGTTCATTGTAAATTAGACATATCAAAAACATGATCCTTGATTTTATGTCTTTTTTTCTTTCTTCATTAAAGATTAAGACCTATTGTGACATATCTGCTTGTAAATGCATATAATGTAAATATAGCTGCATAATATCTTATTTTTGTCTGGATTCGTAATTTATTCCAATCTTCTTACCCATCATTTTTTTTGTTGTCATTATTCAGGATGCTTGTGTATGAGTATGTAAATAATGGGAACTTAGAACAGTGGCTTCATGGTGCCATGCGTCAACATGGTGTTCTTACTTGGGAAGCCCGGATGAAAATCGTTCTTGGAATAGCGAAAGCGTAAGAAATGAATTAATCATCATTCTGCTTCCATTTTCTTTTATGTATCTCATTAGCTGGGTGAGACATTATCAACTACTGAAATACGCAGGCTTGCTTATTTACATGAAGCCATAGAACCAAAAGTTGTGCACCGTGATATCAAATCAAGCAATATCCTAATTGATGAAGAATTCAATGGCAAACTTTCTGACTTCGGATTGGCAAAGCTACTGGGTGCAGGGAAGAGCCATATCACAACCAGAGTTATGGGTACTTTTGGGTATGTTGTTTGCTTGGTATTCTCTTATAGCACTTAGCTTCACTCCCTGGATGTTTGGTATTCATTTCAGTAGAAAATTTATGTTGACAGCGGTGCTCTATATGTTTTAAAGAAAATTTGCTTTGTCACTGTTTCAGGTATGTGGCTCCTGAATATGCGAACACAGGTCTATTAAACGAGAAGAGTGATGTCTACAGTTTCGGTGTCCTACTATTGGAAGCAGTGACAGGGAGGGATCCAGTCGACTACGGTCGGCCTGCTAATGAGGTATACATTTACTCTATCTGGTCTACATCTGTCATGCGCTACATAATTGTGGCATTTTCCCCCTTTCCTTCTTTTCAAAAGAATTGTATCTTTCCTGCTCTTAATATCAATTTACTATGATGTGGCTGCCTTATAGGTGCATCTGGTGGAGTGGCTCAAGATGATGGTTGGCTCGAGAAGAGCCGAGGAAGTAGTGGACTCTGACATGGAGTTGAAACCAACCACTCGGGCTCTTAAGCGTGCCCTTCTAGTGGCATTGCGGTGCGTCGACCCAGATGCTGAGAAAAGACCCACTATGGGCCAAGCTGTTCGGATGCTTGAGGCAGAAGATGTCCCGTCTCGAGAGGTTGTGCTTCTTATCATTGTAACCCTCCTGATACAATTATACTGTTGCTGTCACAGTAAGTCTGAATCTTTCTTCGGATCTTCTACAGGACCGGAGGAGCCGAAGGGGCCATACCCACAACAGCAACACAGACACCGAGTCGAAGGCAAGCTCAAGCGAGTTCGAGATAAGCAGTGATCGAAGGGAGTCGGGACCGTCCGCGAGGTACCAGGCCTAACTCCTGATGAGAGCAGAGGTCATCATGGCCAAGAACTCGATGCCGGACCTGCGAGCATTGGTGAATGGGGCGTGGATGGATGGATGGGTTGGTTGTTAGAGATAGGGAAGGACATTTCAGGACACTTACATTTTGTACTGTAGGTATTTTCCTTGGTGGTAGCGAGAGTGCAGAGACATCATCCCCTGAGAGACTGGGACATGCTGTAATCTATGTAATTAAACGCAGTAGCGTTTTCCTTCTAACACCATTCCTCGTTCTCGGACATGTCTGGTTTCTGAATCGCTGGAGAACAGCCAACAAAGATTCGGTGCTATGCGTAACATATAACCAGACATGCTGGCCACAACTAACTAAATTCATTGACGAAAATTAGCTTGGGACCATAACAAGCGTGCATGAGATTATAAACTGAAAAACGACGTCGTCACTAGAATAACAGTGAGATGATGTTTTTGTATTCAGACTCCGTGGTGATCACGAAGATAATGTCAGTGATACGCTAGACGTCACTTGATTGGTGGTATCTGCACAGCAGCGGAAAAATGCATCTATCACGTTGAAAATTTAGCTTAGCACAATCACAAACATGGTAGGACAGTGTAAATTGAAAAATGCCATCGCGGAGAGTACATTGCATCAGATGTTTTGTATTCTAACTCAGTAATCACAATGAAAGTCAAGAAAGTCGATGACAGACTATATGTCATTTCTTCACATACCGGCTGTTGTACTATGCAATAGTATAAAATACATGAATCACTGGCACGCCAACACCGCCTGTCAATCTAGTGCATTTGATCAATTTAATAGTGGTTTCACATATGTCTACAAAATTTCATCCACTTCTCTAACCAGTCCCAGAAGAATGGGCACAACATAACATCCATCTACCACGTTTCATTAACTATCTCCGGCCGCTTTAACAGGTTTCACTCTTCGTGTTTCCGCTTTCTTGCTATATCTCTTTTCTTCTGCTCTTTTCTTGCCTGTACTTTATCTTTGAAGCCCTCGTCATTTATCTTCATAACCGTAAGACGTCTTGCTTTGAATACCTATTGTTTTTGTACATTTGATTAAAAATTGATACCAATAATAAAAGTTGGGCAATAGCTGCCCCGATGCAAACCTAAAAACCAAGCTGAGGTAGTCTTATCAGCTACACGCACCATAAACAAACTCCATACCTTCGTGACATCTTTATTTACTTCTCTGTCATCACACTCACGGGCATCTAATTGCTTTCCAATAACATCTTCTATCTCATGTAAAAGGCATATATCTTTCTGCAGATATAAACGAATCAGTATACAAGTTCTACTAAAAATGGATAAATATTGATTCATTGATACAAAAAGTGAGCACTATTACAAACTCCATCTAACGCATTTCTCCAGTTAAATATCATGATGTAAAAAATTCACTAAAATTCTATAACTAATAAGTAGCCTAAGCCTGACGATATCTCATGTTCGGCAGTTAGCAGTTCTTCTATCACTGATTGCTCAACAAACCATGTCAATATGCCATTTATGAATCTATGCTTGAGTTTTCTTTCAGATGGACAAATGATAATTGTATTATTAGGGGAAATAATAATCAAAATGACGCAGTCAAAAAACCTGTGTAACAAAGCTGATTGCAAGCCCTCCTCTTGAAGCTCTTGCAGTTCGTCCCACCCTATGGATGTAATCGCGTGGAAACCTACAAATGGTATAAACAAAACAAGTCAGGTGGCAATATTCACAAAATGTATGACAAGGACTATTGACTGTTGCCTATAACAGTTAGTAATAGTATGACACCTTGGAAGGTCATAGTTGATAACAAGATCAACTGTTTGGATATCCAACCCACGGCTGCCCACATCAGTAGCAATCAGTACAGGAACTTGACCAGATTTAAAACGACTCAATGCTGAGAGCCTTTGTGACTGAGACTTGTAAGAGTGTAATGAAACAGCTGGATGGCCAAGCTCTTGCAACAGAAAATCTAAATATTGGCAGGTCCTGCGAAAGGATGGAAGTAATTGATGAAGAACCAACAGAATGCATTGAACTGAAATGGATCACACGTTACAGTTTGCAAGGTAACAACCAAAATCAACGATGCAAGATGCAACAATTAACATCATCTAATCGAAACATAATAAATGAAACGAACTTAGACCATATATACACCTCAGTCGTAATTTAATCAGAAGTGTTGTCAAAGTATGTGCCACACGTTTCTTTTTAAACTAAAACTTAAGATTGATGACAGGAAATAAATAAAAGGGTGCACAATCAGCAGAACTTGCGACCTAAACAACATTAGCAAATGACAAGTTATCATGTGGGCAAGTATAACTACAAGCTGGTGATCATTGTTTAGGGGAGCATACTCGCCGGTTGAGACAAATACAATGGCTGAACGGATATTGTCTCCTGTCGTTTGGTTAGGATCTTCCTTTTGCTTCGTTTTTGGCAGAAGATGTAAAAGATGGAGCTCTTTTCCTTCAGAAGGCATGTGAATATATTGCTGCTTTAAGGTCTCTACCGTCTTGAACCCTTCATATGCCTCAAAAAAGTATGAATTGTTGCCAGATAGTTCAAGCAAAGATCGCAGATTATCAGACATTGTTGCTGAAAACAAAAAGGTTTGCCGCTTCTTTGGTAAACAGCCAAATATCACCCTGAGATCCTCCTCAAAATTAACATCCAACACTCTATCTGCCTCGTCCAGCACAAGAAACTGTTATATAAAAGAAAACCACTTCAGTAATTTGGAATTAGCAGAAAAAGGTGTACAGAAACCATTCTTAGGATGCAATAAAGTAAATCAGAAGTGCAATATATTGTAACTGAACATAAACAATAATATGCCTAATTTGCATCGATCATTCTTAGGATACTTTTATGGTTCTGTAATGGAAGTATGGAACAACATCAGGCCTTTGGATAGACAACAAAAGGCCTTGCTTCTCAAAACAAGAATATCTAATTATCTAAATGTACCCAAAACAGCGTGCGTCTTAGTGTAATCCAGCACTATAAGCTATCGATTTTCATCTCAAAGGAAATTCAGTGAAAAATCAATACATAACAACAACAACAATAATAAGCAAAACAGCGTTCACTAATATACAAAAAGTACAAAGTTATAATCATTATGTTGCACTTAGAACAAGCCAACTGCATTTCTTATCTGGGAAACACAAAATAATTCCAAAGAATAAGCCTAGGCGACGCCTAAGCATTGTGGCATAACTAAAACAATGTGGCGTCCCGTGGCAACCCACCTCCCTCACAACCTCAAGCGATGACTAGCCGACGCCTCAAAAACAAGGATCATAATAACAATCAATCGAGAGCAAACCGAACCATAGCAATATGTGCAGAGAAAAGAGAAACTTCAAGGAAAATAACGCACACAAGCAATGTCTGGGTTGACGCTATAAAGGAAGTAATGTGCCAACCTTGGTGCGAGCGAATACTTTGGCGAGGTCAGGGTCGTTTTTGACTAGTGTCGCGATGCGTCCCGGGGTGGCTATCACGACGTGTGGGCGGCGCGAGAGACCCTTGGCCTGCGCGAGCGAGTCGAACCCTCCGATGGCCGCGAGGCACCTGATCCCCAGCGGCGCGCCGAGCGCGCGGAACTGCTCGGCGAGCTGCGCCGCGAGCTCGCGCGTGGGCGCGAGCGCGAGCGCCGCGACGCCGTAGGGGTCCTCCCCGAGGCGGTGCAGGATGGGCAGCGCGAACGCGGCCGTCTTGCCGCTCCCCGTCTCGGCGATGCCGAGCACGTCCTCGCCGGCCAGCGCGCGCGGGATGCACGGCGCTGAACCGCTGTGGGGCGCCGCATGCCCAGGGCGTGGCACGAGTCGACCAGCCACTGCGACAGGCCGAGCTCCGCGAACGTGGCGGCGGCGGCGGCCGCGGATTCATCGGACTTGCCGGTCTCGGTCACCATGGTGGAGGCCGGCTTGGATTCGCCGTCGTCGGTCTCGACGGCGGCGGAGTCATCGGACTGGCTGGTCTCGGCCTCGACGGCGGCGGCTGCTGTGGGCTCTGGGATTTGAGCTTCCGGCTGGGTCTGGACCACGGGCACGGCCTCGGGTTTAGGCTTGGGCTCCCGCTTGGTTCGCTTCGAGAAGAGGCGGAAAGGTTGCGCCTCGCCGGCGACCTCCATGCTGAGCGGCGCAGTGCTACGAATCCTAAACCTCAGTTCACAAACGCAGCAAGCCGCAGCTGAAGGCGGTTGATCAACCGCGGCTAGTGGCAGGCGGCGGGGGCGGATGGCTGCTAGGTTTAGGCCGGCGGCGCAGAGAGAGACGGCGGGTTCGGGAGTGAGTAGTTCAGGAGAAGGACGCGGCTCTGACGACTGGGTCGTTGACACGGTGTTTTCAAACTTGGGCTAAAGAGATCGGCCCTTGTTTCTTGAAATTCCTTGGGCCAAAGAAAAAACATGCTGGACTCACCTCAAGGCCTAAGCCCTGTTCGGCAATTTAGGCTTAGAGGTCACATCAAAACTAATCTTGCTATTTAAGTGTCTTAAATAAGTTTAATTACAAAACCTTTTTACAGATGTGGGCTAATTTACGAGACGAATCTAATGAGCCTAATTAATCTATGTTTCGCTACAGTGATGCTACAGTAACCATCGTCTAATCATGGCTTAATTCCCTCATTAGATTCGTCTCGCAAATTAGTACAAGGTTCTGCAGTTAGTTTTTAATTAGACTTATTTAAAACGTTTAAATAACAAGATTAGTTTTAATATAACCTTTAGGCCTAGAGAACGAACACCCCCTGAGCCACGACCTAAATGGGCCATTCAAATCCTCGGCCTCTCTCTACCCAGCGACGTAGCACACCCCGGCCATTTCAAGTGTTCACACGGGATTTCGCCCGAAGCTCTTCCCGGCGGACGACACGAAGCACGGCACCGGCACGGCAAGCCGGCGAGCGGCGTGTTGTTTCAGGCTTTCAGCAGTTGTGGCGGCGATTTTCATGCCAAAGTGCGGAGCCACAGGTACGGCGTGAGCAGGTGGAGCAAGCGGCAGGGCACAAGTGCCAGCGAATGCTGGCGTGAAGCGCCGTGATAACCGTAGAGAGGGCTTGTATCTCTTCGCTCATAGCGCAGCAGAACCATCATCGTACACATTCTGCTGAGAGGAAATGCAATCGACTGATGAACATGCATCTTTCAGCCACATGCTACTGTACTTCTTGCCAAACAAATCATAACAAAACATTGCCGTAAATTATTCAGTTTAAATCATTTCCTATCTGCATCTGCTCACATGCTACGAGAA
The DNA here is from genome assembly GCA_012490785.1 of Eragrostis nindensis. Classification (NCBI taxonomy): domain Eukaryota; kingdom Viridiplantae; phylum Streptophyta; class Magnoliopsida; order Poales; family Poaceae; genus Eragrostis; species Eragrostis nindensis. The sequence continues at coordinate 83,495 of JAAXCT010000854.1, forward strand.
CTGAGAATGCTAATGGGACATCTAGACTTGATCATTCTGTGCTTTCCACAAATACAAATCTTCTGTCTGAACTACCTTTTCCGCTTTATTCTACATCTGCCATTGCAGTGAAATACCACCTAATTTCCATGGACATTCAGTAATGGAGTGTATAGCATATCAACACCAGAAAACAACAAAACGTGATAGTTAAATCACAACCATCATTGTGTGCAACCTCCATGTTAAGAGGGAAAAAGAGAACTCGTCCATAGATCAACCAGCAATCCTGAAACAGCTGGTGGTAATTGGTAAATTCAGACTATACTCTTTTATTAGAGGAATGTAGTAAGCTTCTCAGACGATTCCAATGTTCAACATTCCTCAAATTAATAAAAAAACACAAATTGCACTGCAGCTGCTATAATAGACGATAAATGCTGAAAATGACAGGTGATCTTACTATTAGTGGAAGGACTTATGCTACCTATCTTGCTTTGACAGCGACGTTTGAACTAACATATAAAAGTATTCTTGTGAATTTGACTGACAGTGAAAGAATACTTTGCGACAATTGATCGACGGATTTCCTTTCAACTAACTGGCAAACATAAATCAAGGTTATAAGGATGCTGTTACCCGAGCAAGGGCTAGACTTAAAATAGAGGTATCCTACACCAATCAATCCATTAGGATTTAAATTGTACTGCCTCCTGTGCTGTACGCCAACATATTAGATGAATTTGAATAATTTAACACTGGTCAATTAGCAATTCAAGACGAGCATGGTAAAAGAATGCTAGCAAGTTGAAAATTATACAGGTTGAGCACTACTTGTGGTGTCCAGGTAAGTATGGTAAAAGAAGCAGCACGATTGTTAATTTGATAGGAAAAGCATCCTTGATTTGATCTAAGAGTAAAAAGTGTAAATTTCCCAACACATTCATTTCCTTACTTCAAATATTTGGAAAGATGCGTATGGGAGCATCTGAGCATGCAACGGATGAACAAAACCTCCCAGCTAATCTGGTGTGGCCTTGGTGTGGTATACAAAGAGCACATACATTCCAAGTGCTCCACTCTCAGGTACATTTGGAGGTTTGCACAGGAAGAATGATAAATAAACTACACAGAAATGTAGAATGGATGGCACCTGTTTCAGATGAACGCGTAACCAATTAAACATTTCATGACAAGAAATACATCAAGATGGTATGCCAAAAGACAAATCCTGGACGAAGGTCCTCCGATTTTTTTTTTGTGCCAGCCATCAGAAGAGTATATGAACACCAATAATTATCACAGCACGAGCTCACGTGTCATAAGTTGCAAGTATTTATTCCATCTTTGCAATCCCTCGTCAAGTTGTTAAATGTTTCAACTTGTGTCTTTGCTCTGAAGAAAACCTCAGTGTCCACAATCACCCTCATATACTCATCAAACGGTACTGGCTTCCCCCCACTGAGGGCTGTCGTCTCATTGTACCATTCACTGCTGTTTGACCAAAGCTCCTTGTAATCATCAAGCAAATGCACATGGAAATGTGACCTGAGCTTGTCAAAGTAATTATAGAATGGCTCATTAGTTGCAATGTAAAGATTTCTCCAAGGCTTAAGCAGTTTGGGCACCTTCTCGGCGAGTGCATCGGGTGATGTGTCTGCATCCAAGTTGGGATACATTTTCTTATTCTGTGCCTTCCACCCTCGGACCACATGTAAACCATCATAATCCCAATCCATCCTGCCTGCGATCTCAGTCACAATGTTCATCAGCCTCTTCGACTTCCAAATAGCATACCAAGGCCTTTGGATGACCTTAGCAGCTCGCCCTTCGCATACTCTGTACCAGTAATTCTCAGGCTCCTGCCCATTAAACTGCCTCCAGATGATGTTGCTCTTGTCCCTCTTAAGCTGCATTGGTGTCACCTTGTATGATGGTACCTTCCGCACTGTGATCCTCCCAGGACCCTTCTTCTTGTCCCAACGCTTCCAATCCTTCAAGAAATCCCCTTCCTCCACCACAGACGCAGACTCCTTCAAGTGCTCAAAATCAAAGTAATACCTGAAATCTTTCCCATCGACGTCCTTGCCATCCACTGTGTGCGCCCCAGACAAACATAAATTCAGATCCATCACGAATGTCCGGTTCAGGAACTTGGCTTCACCGAGCCCACACAAGAAGCTCCAAATGAACTGGTTCATGCTCTTGCAATGGTCACCGCCTCTCATGTAGTACAAGTACTTCCCCTTCTTGAACTCCGCCTCTGATCCAACCACCGGGATCGTGTCGTTGATCTCTGCATCCACTGGTGGCGCCTTGACCCGGGGGGCCTTGGAGCCCTTCCGCTGCGGCCGGCGAGCTGCATTTGTCCCAGACCGGAACTTGCCGACGCTGTCGATCTCAAGAGTGCACCCGTCGCCGGAGGTGAGGGTGAACCGGCGGTAATCCCTGTACCGGCGCCACGACTTCTCCCGCCTGTTCCGGAACCGCCAGGCGACGTCGCACACCCCGGGCTTGGGCCCGGGCACCGGCGTCTCGTAGCTGAGGAAGATGATGGACTTGCGGAAGAAGGCCTTGGCGTTGAACGCCTTGACGGCGGCGAGCACGCGCGGGTCGGAGCAGTTGAGCGGCGCGTCGGGGTCGCACGTCGCGTTGAGCGCGGACGCGCTGGACACCGCAGTGGAGGCGTCGGCCTCGCCGACGTCGTCCCGCGCCGGGGCGGGGATGGCGGAGGAGGAGTTGAAGTCCTCGCCGGTGGGGAGGAGCGAGTCGTCGGGGACGAGGAAGGTGGAGTTGGGGAGGACGCGGGAGAGCGAGGTGGTGAGGCGGCGGAGGACTGGAGCCAGGGGTCGGGCGGCTGGTAGGTGACGGCGACGACGGTGACGACGAGGACGGCGAGCACGAAGAGGGAGAAGCACACGTTGCTGGCCGCCTTGATGAGCGACTGCGAGACGGGGACCTCGGCGACGTCCGCGGAGGAGGGCCCGCGGCGGCGGAAGAGGGGGGAGTCCTCGCCGCCGCCGCCGTCGGGGCGTCGTCCTGATCGGAGGAGGACATCCTGGATCTGGGGGAATGGCGAGTGCAGGTGAGATTTGGAGGCGGTGGGTGAGAGAGATGATGATGCCGTGGCGAGGGGAAGAGTGTTTGTTGCGCTGTGTCGGCGCCGGTGCGTTTTTTAGGGAAAGAAAGATCGCGCAAGCACGGTACACGGTCAGTGAACTCTCTGCTGCTCTGTCCGAAAACGAAAGATGACTGGTGTGGTGAACTGGACTGGTGGTGACTGGTGACTGGTGGTGAGTCACCGCTGATGACTGTAGGGTCCCTTTGCTGCTTCACTCCGCAACTCCCCACTCCACCTTTCGTCACGCTGCGATGATGCCCAGATGAGAATGGTGGTCACTGATCGCTAGGCGTGCGATCGATTTGATACGGTCTATGTAGGTTGAACGTTGAAGGTCGACGAGACGCACCGAAAAACTCGAATTTCGGCGATTTCTTGTGAATTTGAAATGTATCTTGCAACTGTGAACAGCTCGAGCTTTGTTTCTTTTTCTATTCATGTATTGTCGTTGGAACGTTCATTTCTATACACTTGCGAAATGAGAAACAAAAAGGCAGAATATATTCCTTTCGCAAAAAATAGCAGAATATATTGGGGCCATAAATTGGTAGGGTGATTTCAAACGAGCCCACAGCCTTTTCTGATATCTACCCAGGCCGGCCACATAGGTCGACCCAGTTAGCCCAAACACCAACAACACCACAATCAAAGAGGGCGGTTGGCCCATTTACCCCTTTCTCTCGTTCGAGAGCGAATCTCGAGCAGTCGAGCCGCCATTGCCGACGAGACGAGAGAGCGGAGCGTGGCCGGGGAAGAAGAGGAGGCGGAGGCGAAGAGGATGGGGGAGCAGGGACTGAGCCTGGGCATCCTCATCGACATCGTCGACGAGGAGTGGATGCGCGACACCCTCCCGGCCGACGGTGCGTATCCCCCTCCCCACTTACTCCCTTTCCTCGCAATCCATCCCCTTGCTGTGCTGACGCCCTCCGCGCTGGTTGTTGCAGACATCCCCGTGCCGCCGGCCATGGCCGTCAAGACCGAGGACGCCGAGGATCCAGCGCCCGCAAGTACGCTCGTTCTGCCTACTCTATCAGTCATCTCTTGCGCTGTTCGCGGTGTCGCGATTCGTTTGGTTCGATCTGCGCGAGGGGATAACCCAGAGGAAAACTCCGGATGAGCGTAGTCAGATGCGTAATCTAGACTTGAAAAGGTCGGGCAGCGGGTTAGGCCATACCGACGTAGGCATCATCCTGAACTGCAGTGTTTAGGCTAAGCGTTTATGTTGGCTGAATTGCAAACTAGAGTGGGGAAAAATAAAGCAGGGAACAAAATGCAAGAACTCGCAGCATTTCCCAAAGAGCATAGATGATTTTTCCCTTATATAAAATTACCCACAGGGTGTGTATCGTTTGAACATTTCTTACATCTAGATAGTTCTATCTGTTCCTTGAATTGTGAACGAACACCCAATTATTATAATTTAGCAGTTTCTTATTATTTAATTAACTGAAAAACTAATATAATCTTATACAAGATCACTATCTTTACATGTTGAGTTTTGTAAAGTTGAAAACTGTGGCCTCTGAAGGATCAAGTGAGCATGATACTCTTTAAAGAATTATATGCTCAAATTCCATTTGTTATATACGTAGTTAGTTGAGGGGTGTGATGCTTCTATTCCATCATAAGTAAAATCATGTGAGCAAATGACTAGCAAACACTTGATATTATATAATTGGGTTATAGTTTATTAAGTGTCCGGGAAACTATAAGCCAAGTGTAGGCTGGCTGGAGTTTATCATTTGAATTAGCATGCTGATCCTTGCCAGATGTTTCACTGAACAATAATGAAGCTCAGGGGCCTATTTCTCTGTTTTTGAGAAGAGAAGACAGTTTTAAATGCAAATTCAGTCTATTGTTATCTTTTCTTTTAAAGAAGCTCATACCTTCAAAAAATTATCTTGTTAGACCCTGGTCGAATGCTGACAGTACATTCTTTATAAATATTATCTTAATGTTTATGATTTAGTATATCTTAAGGCATCGTTTATACTGGCTAGAGCTTATTCTGATTTTTCTGATATGGTTCTCTACAGATCAGGAAAGCCAACCAGCACAAGGGGAAGTATGGCGTGATTTTGCCTTGGAAAATCTCTGATATCTCATGCTCTACAAGGTGGAATGTATATTGTATACAATATGATAAATGCAAGATTATGAACATTTAGGATACACCCCAATATCTCGTGCTTCTACATAGGAAATCACCAGTCTGGGGAGGCACATATTATATTTGTATTGTAGATTTGAAGTTGGATTTGCAACAAGATACTTTCGTCTTCACTCAGCTGAAACTATAGTTTTCTTTAAAAGAATTGAAAAATATCACAAAGGATATGAAAATCTGTTCTTGGAACTCAAAGCCAAGAGGGTCAATTAATGTTCTTGAAACAGAAATTCATGCACGTTTGTAGTAAATTCTCTTATCTTTGACTATTATTCAATTTTGTAATGTTTCCTACTATTTTAATGGGATCAGATATCAAGGAGAATGACCACAGTGCAATCCAATTTGAATACTATTGTATTGCACATATGAGCATACCTGTAACCTTCACATTTAGTGGCAGTTTAGATGTAGTGAAGCATGATTAGGTCTCTGTATAAAATTATAAGCTGGTGTGCTAATAAATCCATACTTAATTTGGTGCGAGTTGCAGGGCCTCAAGAGATGAAAATTCTATGCCGGAGGTCTAGGAGCTGAGCCAACATCGTGGCTTCTTTGCTGCGGAAATGTTCGTCTCAACTTTGTTTATTATCTGGTTTGAAATGTAGTTCGGTGTTGAAGCCACATTTAAAATCTATGCTAGTTCTGCCGACATTGCTTGCATTATGGTGTTGTCCTTGTCGTAGCCTGTTGTAAATTCCATATCGATGATGATAGCCATATGGGCATGCAAGTGCTCTAGATATTGGTTACATGATGGCGCTGAACTTGTGGACTATTGCTGACTTTCTGGCATTAAACTTTTGACCTCTTGATTTAACTAAGTGTTTCTTAATCCAGCATTAGGACATTAGGAATGTTTTGGTACTTGCATTCCCAACCTGTGGTTGTTAACTTGTTCTGCATGGATCCTGTGCAGCCACATGCCATCCTCCTCAATTTGCACTTATTTCGTGCCAAATGTACTTTGCACTGCGAGTGCTACTCCATTCATGCCATGTGTTGTAACTTGTATTTGTAAGGCTTTTGCATCTGTTCTCCACACCCTTTACAGAGAGGCACACTGACCACTGACTCAGCAGCTGGTTTGCATCTTCATGCATGCATAGTATTCTTCTGGTTCGGCTTCCATCTACGGCGCAACTTGCGTCCTGTCAAAGGGCATGTTAGGTTTACGCTTTAGCTGTCAAAGTGGCTGCATCGTACTACTATAACTATAACCAGGCAATCATCAGAGCCGGCCATTTCCCAATCATTGGCCATGATCTCCCTTGGCCTGTAGCGACTTTTTCTTATGCTTCGCTAATGATGGCACATGACGGCTTAACGATAAAACCTACCGTACGCCTTCACCTTATCACGCCTCGCATTTGTATGAAATCATGATGTGTCCGTTAGGAAAAGAAAAAAAAAAGAAAGAATAAATCATGACGTGCTCTTGCTGATTGTCTGTGAGAATCTCCCTACAGTTTCTTGCAGCTGTTGTTTGTGTTCGAAGTACGTCTGTGACGATGCCAGTCTCTCAATTTGGGGAAAAAAGTAGCGGTTTCTTTGTACTACGGCAATGGAAAAGAGGCATGAACTTTCTTGTAAACATATGGTGAAGTGATCGCGTAATGATGGTTTCAATCATCATCTATATGAAGAATATGCTGTTGTGGTAAGCGCTTTGTCATTGCTCCGACTGATCGAACACACGCTGGACCGAGAATTTTATGCTGGCAACGGTGCATGTGCCGCAGCAACATACTACAATCGGCACAATCCTTGAGAGATTGCTTTCTCTTCAAATCATGGTTAAGAACAAAGAGCGTTTGTACTAACTCTCACTCAAAGCCATATGGTCCCAACGCAGCTTATATAATTCGAGTGTTATCAGCGATCACTGATCATGATAGTTAAGTTGTTAATCATACACATAAACAAACTTTTAAAAAATAATAATAGAGACGACCATATGCAAGCACCATATATGTCAGAATAAACTAGGGGAGCTGGATCAGCTTAACACACTGTCAATCAAACCGGGCGATGTATCATGAAGGCAGAGTGCATCGCAACTACGCATGCTCGATCATACCGAATTTTTTATGGTTGATGGCGGAAAGCATGTGTCAAAGGGCAATCAGGCGCTGTAGGCGCCGCTCGGTCGCTCCCCCTCCATTTCTTATGCTCCCCAACTTGGCGCGCTTGGGACGATCCGTTCCATGTGCCACGCCCTTTCTTCTTCTTCTTCTTCCTCCCCTCGCAATTATTTCGCTGATCCGCTCGCGTCCAGTTTTCCACGCCTATATATACGAGCGTACTACGCTCCCCATGCTTCCTACAGCTCAGTGAGTCGATCAGCAGCTCGGTTAGGTAGTGGCAGTCGCGTGACGCGTCCACGTACGTACGCTCGCTCTGCCACCCTTTGCTTGCGAGTGCGCGAGCTCACATGGGTCTCGACGTGTTCACGGCGAGGGAGGACAGGATGCCGCGCGCGGCGTGCCGGTACCAGCGGTTGCGCGGCGACGGCGGCGAGGGGGACGACGACGGCATGCTGCCGTCGGTGGCGGCCGGGAGTGTCAGGGTGAGGCGGCCGCTGCGGCTGCGGAGGCGGGCCTGCAAGGCGGCGGCCGGGAGGTGGCGGGCGACGACGGCCGGCGGCGGCGGCGGCAAGAGGCTGCTCCGGCTGCGCCTCCTGCGGCTGGTGTTCCTGGTGCCGGCGCGGCGGGTGGCCGCGCTGCTCGCGGAGCTGGTGCGGCGGCTGGCGATGGCGGCGAGCGCCGTCGACGCCGCCGCGACTGCCCCGCCATCGTCTTCTCCTCGCAGTGGGGACTCCCAGTGCTGTCCCACTCGTCGAGCACCGGCGGCCGGAGCGCCAGGCTCCGGGCATTCTACCTCGAGAGGAGCCTCTCCGCCCGCTCCAGCTCCGGCGCCGTCGGCTCCCCCTGCTGACCAAGGACGTACGCAAGCCCGACCGTCCGTCCGTCTCAACGCCATGGCCGATCACAAGCAAGCTGCAGTGGGATGGGAAGTCTCGTACCAACCACTAGCTAGCCAGTGTAGTACTACGTAGTAATCTTGTTAAGGCGTGTGGCAGTACGACATGCACATGGCTACCTAGCTTGCAAGACTGTACTGCACTTGACTCTCCAAGTACTTTGCATACGTTTAACTAAGCCAACTTGCGATTCAGTTTTGGGGCAAAAGAAGAAGCCGTGCTGTACGTTCTGGCTCCTAATTTGTTTGACAAGAGCGATGGAGCGTCGTTGATTTACCGTGGTGAGAAAACTCACAGCTTCCGCATAGTGTGGCATGGTTGCTGCTTTTACAGATGCACCAGCATGACCGAGAAGGCCAATGCCATTTCAGTTCAGTAACCGAATAACATACCTGCCTGATACCCAACAGAAATTGGTTACAACCATCGTGCCCATCACACACGCATGCCAGAAGAAGCAATGACCACATAATATGCATGTCTGAAGCGCACTGCTTAACAGCATCGGTACACTACAACAGCGGCACTCGCACACAAAGTTGCAGAACGCAGTAGTAAGCTGTCATAAGTTTCGTTTCATTCACATTTCTCCTTTTTCCAATCTAGCATGTTTATGTACATGACTGGAACTTTGAAGCAGCTATACACATTGAAGGTACACGCCATTACACAACATCTATTGGTATAGAACGTGCAGTTGAAAATCCTTGATGGTTATTTCTGAACACAGCAGCCCCTGTAGGGGCAGCAACAGGTTCAGGGTAGATGCCTTCGGAAGTTTCCATGTTATCCAGAGCCCTTCTTGCATATATCGTAAATCCAATCATAAAGAGAACAGCGACAACAACAGAGATAATGTTGTACACTATCTCCACTCTTGACATTCGATGTTTGTGATACTTCAGTTCTGCCAATGTGCGTATCAGCCGTCCACTGCACAGAAGTAGCACAAATCATTAAGATCACAATGAAGCAATACTTGCTAGAGCAGTTGCTAAGTGTTGAAAAATCCATGCTAGTGCTTCTGTTTAACTTGCATACCATGCTCAAACTGAATCATGACATCAAAGAAATCTATTACTGGTACAAGTAATCAGATATTTTAAAAGTATCCTTCAAAAATTCAAAGATATTAAAAGGTTTAGGTCCGATTTTCTAACCTGTAGATGTTAACGAACACATCAGGGATCATTCCAGCAACTGAACCACATAAGTAAGGGCTGAACTTCATCTCGGTGACAGTTACAGCATAGTTAAGCATTGCATATGGGAATGGTGAAATTCTTAACAATGCAACCACCCGGAATTGCTGGAACCAAGTCCCTTCACCAGCCAGTTTAATCAGCGCAATCTGCCGTGGCCATTTCTTTTCTAACCAGGCCTGTGTGTTGACAAACAGATGAGAACTGAGAGGTAGCAAATTAAGATTCAGGATACTGAACTCCGAATATTGGAAAAGGCAAATTGTAGTGCATATGCAGGTGGAGCTTAGAAACATTACATTGAGGCGTTCACGAAACAGTGAGCCGATCCAATACGGTATCGACATGCCGATGGTGATTCCTGCCATGATGATCAAGAAGCCGAGACCGTAGCCGAAAACAATTCCTGTTAACCACATTGATGGACCAGAAGGCAGGAACACCACTGGAAAGAGCGCCAGAGATGCAATGATCACAAGCGCTAACACCGGACGTCCAAAAGATCTTGCTTCCCATCGAATAATCGGCATGATCACCTATAATATACAAAAAAAATAAAATACCTAGTTGATAACCTCTTTAATCAAAATCACTAATGGTTCACTCCAATGCCCACCAATGGAACATACACCAAACTTAAATGCCATCTACTGCAAGAATTTGTGGACAAGAACAAAAACTTAATAAATTACTAGAGACTACAACTCTTAAGATACTACTAATTTGATTGATAACAAACAGGTTAAATGGGTTACAATTGTGTAGACTAGGCACAATCCCTTCTGACTGGGAGAGAAAAAATGATTTGCATTTCCGTTCAATCCGGAGGAATTGGCTCCAATTACTGCCTATTTACTAGAGGGCTCAGTTTCTGCCTATGTACCATCAAACATGCCTTAATTACAGCAAAATATGATAAAAAAAATCACCTTCTCGGAGATAAAGGGGAGGCCCCATCTGATGAACGCGTAGCCCAGCAGAACCAGAAGCATCAATCCAACCACGAGCCTCGCCCATGGGATGGAGGATCTCGGCCTCGCCCAAGGCCTCGTCTGCACTGGCACCGGCACAGCCACGGGCACCCCCACCGCGGGCACCGGAGGCATCGCCAGCGGCGGCGGCGGCGGCGGCGGCGGCGGCATCGTCGGTACCAGCCACGCGTGCTCCTCTTCCCCCGCGCCCCGATGGGGCCCTTCACCTCCCGCTCCCCCGTGCATAGCCGCCGCCGTCGAGCTGAACCAATAAGCACACGCACGCATACTCCAATCAGACCATCATACGTCAGGCAAAGCTAGAGGGAATGGCGGAGGACGCACGCGTACTGACGTGCTTGCCTGCTCATCGCGCTCGCGCGCCGTAGAAGCCGACGGGGTTGCGTGGGCGCCGGGCGCAGCTGGCGGGACGCGCGTCATGGCGAGGGAAAGGAACGGGGAGAGAGGCGAGCAGGAAAGGAAGAGATCAACTTGGAGTGATCCAGCTCCGGCAACCGCCGCGACGGTTGCTGAAGATGGAAGAGAGAAGAAGACAGGCCCAAACAAAGGGAAGTGTACATATGGGCCGGGTCTAGCTAACATAAGGCCCATTGTTAATAATCGGCCCAGCAGAGAGGCATCTGTGGGTTCTTTTGGGTGAAACGGGAAGGACGGATTCTTCTGTTCTCTCTTCAAATCAAAAAAGAAAAGAAAAGAAAAGTGATTTGATGGATGAGTTCAGCGATGCAGATTGCAGCAGCGGCAGCCGGCAGAGAAGGCAGAAGGCGGCAGGAGCACGCCGCCGGCACGTGGGTGATTGCATGGCGCACACTCCGTATGCAGGCAGGCAGGCCGACACTGTGGCTTGCGGCCTCCGCCTAGCTTGCTCCAATGGTGCAGGCGTGCTGCCTGTGTGCACAGCGTCCGGGAGGATAGGCAACAGCTACCCAGTACCCACACGGAAGAGAGATGCATGTAGAGCTGATTATGAATCACGATCCAAAGTAAAATAGAAGTACTGTACCGCGTATCATTGGCGATCGTCGCTTCTTTTTACCAGCTCCAGTGAGAACCGGCCAGAGTAGTACAATACTGACAAATATTCTCTGAAAATGAAGCGATACAAGTCTATAGGCGCGCCGAAATTCTTTGTGCCGCAGCCGGATTAAGTCCTCATTCCCTCGGATTTTGATGCGTTTCCTTTTCTTTGCGCAAAGGGAGAAAAGCTCTTTGTCCCAGCATGCAAGTTTCAGCCTCTTCATTTTGAAGGTTATGATCACAAGGAAAAAAGAGAACCGGGAAAAGGGAGGGAAGGAAAACGGCATGGGAAGCAAAGAATCGAAGGCCGTGGATGGATGGACCATCCGTCTCTGCTCGATAAAGCTGCGTGCGGTCCATCGCCAAGAGCACACACAGCTGCTAGTTCTTTGCTTTGCTTCCGGGGTTGTGCAATCGCAACCGCAATGCAAAAGCTCCTTTACTTCAACCCAACAAATCATCCTCGCTGCCTTGCGTCTCTTCTGTGATCTACCGTCACATGTCTCTGCAGCTGCTATATTGCACTGTACTGAACGGAGGCTGTAATTTCGCTACGAGCGTAGTGATCTCAGTATCAGCTCAGGAAGCGTGATCGCCCTCCCCTACGAGCTAACCAAACGGAGGCTGTAATTTTGCTAGCCTGATGAGCAGGGCACCGTGGTACACTGCAGGTGGTTGATGCCTATGAACTTGCAGTTAATCCTGCAGCTTGGGGCCTGGCTACGGTTGGAAGAAGAAGAGTAGAGTAGGGCGTTGTGATGCGCATCATTGGTGCGTGGCATACATCGGTTTGTTTGGCCGTAGTACCGGGCCGTGCTGGGAACGGACACACCGATAGGACGAGCAGTGAAGGTGCGGGGTGCTTGACACTTGCTTGTCAACGTCTCGGTGTCTCCTCGCCCGGCCGGCAGCGGCTGCTGCAGTGCTGCTGGTGTGCAAAGTCCTTTCAATTCTTCGTGTCCCCATCGTCCAAGATACAGAAACCAGAGCACAGTCAGCTGATGGTTTTCAGGGACTGTTTGCAACTTAAAACTGACAGAAATTTCGTACAAATTCTACTGTTAAAAACGGCTCAGTTGACGTTGATAAAAGTTAATGCCGTCGAGAACAACATCTTGGCATTGTCACACTGTCTGCGAAATAGTATAATAAGAAAGGCAGAAATGTTGCCAAAGACATATAACACTCTTCAGCATATCTCCAGTTTATCTCTTCAGAGCATGTCTTTGCAGTTGTCTCAAAGTGATTCGATCTCTTTGGTTCTCTGTATCTTTTTCGCTCCAGTCTCCACAACCTCAGAAGCTTTTAAGGATGTGTCACATCTTCTCATACCAATCATTTCTACATTATCAGTTCATGATATTTGACCTTTTTCAAATTCTGGGGAAAAAAACATGATTATCACTCGAGTCATCCGCTGCACATTTCCGTCAGTTTGGTTTCCGAGACCAGACATTACCTTGCACGTTCACCTCCAAAATTATCAGTGTCCAAGAATTACGAGCCTTTTTTACCATTTGTAAACGCACCGGCACGGCACCTGATCCGACCAGACGGTAAATTTTCTGTTTCTTCCCGGTAAAACTTTTCCGGTTGTCACGTCCCCGGCGCCATAAAAGAGAGGCTCATCAAGGATTTCAGATGCACGGTGCATCGGGCATGGACGCCGCTCCGGCAAACCGACCACGCGATACGTGAGTTCCACCAAACCAACCAAAGAGAAGAGAAGAGAAGAGGCGGAAGCGGAACACACGCGGGCGGGCAGAGCGGTGGTGGTGGTGCGGGGATCTAGATCTCCGAGAGACTCTCCGCGCACGCGCCCGTCTTCCTCGCGAGTCCAAACCTAAGCTAGCCTCCCTCCCCCGCCAAGTCCACACAGCCGTCGAGCGCCACCAACGCCGGCGGCGCGCCGCTCCCGCTCCCGCCGCACGCCGCGGCCACCCCCATTCCGCCGCCTGATCCTCGGCCCGGCCGCTCCTCGCTCCGCCGCGGCCGCCTCAGCCTCCGCCTCCGCGGCGTCGTCGGGTTCAGTGAGGGGTGGAGTGGAGATCCGCCGGGGCGCGGAGGGCGGTCTCTTCTTCCGCGGGTGAGTTGCGCAGCCTGGACTGGACGCAATGGATTCCCTTGCTCGTAGAGTTGCTTTGCTTCGTTCTCCGTGTGGAATCAAAACATTTCCTGCCTCTGCATTCGTCTGTTGCCGGTTTGTTTGCCGCGTTGTGCGCTACAGTTCCAATCCAAGCGTTCATTATTCATAGCTCGATTAGGTAGGAAGTATTCCGCACGCAAGCTCAATCTAGTCATTGTACAGGCGCTTGAGCTTGGGGTTTCAACTGAACCCCAGTTCTGCATCGGGTGGGCTTGAGCCTTGGGTTAGAAAGTGACCTGATTAGTTTCTGCTATTTGGCTAGGAATGCGGAGGCCAATCCCAGGTAGCATTACGAGAATGTTAGTTCTGGCAGTAGGTGATCAAGTCTACAGGATATCTTGGAGTTACTGTTGCTTTAGCGGGTAGCTGATCATCAACCTGAAATGATGCTTGATATGATCTTAGAAAACCCATTTCATTATGCCACATTGTTTAGAATGGATGGTGCCATATGGATTTGGTACATAACTTTGGATGGTGTAGTGAGCAGGGCATGTTCTAGAATAATAAGGACTCCATTTAAGCCAGCGAAGAAGTTGGGACTAGGACATGGTCACTCCAGGTCTAAACTTGGCATTTTACAGGAAAATCTCATCTAGCTGGTGGTAGTTTTCCTGATCTGAGAACAGTTTATTACTCAATTTTGAAGGCTGTTGTGCTAGTGTATCCAACTGCAGTGTGCCCCTTTTTACTGCAGTGTATCCAACTGCTTAGATTTCGATTTTGACTGCAGTGTATCCAACTGCTTAGATTTTTTATTTTGTTTCTTCCCCATCCTATTGTATGCTTTGTATTCTGATTTGCTCGTGAAGGGGAAAGATTCTCGTAAATCAGATGTGCTGAACAGTTAACCTCTGTACGAACTTATCATACATAAATGTCTACTAGGGATACTAAATGTGCCCCTTTTTACCATTGCTCGATGTTTCTGTTCAGTCTTGGGCATTATTAATGTGGTACCTAGGTTTTAATGATCAACATAGTGTACTTAACTTACTAATCTACCGAAAACAAAAGTTATATGCATTTTTTTTCCTTCTGAATTCTGATTGAATTTGATTCATCAAATCTTTGGTTGGATAATTTGCCTGTCAGTTGGCAGCCAGTACTTACAAACAAGATATTCCTAATATCGCTTGAGCTCTGGAAGGTGAAAGTGGATTATTTCTGTTCTATAAAACTTTTTTTTGAACTGTTCTGTTCTATTAAACTTGACACTAAAAATCATAAGATAAGTCAAGTCTACGCCAATTTGAGCTTTTACTTGGATTGTGTAGGTTTATGTCTGATTCAACTTGCCCGATCCATTCTGCATACCATATTTTGCTAGGGCTATTTAAAAGGCTTTGTTTTTTATCTTGTATTTAATTTTTTTTGGTGTCATTTCTAGAAATTCTCTTTGTTATTTTATAAATAATTATCTATTTATTTACTCATCTAAGATTGTAACTCTGCAAACATGGCAGGCTCGTCTTAATTTTTTCATGTACTAGAAGGCCAGCTGCATTTTTGGACTTGATTCACAATGGCCTATGACGGAGATGGGGAACAAACCCAGGATTATCTATTCAAAATTGTTCTGATCGGCGACTCCTCTGTCGGTAAATCAAACTTGCTAGCAAGATTTGCAAGGAATGAGTTCTATCCAAACTCTAAATCCACTATAGGGGTGGAGTTTCAGACTCAAAAGTTGGTTATTGATGGAAAGGAAATTAAAGCTCAGATTTGGGATACTGCTGGACAAGAGCGTTTCAGAGCAGTTACATCTGCTTACTACCGCGGTGCTGTTGGCGCTCTTCTTGTTTATGATATTAGCAGGCGCCAAACTTTTGATAGTGTTGGACGATGGCTTAATGAACTGCACAGTAAGAATCAATGCTTTTACCTAGTTTCTTCATCATAGAGCACACTTTTTGAATATTGCTTCATCAGTACCTGATCAATAAATGTGGTTCTGCTCTGCCAATAACTGATTAACTGAAAGTTGTCAATGGAGAAGTGCAACTCAGAACCAATATAGATTTGTTTTCAAATTCCAATTTTTGTTGGTTTATTTTTTATGTTTAGTTTCATAATGTTTATGACGTTCCTTATTTACTGATTTTAATTCTGGGCAGCTCATTCCGACATGAATGTTGTCACTATTTTGGTCGGCAACAAAACAGATCTCAAGCATGAGCGTGAAGTGAGCATGGCAGAAGGCCAAGCCTTGGCTGAGGCTCAGGGCCTCTTCTTCATGGAAACATCAGCCCTAGACTCATCGAATGTTGCAGCAGCCTTTCAAACTGTTGTTAAAGAGATCTACAGCATACTAAGCAGGAAGGTATTTCAATCGCAAGAGCAGAAAAAAAGCGAGCTCAAGTCATTAAGCAATGGGAAAGCCGTGGTGTTGCAGGGTGAGACAAATGAAACAAACAGCGGCGGAAGGTGGTGCTGTTCGTCATAGCCTGTAAGGTATGTTTCACAATGTCTCCTTTCTTTAGCTTGCCTCATCTCTGTTCACTTGATATGGTTGTAGAACCATCACATCTAGTTCACAGTTGCATCGCCAAATATATGCCTGATGAATACATGTCTATCAATCCAGGACTGCCAGTGCTGAAATGCGATAGGATCGGGAGACACAGCCTGGATATGTAATACTTCAGGTCTGGTCTGTGAAAAGTTTGCTTTTCAATATTCTTCTAAAGTAAGCTGGCGAGGCAGGTTGTATGAAAACTGTGTTTCCCATCAGAGGAAATCAATGTATAGTTCACTTCATGCTTGGAGGTATTGGTATACGTGATCGTGTAAAGAAAAGTGCGACCAACTGACTCTTGACATCATTCTGGTCCTAGAAACCGTTATTTTCATTCTATATTTTAGTCCTAGACATCGACAGTATTCTGTATGATAATTTTTGGATTTGGGTTTTCATTGCGAAATATAGCTGACTTTGCTCAACGTTATAGTCTACGCATCGTGTAGGGGTCAGTCTGCTCGAAAATTAATGACAGCATCTTTGTATGATACCAACAGTAAAACCACGGGACTAAATGGCCATAGTACTGCAAGGGATTCAGCTTCCAAATTAATGATGACAATAGAGCAACAGCAGCTCCAGTTATATCAGTTCAAAAAGAGAGAGAGAGAGAGAGAAAAGTGATTCAGAGGGACTGAGGAGAGGAGAAAGGAGACAACATCGTTGCAGGTTATTGTCATGCACAGGAACAGTATGATTTGTTACCCCATGATGAGGACATTATATGAGATGTCATCGTCTGTAGGAGCAGCATCATCTTCATCTCCAGCAAATGATTGGAGCGCAATAGCAAAGTGGAGGCGAGTGCAACTGTGAAGGACGAAGCACTAATCATCACTAAGTACAATACCACTGCAGACCGCACCCCCTCTTGTTTCCCTCTGTTCCATTCCTATTCAGTAATCTGGATTATACCCCCGGCAGTGTGGTTGGTGCTTCCGTGAAACAGAGTCAACTTCCGCATTAGCACATGAATCAAATGACCCCTGATGTGGTTGGATATCTTAGTTACGTTCTCGTCAAAAACATGCTCCTAAAATGGCAATAGGATGATGAGACTTCAGACGCCAATGGATTTGAGCTGCGGTACACCAACAATATCGAGACAAACAACTCAACTATAATTGTGGTTCCATGCTATCTTGAAACTGGAAAGTACATGATTCGGGATAGAGATTCAGTTTGCAGACAAACATAAGGCGCATAGAATATGGTTCGGTAACAGCAGCTACTTTCTGAGCTTTCTGTATTTCACATATATATACAAGCCCTTGGCATCTTTCTTAGCTCTACCCTCGCGCCTCAGAATCTTTCAATGCAACCTAGGAATAATGGGCAAAGCAAAGTTATTAGTAGACCGAGATGAAATACATATAGTGGAAACCACGAGCAAACAAATACTATCATGATTTTGTGTTAGTGCATAGTTACTATTGCGACATATCATCTTGCTAACTTGAAATAGAAGAACCGACCTGAATGACCTACTTTGAACCTACATATTTGGACCGTGTTTGGAAAAGCTGTAGGTTTAGGTCCGTAATGCAATAACAAAGTAGAAGGCCTAAATATTGATAGTTTCTTATCTATTTCCATTTAAATTGCTGAAAGATAGAATAATCTCAGCAATTTGCCATGGATAAACAAATGGGAAAAAAAGAATGTAGCAACCACATTCTGAATACAAAACAAAATGTTCAAGAATTAAAACGAGAAACCTCAAGTGCAACATTGTTACCTAGGTTTCTTTCGTTTCATCTCTTGGTTCCTTGTACGGTTCCTGTCTTAAAGTTTCACCACTTGAAGTTCTCCTCTGAGGTAAGTACTCTGCTGGAAGCTTCTCTATTCCTTTTTTTATGATGACCTTTTTCATACTTGTTTCTCCAGGGGAAAATCTCGAAAGTTTCATCTTCTCATTTTCGGGAGCCATAATTTTCCCAGGCTGAACTTTATGATATGATCTGGAAACAGTAGTAGCACAACACCTAATGCCATACCCGGCACTACTTTCTGAATCAAGAACCACTCGCTCCTCCTCTCTGTGTTCATCTGAGTATCTTATATTACATCCAGCACAATCAGGGATGGTATTCGAAGATTCACCAATATGCTCGTCTTCCCCCACTGCATGTTCTTCCAAAGCAAGCTGTAAAAGCATATGGCACACGACTCAAAAGTAGATTCCACATGGAACACCACTGAGAATTAATCAGATGAATGATCACAACCATGCCAGTAAATTATATAGATTCACAATAAAAGGCCATCAGCATAATTCACATCCATGCATGGTCTATCCTGTTGGAAGAGTTTCGACCATGTTCAATCAAGCATTCAAGCATGCATATTGGCAGGATCAAGAAATGCTAGCGATTGATTGTTAATGCAAGTAGGCCAATACTTTGTTGATTTTGTTAGTGCAAGTATTTCGTTGAGATTTAGCAAACAGAGAATATCAGGTTGCTACTCACCGGGAGACTAAAAAAAAAGTTGCTACTCACCGAATGAAACTGCTCCTGAGGTGATCTCTCCCCATCGTTGTCCTCGTCGGGATGGTTTGCAACGACAACAAAATCGTCCTCCAGATCCTCGTCCCCTGACCCAGCCGCCAGTGAATCACTCCCCTCAAGCTGTTCGGCGACATCTAGGTCAATAGCCTCCTCGACCCGCGTCACTGCCACCGCCGTCTCCGCGACCTCGAAGGAGCCAAATGTGATGCCACTCAAATCGTAAGCCTGCACTGCGCGCGAGCAGAATTAGCTACCCCCGCAAGGAAGAAATGGCGCAGAGCACTGATGGAATGGAACGGGCGGACCTTGACATCTGGGGATAGGCCGCGTCGCGCGGGACGGCGGCTGGGGAGGAATACAGCGGAGGCGCTGCCGCCAGTGGAGGATAGGGAGGGGCGGAGCTCGCGGAGGTGCTCGAGGTAGTCGTACCCGTCATCGGGGAGACCGAGCTCCAGGATCTCGCGGCGGACGTGGTCGGGGAGCGCGCCTCCGGTGTCATCAGCCGAGGAGGAAGAGGGCGCATCGTCGCCTTCCGCCGGGGAACCGGAGGAGGAGGGCTCCACGCCGTGGCTGTGGCCGTCGTCGTCGGCGAAGCCGGGGACGGTGTAGGGGTTGTCGTCGACCCGGACGAAGACGCGGTCCGAGGCGTCGGCGGCGCCGGGGCGCGGGCAGAGGCGGAACGTGGCGAAGTTGCGGGCCTTGCGGTTGCGGCCTCGTCCCATGGCGGCAGCGGCAACGCCGGCGGCGGAGGGTGGCGTGAGACTGAGAAGAGGCTTCGGACTTGGGGCGGTGGAGATGAATGAGCACACGAATGAGCTCCGTCCATTCCATTTACGTATGGGCCAGGCCGTGATATCGGATGTTATCAGCGAGAGAAAAGTGTAATCTGAGTCCCTCAACTATTGGGGGTAGCGCAACTTTCACCCTGAACTATAAAACCAGGTATCTACAGTCCCTCAATGGTACGGGTAGGTGCAAATCGAGTCCCTTGGCGGTTTTCAGAGCGGTTTTATCCTACGTGGCACAGTGGGGCCCACATGTCAGGTGCCACGTCACTTTTTCTTTTCTTTTTTCTTTTTTTCTCTTCTCTTTCTCCCGGACAGCACGCCGCTTGCTTCATTGCGCCGCACGCCGGCCTGCCACCTCTCTGTCCCTCCGCCGCCCTCCCCGCGTGGTCCCTCTCCCTCCGCCGCCATCCCCGCGCGGCCCCTCTCCCTCCGCCGCCCTCCCCGCGGAAGACCATGTACTTGCGGCGCTCCTGGGCGTGCACGCACCCCGGCCAGTCGCAAAGGTAGAGCCCGACGCCAGGTGCGCGCCCACGGGGCCCACCCACCGCGGCGCCCGCAGCCGGCTCTCGGCCACCACGCCGCGCCGCGAGACCACGGCGTCGGTCGACGCCGTCGCGGCTTCCTCTTCGTCCTCCTCCTCCTCCCGGATCGCGGGGTCCGGGCCCGCGGCGGCCGGGATCTGCGGCTCGGTACAGGTCGTCGTAGAGCGACCACGCGACGTCGGCGGCCGTCGGCGCGGCGTCCCTGCTGGCCTCGCGCGAGGTGGCTGTGGCCTTGAGCCCCTCGTTGACGGAGGACGCGTCGGCGGCGGCGGCGGGGCGGAACGGGACGTCGGGCCCGATGTCGAGCTCGAGGCCGAAGTCGTCGGAGGGCTCGAGGAGCACGCCGGCGCGGCGGAGCCCCGGGCAGCAGACGGAGAGCTTCTGGAGCGCCGCACAGGCCGCCGGCGCGCCCTCGAGCGGCGGCGCGGGGAGGAGCTCCGCGGGGAGGGGCGGTAGAAAGAGAAGATGAGAGAAAAAAAAGAAAAAAGAAAAGAAAAAGTGACGTGGCACCTGACATGTGGGCCCCACTGTGCCACGTAGGATAAAAGCGCTCTGAAAACCGTCGAGGGACTCGATTTGCACCCACCCATACAATTGAGGGACTGTGGATACCCGGTTTTATAGTTCAGGGTGAAAGTTGCGCTACCCCCAATAGTTGAGGGACCCAAATTAGACTTTTCTCTATCAGCGATCCATTTTCCTGTTGGCTGGCCTTTCATTCGTCGGTTACTCTGATCCACGAAAGAGCGCGATGAGAGCTGCTGCTGATCGTCGCGTGTACTCCACACTCGCATAATATTCCACGAAATGCTTATTTCATCCACTTTTTTACTACGATCATTAGTGGGTGAAAATGTTTATGCTCATAATTTCAGAGTTTGTGAAATGCTTATTAGTTTTGATACATATGGAGTATATACTATTACAGTAGGAGTACTTCACAAAGCACAAGCAGAACATCGTTCTTCACTGTCTGATAATCTGATCACATCACCACAAGCACACGCGCCGCAACCCCTGTTTTTTTTGGATAATTATGTGCGGCTCAAAGTTCGTTCCTCCTTTTGACGACAACAGGTGAGGTGACTATTACCACGGAAGGATTCACTGGGCAACGAGCAAGAGCGCGACGTGCGGCCCTGTCGGCTTCGTTTTCATGCGAGCACGGTGGTCTCCACGGTGGCTGGCTGGAGGACAGCCTCAGCGTGATCGCCGCCGGCCTCCTCCCAGAGCTCCGGCAGCGCCTCCTTGATGTTGTGGATGCTCTCCAGCGCCAAGTCTGCTCCCGGCACAAGCACCGAGCTGCCCACCTGCATCGTTCCATGTCGCAAATATGTATCTGTCGATTAGTCTCTCTGACAACGCGCATGCAGCTTGCGCACAGAGCTAGGATTCGAGGAGCTTACAACGACGGTGCGGAAGCCGGCCGCCTTCCCCGCGGCGATGTTGCGCGCGCTGTCGTCGAAGAACACCTGCCATGGACGCGGGAAAAAAGTTCTTTCACTATGGCTGCAACTGCAAATGAACGACGACAAAATCGCAGTGGATTCGTTGAATGCTCGGTAGTCGATCGCTTACCGTTCTCTTGGGGTCAAGTTTGGTGATCTCTATGACAGCTTCCATGGATTCCAAGGAAGGCTTGCACAGGATTCCCCCGCGAGGAGGAACTGAACCGTCAGAACCAGCGGCATCTGAACTCTTCCGTCCTTGACGTTTTGCTGATCAATTATTGACGGGTTCAGAGTCTCGAAGCAGATGACCCCGTCGAAGCAGTTCTCGAGTCCGAGCTTCTTCAGGACTATAGCCGCATGGGCCTTGTCAGAGTTGGTGAAAATCTGCAATGGAGCAGGCAACAGACAGGAACAGCAGTTTCAGTACGTCTTTCAGACGCAATGCGGTCACAAAATTCTCCTTGCCGATACAGGAAATGGAAGCGAGCAACTCACAATCTTCCTCTGTGGCAGAGAAAGTAGCAGCTGCCTCAGGACCGGGTCAGGCTTCAGCTTCTCATATGGCAAGGTCCCATGAACGCGAGCGTGGAAGTCATCGCAGTCGAAATCATAGCCCAAAACCTACCGCATGATAACAGGTCATAAAGGGATTACAAAAGATGGATCAAAACCTGTCAAAACAGAAGCCAGAAGTAGTACATTCAGGCCAGACATTGTAGTCCCGTACTCCTTGTACAGATCTAGGCACATGCTGGGAATCTGGCTCTCTTCAATCTTCAGCTTGTTCAGCATGTATTCTGCAACACGGTAACAACCCCAAAATTTATGAACGAATAGTATCTTAGCACTGAAATTGTCGATGGAGATAAATAAATGTTATTTACCTTGTATGTGCTCGCGGCATGCCAGGTTGATTCCTAAGCTCAGTGGGTAGAGGGTGTCATCTATAGCTGCATTTGTGAGGCGCATATGTAGTTATCAAGGATTAAGCAAAATAGTAGAAGAAAAGAGATGTGGAACCAGACGTCCATGCTTCGATATCAGTTAGATACTCACCAAATAGCAAGCAGTCAAATTCGGCTCCAGCAGCGTATGATTCCATATTCATTGATTAGCGCCTGAAAATTAAATAGGACACGCTACTAATTAAACATTCTTGTCTTTTTTATGTACAAAAGAAGTTTTTGACCAACAAATAGACTTTCTTGTTGTCCTGTTTGCTGTTGAAGATACATCTATTCAAGTCAGTTAATTTTTGTGTGTTGAGTCCTTGCAATCTCATAACAGTGTAGGTACTGAACTAAAAGGAAGTGTTGTCTGGAGAAGTCATTACGACTTGACAAGTACTCAAGCTTGTAAGAAGATGGAGAGAAGTTCCGAAATTAAGAGATGTTTGAAAACGTATATAAGAATGGAAATATCCATGGTTCTATTTTGAGAATTACTGTGTATGAAAATTCGACCAAGAACCATACAACTGAAAACTAAAATTACACCAGAGACAAATAATATACCGATTTGCCTGAGCACACAAAGATAATTGTTCGACGAAATGAATTAAAGGAAATATTATTTCGCGAAAAGGTAACACTTTTGTCTTTAGACTCGAAAGGACCACGAAGAAACAGCAGGAACAGGCATGTTACCTGGACGCCAAACAGAAGCACAATGTAATGTTCTGCAGGTTGATGATACAACTCGCTTACATCTCCCCCTATTTATACACAAATCATTCATAAAGGAGGCGTTGCCGGCCCTATTGGAAGAAGACATGTGGTTAGCAACAGGAGCAGGTGTTATCGTATTTAATCTGTGTATGCCACTTTATTAACCCTCCGTCCTAAAAAGAGTGTCATTCTAATTTTGTCCTCATAAATTTGACAAGCTTTTATAAAGTTCCAGTGTTTGTGATACTAAATAAGTATCATCATTTATTAGATACATCATGAAATATATTTTTATTGTGCAGTTATTTAGTGACATAAATTTGACACTATTCTCTATAAATTTGATCAAACTTCAAATAGGTCGACTTATTAGGACAAAAAAAAGAATCATTTTTTTTAAACTGAGGTAGTACGCTTTTCTTATTAATCCTCCAACACAGAACGAACGAAATATTATCGGTTTGATTTAGTTGCTCTCCTAAGGAATACAATTTTTCCGAGTTGAAATGATAAACAATATGCTGGCTTTTGCTTGGATGCAAATGGCTTTTGCTTTTGATTCAAGTGAAGGCAAATGGCATCTTGAGTTCGTTGGATCCGGCGTTCGTCTTCGTCGTTGGGAACTATGGCTGTGAGGAAGGTGGCTGTGACGTCGTCTCCCGCTGTGGCGGCGCGATCGCGCATGCGTCGCCCCTGCCGTGGCTTCCTCCGGCTCCCTCGACGCGCCGGCCGGCCCGTCTCCCTCTCGCTCTGGCTCTCTGAGTTGGCCGCGGAGAGGTGCCGCGGTGCTGTCGTGTGGCTGCAGGTGCGGCGACGGCGGCAGCAGCCTGGGCGACCTGTATTCTGTGTTGCGGCTGTGGTTGCCATGGTTTTGGGGCGATGGTTCAAGCTTATTTGCAATGGCAGATGGGCAACGAGTGTGGCACATGGTTGCAGGTTGACGTGCAGATTGGCTTCGATTTGGTGATTGAATACCAGGGTGAAAGCTCCGCGCTTGGCTGTTGCCAGTGCCGACGACGATCAATCCTTGTTGAAGGCGTCGTTGTGGTGCCTCTGTTATCATCAGATCAAAGAACTCCAGGTGAAAACTTGGTTCTTTTCAGGACCGACGGCGATGGCATGTTTGATGTCATGACCTTCATGAAGGCGTCGTTTTGGAGTCATTTGCACAATGAGGCGGGTTCTGACAGTTTGGGTGCTTCTTGTCGTCCTTTGATCTACATTGTCTCCGATAGCTTTTGATTGCCCCTTCGTCGGTTGCGGTTTGGGTGGTTGCTTTAATCTAGATGTTGTTCATCGTTGGATTGGCAGATGCTCGAGTGGTATTCTATCCCTAATGTGGTGAAAGAATGACCGTATGGAGTTGACCGTACTCCAGAAACAGCACCGGAAGACATTAGAAGTTGCATACTGGAGGCGTTTTCTTTCTTTTTTCTTTTGTAAAGTGTTTCATCGGTGTAGCGTTTGTGCACTTCTGATGATAGTCGACTTTTGTCGATGATTGTATTTGGCTGTAACTCGCCTAGAAGTCAAGTCCACTGTGGATGTAGCTTTTTTGAGGACCAAGGCCGGGATTAATACAATCTTCCCATTATCTAAAAAAAAAGCTATATCATTAGGAGTATTTGTTTAGATATATTCTAGCCTCATCAATCAAACATCGGATCAAAAGAAGTAATAAACAATTTAGACAAGAGGGATGTGCAGATGTCACCTTGTGATTACAAGGATTAGTGAAGTCGGCATGCATAGCGCGTGGTAATATTAATCACTATACCTTTTTTACGAATGTGGTTATCCTGTATATTAAAGAAAAAGGTGGAAGAGTAGGCAGCCTACTAAACAAAAAGGTGCAAGACGATAAACACATGAGCGCGGCTAAGTCACCTAGCCTAAATAATATCAATTCACCTAGCCAATATTATAATATGGAGCACATGTGCGTTTCGTACATTTGTTCAGTGTGCCGCGTGCGAGTTTCTGAATTCTGAAACCTTCCTCGCTTCACGCATGGCTTTGTCAGCATCGTCATCCTCCAGAATTATTGCTAGCCCTCCGTTCAATCACTATCACTGATAGCAGAGGGTACACGAATGAAGGTTACGAACCAGAACGGCACCTTCCCAACATGGAAGCAACCGGTATTGCCATGGTAGCCAAGGTTCCTCTGGAAAAGAGGGGCTTAATGGTATAAACCATTCCATAAGTCTCTTTTTGTTGTGTGTGTGTGTGTGTGTGGGGGGGGGGGGGGGGGGGGGGGGGGGGGGGGGGGGGTGAAGAGTTTAAGATTCACACTCATAAGTGTTTTTGTTGCAAATTCCCACACACACACTACATAATTCTGAAGGGGTCCATTTTGTTTTCGCAAAAAAAAAATACTACATTTTGTTGCAAAAAAAACACCCCGACGCACATATATTTAGTCGATTTTATATGTGTTGAGCTCAACTACTGGAATGGATCCTTCAAAAAAAAAAAAACTAGTGGGATGGAGATAAAACTAAGTTACTAATTTAACGAGACATCTTATTTTCATTAAAATGTATCAAAATGTAAATCTCTGTGGGACAACGGTTTCTAATTGGTGTTTTTTTTTGGGGGGTCAAAATCTCATGTATGGAGATTGTACCCCCAAAACTATGTAAGTTTCATAAGAACACCTTCAAACGTACGAAAACGGATATAATCGATTAAACATGTGCCGATCGGGATGGTCTTTGCAACAAAACTCAATATGTGGGTTGTTATTTGCAACAAAACTTAATAAGTGGGTGGTTGTTTGCACCAAATATAGCTTATGGATGGGAAAGTCAAACAGCAAATGATATGGAGTGGTTTAATAAATTACTATCCCATGAAAAATAAAATGCAAAGTTGCATAGCCCGTGCGTATTTTCTTTTTGTTTCCTCCCGCTGATGAGGGAACAAATTATGTCATATATATATACTCGTTAACCGTCTCCAAATAGCAGTTATCATCAAAGCTATTTCTTGCCGCAACATGTTGTGTAGAATATATTACCGCCTCGATTCTTAAATATACGACGTTTAGAGCAACAAACAGCAAACAATTAAATTTAAACTAAGCTAGCTGTCTTAAATGACACATTTTAAAATGAAGGTAATACAGCTTTGTAGGAGCCAATCAGCATGTCCTCCTGACTCAATATCACCTTTTGTGCTTCCTGTCCTTTGGACATAGCTTTGATTTTTCTTTGGAGAAACAGAACCTAAACCAAGCATTATTTTATTTTTGCGGGAGAAGCTATACCAAACATGATCCAAAATTGTTTGCCACACGGCTTAAATATCGTGTTATTGATCTCGGGTTGTAAAGGATGTTTCATATTCATATTATTTTCCGTCCCTTTAGCTTATGTGCTGGTCACTTAATTCGTCTCACAAGTATATATCGGTGAGATAGTGCCAGCGATGGGGTTCTAGAAATCTTAGCTCGCCAATCATGCACTCTTATTCTATTCCGAGGGTTAAGCGAGCATGCACGTCTCACAATTTTTTTAAAAAAAAAACAACTGAAGGCAGCAAGGACAAGCAAACAATCAGTTTTTTTGGATATCCAGCCGAAGCGAGCTGAACTGGACTGGAATGGAATGGAAAAGCAAACAATCAGTTTCTACTCATAAATTAATAGAAAATTCGAGCCGAAGCGAGTTGAACTGGACTGGAATGGATATCCAGCCCAACTACTGCCAAAGTGCAAACACTCCCTGAAATGCAACACGATACGACATTGCATACTAAAAGTACTAAAGCGGCTTAGTAACTCGGCATATGTTACGATATATATTCCATGGCATATGGCACATTGTATTTGTGGAAAATTCAAATTTGAGGAAAGGCACATTTGTATCGTATGATACGTGTACAACGAGGCCCCGACGGTTTCATCATGCTAGTACCGTGATCATAATTTCAGAGTTATTAATTCCGATGCATATATAATTATATATTACTGTGCTTCACAGTAAGCACAAGCAGGACAGCGTTCTTCTGATCATTCCCTCAACCACAATCGCACGCGCCACAACGTTAGTATCTATACTCTCGAGTCTTTTACGACAACAGGTGACACCGCCCACTAGGCCACTACTAATACGGCGCTTTCGTTCACTCTGCAGCGACGTGTTCATGCGAGCACCGTGGTTTCCACGGTGGCTGCTCGGAGGACCGCCTCGGCGTGCTCGCCGCCGGCGTCCACCCAGAGCTCCGGCAGCGCCTCCTTGATGTTGTGGATGCTCTCCAGCGCCACGTCTGCCCCCGGCACCAGCGCCGAGCTGCCCACCTGTGCGTGCCCACACTGTCAGTATTTGATTTTGACGACGCGCTGCGACTGAAATTTGAAACTGAAACCTGAGATTTGGATTCGAGCTTACAATGACGGTGTGCAAGCCGGCAGCCTTCCCTGCGGCGATGTTGCGCGCGCTGTCGTCGAAGAACACCTGCCAGGGACGCGAAAAGTTCTATCACAATGGCTGCAAATGAATGAGGAGAATCATGTGGTCTCGTTGCTCGATCGATCGCTTACCGTTCTCTTGGGGTCAAGCTTTGCGATCTCTATGACAGCTTCCATGGATTCCAGGGAAGGCTTGCACAGGATTCCCCTGCGAGGAGGAGCTGAAGCTTCCTCAACATTTTGTTCAGTTGACGGGTTCAGAGTCTCGAAGCAGATGACCCCCTCGAAGCAGTCCTGTAGCCCGAGCTTCTCCAGAACTCTTGCCGCATGGGCCTTGTCAGAGTTGGTGAAAATCTGCAGATGGCGGAAGCAATTTCAGACCGTAATAGAGATGCAATGCCGGTAGAAAATCTGCAAATGCCCGTATCAGGAAGTGAGCTCACTATCTTCCTCTGTGGCAGGGAAAGTAGCAGTTGCCTCAGGACAGGGTCAGGCTTCAGCTTCTCATACGGGAGGGTTCCATGGACACAAGCGTGAAAGTCGTCGTAATCGAAATCATAGCCCAAAAGCTGTGGTAATGGGAACCGAAATGCAGAAATGATGAGTCAGAGATGACGAAACAGAAGCTTTTGACAACAAAGTGGCAATGTTCAGTCGTAGTGAGAGACACATGCCTTCAGGCCGGCCATTGTAGTTCCATACTCCTTGTACAAATCTAGGCACATCTTGGGGACCTGACTCTCTTCAATCTTCAGCTTGTTCAGCATATAATCTGCAGTTGGTCATTGCAAATGAATGAACAAGGTAACATTTTTGACACAAAAAATTGTTTATCGTCAGATGTCATTCAGAAGCTTACCTTCTATGTTCTTCCGGCATGCTAAGTTTATGCCTAAGCTCAGTGGGTAGAGAGTGTCATCCATATCTGCATACGCATCAGGAAAAAAAGGTAAGGAAGTTCAGCCAGGTTTCCATGCTTGGATGATTCAGTCAAGTTACTCACCAAACAGCAAGCAGTCAAATTTGGCTCCAGCAGTGTATGATTCCATCTTCATAGATATGGGTCTGCAATTAAAAAAAAATTGAAAGAACGTGAACTTCAAAGTGGGGAATTGTAGTATCGTCTTGCACAATGCACAATTTTTTTTGTTGAATATCCCACTTAGGATGATAGGAAATATTTTAGGAAATACTACTTTAACTGTAAAATTAGCCTCTGATTGCATGTTCATATCCATAAAAGGAACTGGTGAGAATATCTGTATTGAAGTTAACATGCAGATGGGTTTAAGTGCAGAAATGCAGACAACTGAACCTGCTGTCAGGACAGGCTATTGTCTTGAACATATGAGTGTAAAATCTTTCGGTCACGTATTCTATGACTAAATTCCTGAAACATCGTTGAAAGTTATATCAGGAACAAAATAGACAGGTAGCTTGTGCATACCAAAGATCAACAATTCAAGAGAAGAATTCAAAGACAAAATGAAGGGGGAGAAGAAACACCCAAACAACAGAAGAATGACAACCACAAAACCAACGCAGAATTGGGAATGTACCTAGATAGATGCCCTGGTCGATGCCGTTTCCCGTCGCCTCGAACCCCTATTTATACTGATCCTTGGTCAGGAGTCGCTGCCGGCTTTGTTTGTTGGAAGCTGACACATGGTAGCGACATCATTGGGAGTCTGAGGGAAGCATATCTCCTCCACCACAGAGGATTAAACTAGTCCATGGATTCCTCCTTTACTTGTACCTGCTAACTTATGCTTTACTTGTCATTTTCCATCAAGAACCTCGAAGTGCTCTCCTACACGATGCCAATTATTCGAGATGGAATGCTGAATGCCTGCTTTGGCCTGGACGCAACTAACCGACCTAGTAGTAGACAATCGGACATGGGCTGATGTGGCCTTGCCGTAGTACCGGGTAGGGAGTAGAGTGATTGCTGCTGCAATGACTCAGGTTCGAGCGTGTTGAAAACGATGGTTGTGGTTGTTTTTCACCAGAGGATGCGTGCGTGGTCAAAGGTAGTAAAGCATGTGTTCCTTTAATGGCATTTCTTAGTGCAGTTAGTGTTGTAAAATCTCATCGCTTTCGTTCCTTATTTGTGCTTGATTTCAGCTGCGGTGGTCTTCTGTTTAAAACTCACTGTTTTGATTCTTTGCGTACCTTAGTGATAGAGGTGCTCCGCACAATCTTCTGAAATAAACTCTTGTACATACTTCTGTTCTGTATTGCTAAGAAGAAAAAAGAACAGTGGAGTTGAGCTACCTGGCCACTAAGCACTGATGATGGCTTTAGTTAGGCCCGTGCCTGCATCCACATTCCAAGTAGCCAGCGCAAGAGGAGCCTTCCTTTTCTGCTAAATTGCATTGGAGTGTTCTGCTGTGTTGGACAGGGACTGGAGCGTTTCATCTCTCTCTTTTTTTTTGACGGAAACTTGGCAGGTGCACTGCCTATTCATTAAGAGAGAAGCAAAAGCAGGAAATACAAAAGTCTTAACAGGTTCATGAAGCACCTAACAGGCAGCCCGAGGCTGGCTTGCTAGATCAGAAGAAACGAAGAAGACTACTGGTAGCAAATGGCCAACAATCTGGCCAAGCAATGATAAAAAACACAAAAGATAAAATTGGAGACCGGAAGAATTATCTTGCTGGCATTGTTCACTAGATTTTGTGTGATCCTACGTCTCTGCCGTAACCACGACGTCGTTGTGGACCATTTCGCCGTTCGCCATCCTGTAAAGGGATATTTCCTCCTTTGCCAGCAGAGCTACCTGCATGTGATCAAGCAATTTGTTTTCAAAAACACGCCTGTTTCGCTCTTTCCATATATTCCACCACGTGTAGATGATGATTCCCGCAGCTTTACTTCGTTGAGTTCTACTAATTGTTTCAGTGTTGTGGGTGAGCCATGGTGCCACGCCCTGATCATGTGCATCACGTAGTTGTATTCCATCTATGCCCATCCAGCTCCATACCTGATTGGCAACTAACTTCGCAAAAAGGCATGCTGTCAACAAATGGTTTGCATCCTCCGCCTCCACTTGACACAAAGGACAGGATGGGATATGCTGCCAACCTCTTTTTTCTAGGTTGTCTGCCGTTAAAATCTTCTCGTGCATTGCCGTCCAGGCAAAGAAAATCACTTTTGGCTCAGCTTTAGCCTTCCACAAAGTTAGTGACGGAAATGGAGCATGTGAGCCACATACTTCGCGAAATTGCATTTCTGACAGCCTGAGGCTATGACTCATGAGAACATTAGCAACACGCAACTGGACTGAATTTCTTGCTCTATCACTCCAGAGCCGGGGAGAATGGTTCCTTCTTTTTTGCAGGTAGCAGATCTCTGAAGCCGGGGAGAATGGTTCCTTCTTTTTTGCAGGTAGCAGATCTCTGAAGAGATTTGATTTGAGGAATGAAAAGTTCTTGGAATAGTGGCATCTATTATGCAGTCATGAAGGACAAAACACGTACAGAAAACGCTGATAAATCAAATAGAAATCGAGGGCACTGACTTGATATTATTCTCAAAAAGGGAATAAAGGGGTATGCCACATCACCCTAGCTACAGCCTACAAGGCTACGACTCTGATCGGGAGATTAAACTAAGACCCTATGCTCAATTGCTCGTACGAGCTGAAATTAAAATGTATGATGATCGGATTATCGGGCCGACCAAACTTCAGCTTGTTCACCCAGCGTACTACTTATCAGCCGCTACAGTATTCGCATTTATTTCTTCCGCAGCCGCTACAGTAAAACAGCCTGCCGAACAGCCTGTACGATTCTATGTTTTGACAGCCGGAGATGAGATAAGGAAGATACAAGTAAAGTGTCATCCGAAATCGTACAACACATGTGGCTGTAGTTTAGTGGTGAGAATTCCACGTTGTGGCCGTGGAGACCTGGGCTCGAATCCCAGCAGCCACACATGTTTTTGTTTTTTTTTTCTTCGTTATTTTTTTTACCTGATGCGTTGCTGGGCTATTCGCTATATTAGCCTGTATCCTGTGAGTTGTGGCCCAGGTAACGATGGGCCGGCCGCCAAAACGGTCTTGTTCCTGCATTCCAGAATTCGAATCTGGCCCGTACGCATCAAGGCGCCACCCTGTTTTCTTTAGTTCGGAGTTACTAGTGTGGTACTGCCCCGGCTGAACTGCACCACGGCGCCGCGTTTTCTGACGGCTGCTGCAGCAACCATGCTCCATTTTCACTGTTTAGTGCTGGCAGGCTGGAGCCATGCTCTGTACAGTACAGGGCCTTTTTTTTTTGAGTTGGAAAGACTTTCCATTAAACACATGCTCCAGGCAAATTGCCGGAGACAAGAGACGCTACAAACTCTGGGGCTTGGCTCATGAATACGGAGCCAGACGCCGAGACATGCGCTCCAAAGGAGGCAAGTGAGTCTGCTACCTTGTTACATTCTCTAGGGCAAACTGAAACAGTACAACAATCAAACTGATTATGCATTACATTCTTAACCTTACGAAAGAGACAACCAAATAGACTCCTGTGCATATCTTCCGAACGCAGCGCAGCTCCAAGCGTGGTCGCATCAGTTTCCAAAATAATGGGCCTGTTCGCTGGTAGCTTCAGCCACCTACGGCTGGTAGCTTCGGATGTTTGCCATTCCCAGTTCCGCCGCTCTCTCCAGGCACCGTAGTGCAGCGACTGCTTCAGCGTGCAGGGCTGAGGAGACATTGTCCAGCTTACCTGCTCCCCCTTCCAGAAATTGGCCTTGTGCGTCTCTCGCGACAAAGCCCCATCCACCACTGTTCTCTGCTTGGTTAAAAGCTGCATCAGTACAGGGCCATTGATGCACCGATTGATGCAGGTTGTCCATGTGGACGCAGGTTGTCCATCACGGACAAGAGCACGTGATTTTATAACACTGAGGTGCGGTACTCCGCCGGGCTCCATTTTATTTGTACTCGAGGATCTGATCCGGTTCGGTACACAGCACGGGTTTGGCAATGCTGCAGTCGTCCTCCTCTGATCCTGAGCCGTCGTTCTTGCTGGCTTGCTGCTCCCCACGCGGACCACGCCGGACGTACATCGCCGACGCGGCCATCGGCGCCGTGGCTTGCTCTGGGAGTAAAAAAAGACTCTGCTTTTGCTTCTTGGGGCCTTTGGGTTTTGGAACGCACAGGGGGCGAACGCATCGCGTCGGTCGATCGTCGTTTGCCGACACGTAGGCCACTGGAATTAAGCTCCCAGCCTTTCGGTGCAAAAGCGTGCGGTCCATATCGTCCTCGACTCCACTGATAACTAATGCAGGAGCCGAGCCACCAAACATGCAGCACTAGGAGTAGGAGGGGTTTTTTGAGGGAATGCTGCAACACTAGGAGGTTAACAAGAAGATAATAGTGGCGCTCCTAGTAGTACTAATTTACTAGTGGACCGAGGAGGCAAGGAACGGGGCGACCGATCTGCCGCGGAACATGCTTAGCTTTTGACCCGACGCGACGCCTGTCGCGCATCTTCGCACCCTTTTTCCCGCCGTGCCAATCTGAATCTAGATTCTTTTTCTATGCGGCGGCAGGCAGGATTCCGAGCTCGATGAGCAGCCACCGAGAACTGCCGTGATCCAAGGCAGCATGTCAGTTGATTATTCACGCGTTCGCAGCAGGCCTCCATGTCCATGTGCTCGGGGCTAGCTCGCCATGGGCGCATCTGCTTGTGGGATGCTGGTGCGTGCGCCGGAGTACCTACTACGGCGTGAGGCGCGTGTACCATTCGAGCAGAGACTGAGCAGTAAGTAGTGCTGCGACTGTGAGATTATACTCTGACATAGCAGCCGGTAATCTCAGACCCCTGCGCCTGGAACGTTTGTAAATTATTCACACGGATCCTCCGTGGATTTACAACCATTCTCGCGATTCCAGAAAAAAAAAATCACTCTTGTCAGTGGTGAAACCTTACTCCTACCTAACACGCGTGGATCGATCTTGGTAAAAAAAAAAAGGAAAAGGCATGTGCATGTTCCCATCGGGTTCTCATTCTGTAAGTAACGCGGATGCATTGCTTCCCTTACCAACCGTTATCGTGCTAAAAGAGCGGCGCGGCGTGGCCTGGATGGGTGCTCGCAAAAGCAGGCGTAGTCTCCGGTGGACGGAAAAGAAAGCTTCTTTACCACCGCCGATGGTGTGCGGTTGCGTTATCGTTGTGTGTGTGTCGGCGGCCAATTTATTCCGCTTCTATGTTCCAGTGTTGCGCACCTCTCGTGCTGCAGGAGGAGAAGGTGCAGAGTCCCCTGATCCGGTCGCCATGCACTTAATTAGTTCCTCTATCATGCCAGTTCATGACAACGAAAAGATTTGGTTCTCTTTTTCCTTACAAATTAACGCAGCGATGACAAAGAAGCACCGAGCACTCCAGTTCACCGAGGCGAGGCCTGAGCTGTGAAGCGGCTGGGCGCGTCAATGCAGCATATACGTTGCTCGATGTTGAAGTTTCTCGGCGAGCAGAGCATAATCCGATATCTTTGACCATTTTTTTTTTTGCAAGGATATTTGCGCTGATTTGCATGTGTACATTCGTCACTCTTTTTTGGGAGTGCTGTCAGTGGTCACTGGATTGCTGCATGCCCTGAGATCACTCACGGGGCAGTTGGTTTCGCTAGTTCATGCTGCCACTCGCTGCTCGTCTTCAGAACCTTTTTTTTCCCCCTTCAAAATTGTTCATCAATAAGGTTCTGCTGGAGTGCCAGGCACAACGTCTTGTCTTTGCCCTTGTTGACCGGAGTCAATTTGCTTTCGCTGCATTGGCCATGGAGGTCACACAGACGTGTTAGTCTCATGACCAAGCTAGCTTCTTAACAAGTTTATAGTGCTTGGCTAGATTTCGTTGAGATAATCATTGAGCCATGCATGCATGTACTCTGGCCTACTCCACTGTCCTGCCATTGCCAATCTCAATGCTGTTTATGAAACACGGATCCGAATTAAGCTGATCGAGCTGGGAGAATCAAGTCTGCACAGTAAGTACATCTACAGCACGTCCCCGGTTGGTTGAAAAGTTGGTCATGCTTCGTTTTCCAGCGCCGGGACGCGACGTACGTGGATGCGTACAAGCATCGAGCCGTTTCAGCATCGCAAACTGACTTGCGCGAGCAAAAACCTTATCTCCAACCATCACCGTGGTAGAGCCCACCTAGTTGATGCCGCAAACGATCCTGGTCGTATAGTACTAGTATGCTTTAATCGGGGTTACTACTTCATTAAACTAGTCTTCACGGTGTGGTTAGCAGCTGTTAATATACTCTGTCAGTTTATGTTACCAAGAAGGATTATTGACTTTGGTCGAAGACACTGGTCAGTTTTGGTCGCACTGACGTAGTACTCCGGTATGGGAGCTAGCGTGTAGAGAGGAGAGACTTGGAGACCTGACTGATGGATGTATTTGTATTTTCTGTAGTGTGAGACACGCGCCCACCGATTGGGTTTGTCATCAAAATTGTTTTCATGCAGCTGCTCTTGTGGAAGGATGTTGGGCAATGGCCATAGCAGGAGTGCAGTGGCAAGTGGTAAAACACGTTCGGCACGTCTCTACTACCTTTTGCGTTTCCATATTCCAGTCCGTTCGATCTTTATCAGAGCTGCAATAATATTTTCTTTTCCAGTTTATTATACACGAAAATTCGTTAACTTGAACAGAAAATATTGTTGTTCACTGCACAACATTGTGCATGCAACGGTTCATTCATGCCATGCCGACACTACTAATTGTTTGCGCCTCCCAATGAAAAGCTGCGTTCGCAATGAAGCCCCCCTGAGACAAACCTGCCTATAGCAGCGCGAGCACGCAGCTGTACTGGCTCTGGATTCCCCCCAAAAAAACAGTAAGGGCCCCTTTGGAACACAGGATTCCAAAAACATAGGAATAGGAAAAATGTAGGAATCTCACAGGAATGCAAATGGAAAACATAGGATTGTAAAACACAGGAAATGAATAGAAGTAGCCCTTTGGCTGAGTACAGGAATCTCGTAGGGAAAGGATTCTAAATAACCGTTGTAATCCTCCTTTACTTTTCCTGTACTTAGCTGAGTAGCCCTTTGGCTGAGTAGCCCTTAGCTGTAATCGCACCTAATCCACCTCAATCCCACGCCACAGGAAAAGAAAAAGAGGTCGGAGTGGATTCTTTTTTCCTGTACTTTTCCCATGAAATCGAGCCAAAAGGAAAGTTTCCTATGCCGTTCCTTCGCTCCAATTTTACAAACCAAAGGCTTGGATAGGAAAATTTCCTATAGGGTTGGATTCCTACGTTTTTCCTATGTTTTTCCTACAAACCAAAGGGGGCCTAAATGTGGCATCACGGGACTCCAAAGCCCTTCTCGAGTTCTTTCTCCTCCTCCCCATGATTCCATTCCATTCCATTCCATTCCTTCGCTACGCTTCCCTCCTCCTTTTCCTGTTCAGCTCCCTCCCATCGTCCCATGGAGTGAGTGAGTGGAGATGCTTTGCTTCACAGCTGTAACAACACCGCACCCGGCACACCGCTGATAACGGATTAACGGCACGCCGCGTTACGCGTTTCGGCTGAGCAGTACGCTACAGAATCTCCTCCATTTTTGCCAGCTGCCGCGGCGTATAAGTTCCTTTCTTGCTTGGCCGCTTCTGCGACTGCGCTCTCGCTTCTTCCCCGTCTCCTCTCCCGGCGTCCCTCCCTTCCAGATCCGCTCCTCCCCGTGCTCACTCTTCCCCTGCCACGAGGAAGAGTCTGAGGCGGGGAGATGAGGGCGAAAAGCACCATGGATTCCTGTGTTCTTGCCTTGGTTCTTGCGTTCTTGGTGGCAGCGGCGCGTGCCGCCGAGCCGTGGTTGAACGAGACGGAGGCGTACAGCACCACCGCCAACTCCGGCGGCGGTAATGGCGTCTTCGTCGGCCTGACCCTCATCCAGTCGGCGGTGGCCAAGGGAGCCGGTGAGTTTGTCTCGCCCAAGAAGCAGAATTGTTCGTTTCTGTAGTACATTTTGTTGCAAAGATTGGTTTTTTATTGCCAGTCACGCGAGTTCTTCCTGGGTTCAGTCAGTGGGCGGAGTACTTGAGTATGTGTGCCTTGATTGGGCCATTGAGTTGTGTGATGCATGTGACCATGTCCCTGTCGTGTTGACCCTGGTTGGTCGGAGCATCTGTGTCGTACTAGATTGGATTGCGATTACTTGGGTTTTTCTTTTAAAGCACCCTTTTGATGTATAATAGGAGTTGTATTGAGTGAGTGATCATGCATAATGTATCTTGTTGATCCTGATAAATGTATGGACGAGGATCTAGCCTTGGCTCTGCTGGTGGTTGTCATGATGTTTTTTTTTTTGGAAGTGTCATGATGAATTGTTGTTGTCTGATTGGACGAAAAGGGGCTCAATTGCATCAACTGCATGTGATTTTGTAAACTGCTAATCCGTATGTTTCATTGCCGCCTACTGACTACTTGTTGTAAGCATCAAACATTTGGCTATTCGGGTTCTCATATTCTTGTAGGCACTGGATTGCTCAAGATAGGATGAAATATTGTTTGGTAGAATTATCCATAGAAAGCCTGCTGAGTGGCAACTACTTTAGATATTTTAAAACTAGTGTCACTCTCGAAGTAATAACTCACGAGTACTTAAATCAATTTTGATTATAATTTGAATGTGAATCAAATTTGTTCTAGCTACTAATACTTCCTACCACGATATTATTACAGTGTGCTTGGATGGAAGCTTACCGGGTTACCATCTGCATCGAGGGTTTGGATCAGGAGCGAACAGTTGGCTTGTCAACCTGGAGGTGAGTAATACTTGTCTCTTGGCACGTATACATGTGTGAAATGATTCATAGAAAAAAAAATATACACAGCTGAAATTACTGAAAACTTTATGCAAATGGCTCTTTGTACTTTCCAACATTGCAATGCCCCATTTAGGCTTAGTACCTGCTTGTGATCCTTATGGAATTCAGGGTGGAGGCTGGTGCAATGATGTTAAGAGCTGTGTGTTACGCAAGGGAGGTCGTCGTGGGTCATCAAATCACATGGAGAGGCAACTCCAATTTACAGGGATATTGAGTAATAGAGCCGAAGAGAATCCTGGTATTCTTCTCACCTCGGGACTTCATACTACTTTGCTCTCCGAAAAGAAAGAATCAATATCAATTATTCTGTTGCTGGTTTTGCTGAGTAACTACAAATTTCTTTTCTTAGATTTCTACAACTGGAATAGAGTGAAGGTCCGGTACTGTGATGGTGGATCCTTCACTGGTGAAGGTGCTGATGCGGTTCGTGCTCTGTCCCATATCTCCAAACTGGCCTTTTCTTGTTTCACCAAATATAAAATGTGTGAGCCAAAGGATACAAATTCATCAATTAATCCAGATATTCTATATTCAGTCTGCAGGCCTTTATTTCCGAGGCCAGCGCATTTGGCAGGCAGCAATGGACGATCTGATGGCCCAAGGAATGCGTTATGCTAATCAGGTATTGATCCTTCAACTGTTATTCTTGTTTGTATAGCATCTGGCAAATTATCTCCATTCCCCTGATGCACTTCATTTGTACTAGGCCCTTCTTTCCGGATGCTCAGCTGGTGGTGTTTCTACCATACTTCACTGTGATGAGTTCCGCGGGTTATTTCCATCAAATACCAGAGTTAAATGCCTTGCTGATGCTGGAATGTTTCTTGACACGTATGTTCATGAAAAATAGATGAAAATGATTTTTTTTAGTCGGTTGTCATCATTCCTTTCCTATAAGAATGTGCAGTCACTTTAATAATCCATTTGCAGTGTTGATATTGCTGGTCGTCGAGAAATGAGATCCTTCTTCAGTGACATTGTGAGATTGCAGGTATGTGTCACTTTGTGAGCCATGATTCTCCTTCAACCATCAGTGCAATGACTAATTTCTGTCTGAATTCCATGTGCCAATAGCATTGGTTCATTTTGCCTGCACCGCTCTAACGAAAATTCACCTATTATTCAGGGTTCTGGAAGAAGCTTGCCTAGGTCTTGTACCTCCCGCATGGACAAAACCTCGGTAATTCAAACGTCCAGTGATATCTAAGATGAAACTTGCCCTTTTTAAAAAAAAAATTATTTTCTCTAACTGTTGCTCCCTCCAGTGTTTTTTCCCGCAGAACGTGGTGCCAAACATTCAAACCCCGACTTTTATATTGAACACTGCCTATGACGTGTGGCAGGTATTTCTTATGCATATAACCTTATGCTGTGATTGATGTGAATTGAAACTTAAAAATAATCAGCTATAGCATTCAGCAAAGTAATTCAATATCCTGTATTTTTCAGCTTCAACAAAGCGTGGCCCCCAAAACAGCTGACCCCCAAGGTCAATGGCGAGGATGTAGGATGAACCATGCCTCTTGTAACAGTAATCAGCTTCAGTTTTTGCAAGGTATTTCAAATTTCATTTCTTTTCTGTGCCTTTGATTGTTTTTTTTTTGCGAAGGTTTTAATTTGTTAATTTGCGACAAGGTTGGCTCATCTGACATGTTTGATTCAGGTTTTAGGAACCAAATGCTTAACACCGTGAGTGGTTTCTCTGCGTCGAGGCAAAACGGTGTATTCATCAACTCATGTTTTGCTCACTGTCAGAGTGAGAGACAAGATACATGGTATGCAAGCAACTCGCCGCGCCTCGGCAATAAGGTACGCATGCAGACATGCAAATAGCATACTTTGCCTCTTTGGAAGCGAGCTAGGCTGATGTTTTTCATGTCTCTGATGCGCAGAGAATTGCTGAAGCTGTTGGGGATTGGTTCTTCGAGAGGGGAAACGCAAAATACACTGACTGTGCATACCCTTGCGATGGCACTTGCCATCATCTTGTGTTCAGGGGAGACCACTAAGATTATTCAGTTGGTATGGTAAAGAAAAGAGACACGTGTGGCTAAACAAGGTATAGATAAAGGGTGCAAGTGACTGGCTTGCCCATGTTCATCACTTGATTATGATGATATGATTGATAACAGGGCCTCCAACGCGATCGCGAAGAGGTCTCTGCATTGCCTCCACATATCGATTCTTTCTATTGGAAATATCATTGTTCATGTACCTGAGCATTTCAACGCAACCCAGTGTACTATATAACAATTACATATATTCGTATTAAACGTGATAATGATACTATTTATGTGCGTACAAGTTCAATCATCCTTTTTTTTTAGAGAGAGAAAGAGATACAAGTTCAATCATCTGGTTTGTCTGGTATGGAACCTGGTGTTCATCTGGTTTGTCTGGTATGGAACCTGGTGTTCTTCGAAATGTGCGTACGTACAAGTCCGGTCTCCATCGATCGTCTGATGTGAAACATCTGAAGTGGGCCATGAGATCCCGTCCAACCCACCTGGGCTCCATGTGCTCAGGCCCATCACAATCGTGGCCTTCCAACTGCAGGACGTCTAAACCGACTCCTAGTACAAGCCTGGCTAGCCCGATAGCCAAACTAAACCAAGCGGGCCTATCCTGGCTCACAAGCTCTATCGGTCGCCTTCACTCTCCCCGGCTAACCATATCTTCTTCCTTCCCTCCTTCAAAAAAATATAAAATAAAATAAAATAAAATAAAAAATATTCCTCCCTACAACTCAGCAGTCAGCAGCCAGCAGTGCGCAGTCGATGGCGCCCCACCAGCTTTCCCTACTTTTTTTTTGAGACACAGCTTTCCCTACTTTACTAGTACTCTTGTTCCCGGATAAATGTCACTGTGGGACGTGGCATGGTTTACGTGGCGAATGCCGGTGTGCCGAGCGGCTGAATGGCGTTGCGGTGGTAGTTACAACTCTCTGGATTGCGCTTGCTTCATACTAGCATTGACGAGCTAGAGGGTGGACAGGGTGGGCCGCGGCCCGCGCTGAGATTTGGGCCAGAGACCCACCCCACATAGCCCAATAGGCGCCGACCTGGGAGCCGAGTGCCAGTCGAATCGAATCGAGCGAACTGGCGAAGGCGAGCGAGCGGCGGCGACTGAGGCCCTCGCGCCGGCGGTCAGCGAGCCTGCGCCTGTGCGATTGGCGGCGGCAGGCGTCTGGCTCCTGCTCCGACGGGCGGCGGAGGGGCCCTGCGTTGCCTGCCCCTTCTTCTCCGGTGGATATTCCCTCTCCATTCCTCGTCGCCGCTGCTCCCCAGTAACGGCTCCTCTCCTCCGGCCCTCCCTCGCCCTTATGCGTGTTTTGTGTATACTGATCTTATCCATCTGAAACCATTTTATGTGCAGGTACTGTGAATGCTTCGCTTCTGGAACCAAAAAGCCCGCCAAAGGAAGAAGAACGCATTCGTCGGTACAATTCGAGCCCTCCCGTTCCACTATGGATCCCCACCCCCGCTCGCCGGAGTACAACTCCCTCCTCCTCGCCGGCCCGCGCCTCGGCCCTCTCAAGCAAGCCCACGCACGCCTCGTCGTCGCCGGCCACAGCGGTTCCCTGCCTCTCACCACCAAGCTAGCCACCCTCGCGATCGCCGCCGGCGCCGCCTCCTACGCCCATCTCATCGCGGCCTCCCACCCAGCTCCCGATTCCTTCCTCTTCTGCTCCCTCACACGCGCCGCTGCTCACCGCGGTCGTCCCCTCGTTGCTCTCGCCTTCTACCGCTGCCTCCTCGCGGCCGCCCTCCCATTCTCCAGCTTTGCCTTCACCGCCGTTGCCAAGGCCTGCGCCGATTTGTCCGCGCTCCGCACCGGCATGGCCGTTCATGCTCACGCCGTTCTCCTTGGATTTGGCTCGGACCGATTCGTGCAGACGGCGCTTGTTGTGTTGTACTCTAAGTGCGGCCAACTGGCTGTTGCACGTAAGCTGTTTGACGCAATTCGTGACAGAAGCGTTGTCGCTTGGAACGCGATGATTTCTGGGTATGAGCAGAACGGGCTTGCCCAACGTGCGATTGAGGTGTACAAGGAGATGCAGGTGGCAGGGGAGGCACATGATTCTGCAACATTTGTGGCCACGCTCGCCGCATGTGCCCAGGCTGGTGCCCTGGACTTGGGGCGTGAAGTGGAGAGACGCATTGTTTCCGAAAGAATGGACATAACTGTATTTCTTGGTGCTGCCCTTGTGAACATGTATGCCAGGTGTGGGCTCGTGAATAAGGCTCGTAACTGGTTTGACATGCTTCAGGAACGAAATGTGGTTACATGGACCTCCATGATCGCGGGATATGGCATGCATGGTTATGGACATGAGGCGATTGAGTTATACCATTTGATGCAAAGAGAAGGACCGCCACCAAATGATGTCACCTTTGTAGCAGTCCTATCTGCGTGTGCGCATGCTGGGTTGGTTAGTGAGGGTCGTGATGCTTTTGCAACCATGAAGACTATCTATGGACTGGCTCCTCGTGCTGAGCACTATTGTTCTATGGTTGATATGTATGGAAGGGCAGGACATCTTGATGACGCAATGCAATTTATACGCGACTCTATACCTGGTGAGCCTGGACCTGAAGTTTGGACAGCAATGCTTGGGGCATGCAAGACGCACAAGAATTTCAATCTTGGTGTGGAAGTGGCTGAACAATTGATTGCTCTTGAGCCCGATAATCCATCTCACCGTGTGCTGCTTTCAAATATATATGCTTTATCTGGTAAAATGAACCATGTTGAGAAGGTGAGGAATACCATGATCAGGAGAAGATTGAAGAAGCAAATAGGATACAGCTTGATTGAGCTAGGCGGTACTGCCCATTTGTTTCGCATGGGTGAGAATTCTCATCCACAAACTAGAGAGATTTACCAGTATTTGGAGGAACTGATCCACAGGATTACTGCTGCTGGTTACATGCCTGAAACTGACTCAGTGTTGCATGAGTTGGAAGAAGAGGAGAGAGAGGTTGCATTGCGGTATCATGGTGAAAAGCTGGCTGTAGCCTTTGGACTCATGATGAGCGTTGGGAGCACTGTTCCGATCAGGATAATAAAAAATTTGCGGATATGTGAGGATTGCCATCTAGCCATCAAATTCATGTCAGCTGTGGAGAATCGAGAAATAATTGTCAGAGATAAGCACCGATTTCACCATTTTAAAGATGGCAACTGTTCCTGTCAAGAATATTGGTGACAAGCCTTCCACTGTCATAAGGTGAAATCTGCAGGTTATTTTTCTTTCTGACGCTGCATTCAAATATTGGTTTTCGTTGGGTGAGAATTCTCATCCACAAACTAGAGAGCCGAAAGTGCAGCATGCCTGCACTCGGATGCTCAGCGGGTGGTGTTTCTACCATACTTCACTTTGATGAGTTCCGCGGGTTATTTCCATCAAATACCAGAGTTAAATGCCTTGCTGATGCTGGAATGTTTCTTGACACGTATGTTCATGAAAAATAGATGAAAATGTTTTTTCTTAGTCAGTAGTCACCATTCCTTTCCAATAAGAAAGTGCAGTTACTTCAATAATCCATTTGCAGTGTTGATATTTCTGGTCGTCGAGAAATGAGATCCTTCTTCAATGGCATTATGAGATTGCAGGTCTGTGTCACTTTCTGAGCCATGATTCTACTTCAACCATCGGTGCAAAAACTAATTTCTGTCTGAATTCTATGTGCCAATAGCATTAGTTCGTTTTGTCTACACCGCTCTAACGAAAATTCTCCTATCATTCGTTCT
Source organism: Eragrostis nindensis (assembly GCA_012490785.1). Lineage (NCBI taxonomy): Eukaryota > Viridiplantae > Streptophyta > Magnoliopsida > Poales > Poaceae > Eragrostis > Eragrostis nindensis. The sequence goes on from JAAXCT010000854.1 coordinate 126,588, forward strand.
GGAAGAATCTTGCCTAGGTCTTGTACTTCCCGCATGGATAAAACTTCGGTAATTCAAACATCAAGTGATATCTATGATGAAACCAGTAAAAAAAATTTCTCTAACTGTTGTTCCCTACAGTGTTTTTTCCCGCAGAACGTGGTGCCAAACATTCAAACCCCAACTTTTATTTTGAACACTGCATATGACATGTGGCAGGTACTTGTTATGCATATAACCTTATGCTGTAATTGATGTGGAATTAAAACTTAAAGAGTAATCAACAATAGTACTCAGCGAAGTAATTCAGTATCCTGTATTTTTCAGCTTCAACAAAGTGTGGCCCCCAAAACAGCTGACCCCAAAGGTCAATGGCGAGGATGTAGGATGAACCATGCCTCTTGCAACAGCAATCTGCTTCAGTTTTTGCTAGGTATTCCATTGCTTTCCTGTGTCTTGAGTTTTAATTTGTTTGACAAGATTGGCTCATCTCATGTGTTTGCTTCAGGTTTCAGGAATCAAATGCTTAACGCAGTGAGTGGTTTCTCTGCGTCAAGGCAAAACGGTGTATTCATCAACTCATGTTTTGCTCACTGTCAGAGGGAAAGACAAGATACATGGTATGCAAACAACTCGCCGCGTCTCGGTAACAAGGTACGTGTGCAGCCATGCAAATAACATACCATCTTCTCTAAGATAAGTTGTAAACTTCAGTTCTGGAAGCAAGTTATCTTATTAAGTTGATGTTGCTATTTCCATATCTCCTGACGCCTTTATCTAAAAAAATAATTATTTTCTGATGCGCAGAGAATTGCTGAAGCTGTTGGGGATTGGTTCTTAGAGAGGGGAAACGCAAAGTAGACGGACTGTGCATACCCTTGCGATGGCACTTGCCATCATCTTGTGATCAGGGGAGACCACTAGGATTATTCAGTTGGTTTGGTAAATAAAAGAGATACCAGTGGATACAACCCCAAAACAAGGTATAGATAGAGGGTGCAAGTGATTGGCTTGCCCATGTTCATCACTTGATTATGATGATATGATTGATAGGGCAGGGCTTCCAACGCGATCTCGAAGAGGTCTCTGCGTTACTTCCACATACCGATTCTTTCCATTGGTCATGTACCTGATCATTTCAACCCGACAGATTGTACTGCATAATTACATACTCCTGGGCGTACAAGTTCAATGATATATTTTTTTGGGTACGGAACCTGTGTTCTTCGAAATGCGTTTGCGTAGAAGTCCAGCATTTTGCCATCTGAAGCGTCACAGATCCCGTAATCTCCGGCCTCGTCCTAGCCACATGGGCTCCTTGTGCCTGGGCTAAACAATATCGTGGGCTTCTGGCTCCTTGGATTAGGACTTCTAGCCGCCGACTCCTAATACAAGCCTGGTGAGCCGATTGCATTTTGCATCCAACATTGGGCTGTCAGGTTAAATTCAAATTTGTTTGAATTTGGCCCATTTGAGTACAATCCAGACACTCAGAAACACACATGAGTACTCATCTCTATGAAAGGGGTCTTGGCCTAGTGGTTAAGGCATCCGAGTAATACCTCTCAGGTCCTGGGTTCGACTCCCCGTGGGAGCGAATTTTCAAGGATTTAACGGCATTTGTGCTTTCAGTGGTAGGCGACGCTCCCGTCGACAGCGAGGCGCCAGTGGTGACTTCGTATCTCTAGATGTGCCGGCTCAGTCTTCGAAGATGCTCATAAGGGTAGGGTTTGCGTACGTGTGTTCATAGGGTGAGTGTGCGTGCGTTGTGAGTGTCTGAGTTGTACTGTGTAATCTCAAAAAAAAAAAACTCATCTCTATGAAAACACACACGCAACTCCTACCACTGTGAGCGCTTCAAAAAGACCGCTCCGATTGATCTTGAGATTCACGAAGTCACCACAGGCGCCTCGCTGTCGACGGAGACATCGCCTGCTCTGAAAGAATAAATAGCCGTAAAGGTGCAACACCCGTGTCAAGTCTAAGACTTGAACCCGGCTTGGTTGGTTTCAGATGAACTATGCCCGCTCTGCGTAGTACACCTTGCTAATGCATCTCGAAGTATGAAATGAAATTAGCTGAGTATCATGTCGTCATTCCAACTGAAGTTTTCCTTCATATTTATTAAAGAGATATATTTGCACGTTCTGAGATGACATTTTTAGGTTGCTGGCTTGCTGCCGCTGCGAATATTCTCGTGCTTGGGCTGCACAGCTCAATGTATGTCTGATCTGGGTCAAATACGATCGCGGGCTTCCTTCCGCCAGCTCCTCTCCTCAGGTCCAAATAGGACCGTCCCATCACCAACGATTTATATATGACGCCAGTGCGCTGCTGCTATTTCAACTTCTCCTTTCGGAAAATGGCTGGAAGGAAAAGAAAACAGTGCATTTGTGTGGCATATTTTTCTCGCGAAGCCACTTGTCTGTCATTTTTTTTTCTTTATTGCGATGAACCATTTGTCTGGCATTTGTCCGAACACGCAATGAATCTTTAAACCTTCAATTTGACGTACAGTTGAAAACACATTTCCATAATTGGCTCTCTCTCTCTTTTTTTTCCTTGAAATGAAAAATTGGCTGTTCTGGAAAAAGAAAGCAGTGCATTTCTTTGGCATTTTTTTCCTTTTGCGATGCAAACCATTTGCCTGACATTTTTTTTAATTTTGCGGTCGATGAACCATTTGTGTGGCATTTGTCCAAACACGCAACGGATCTTTAAACCAGATGCATGGTCCCTCCCTCGGAGAAACCTTCAATTTGACAGTTGAATGAAAACATTATTACAATCTGATGTCGACATCACATCTTTACTGGACGTTGACTTTTCTGTGCACTGTAGCAGAGCACGTACAACATCATACGTACACATATACTCAGTGATCAGCGAGCGAGTACTTGCATTGGCATGTTTGATCTTCCCCGGCCTCTCGATCGCTTGGCGTGCCGCGCCGGCCGGCCGGGAAGAAATTAAAGCGATCGACGAGCCTACAGCTAGCAAGCGGCACGTACGTACGATCGATACACGAGCCTGTCTCGGATTCGCTCGCCGTCCCACGCTCCGCCTCCGACGGGCGGGCGGGCGGACAGCGCAGACGCGCAAAAGTTGCCGACCGCGACGTACGTACGTACGCGTACGCGCGCGCCCCGGTCCCGAGCCGCGTATATGCATTCACGCCATCGATCGATGATGATCGAGGCGCGCGCGTTGCGGGGCCGAACAGGAGCCAGCGGCAGCGAGTAGCGAGACGGGACGCGCCGGGATCAGAGATCGAGAGCGACGCGCCGGGACGGGACGGCGACCACTCTCCTTCAACTCGGTTTCTTGCGGCAGGCAGGCAGGGCGTCCGAGGCCGACGGCCGCGGGCGCCGTGGGGTGGGGCCCGGCTCCGGTCCACTCCACCGCGCGGGTGGCAAGTGCACGTCCGCCGTGGGGACGCACGAGCGCTCGCGGCCCCCGGCCGGTGGAGATGGACGCGCGCAAGAGCCCAGCCAGACCGAGGGGACTCCGGCCGGCCGGCGGCGCAAATTGCATGGCCCTGTTGTTGGATGGGACCGGTCGAATACAATGGTCTCGCTGCCGTCCACGTCGGACTACCGCTCGTCGATCGATCGTGTGTGGGCGAGCTTTGTTGGCTCTACCTCTATCGCACTTCTTTTTGACATATACTGCCAGTTTGCCACCACCCGATTAATTTGCTATCAATTCGCGTCATCGATCGCGTGAAATATGAGTATCGATCGGTCCCCGTACGTCATATGCCGCTCGCGGACATCTGCCCATGTTGGGTGCTTGCATGCCCGCGTGTCTGGTGGCCGGCCGGGCGGTCTGTCAACGCATCATCCTCCATATGCGTCAATGATTCATGGTTGCATATTTGCAAGTTTTAGGAACAAATTTAACAAAATATAGGACCTATCGAAAAGTTTTCCTAATTAACTAATTTTCTGGAAAATTATAAATTCGTTTTTCAAATTTATTTTCTCAAGCTATTTTCAAGAAATGGCGGAAAAGGAATTAATTAATGGTGGTATTTGAGTGGTTACCCAAAATGGGTTGTCTGAGTGGGTGTGTAGGCTAAACACACATGACAAAATTGGCCGTGTCCTTATCATATTTCAATGCATGCACACCTGTAAATCGAGTTTATTAAAATATGTTTAATTAGCTGATTGTCGCACTGAATTTTCCGTGGCTATTTCCCTGGAGCTTGTCCCTTTACTCCCATATAGACGCTGCTTTGCTTATATTGATTGCGCTGTTTAATTCAGTACCCCACCAGAGTTGTTGACAAGTTGCTCTCGCTAGTTACTATATATATATAGAATACAGTACACATGCTGTATTTGGCAATCTTGGGCTCGTTTTCACTTGAGTTAAGCAAACCAGACGAGTTGAGTATCTGCCCACAAAATTATACCAGTTTGCATGTCTGGAGGTCAAATTTACCTGTATACAATACATATGTATGTGGATTGGTGGCAGGCAACTTGGATTGATGTAAGGCCGGCGCCGATCCATCGTAGATTTGGGATGCTGAATTTAATTAGTTATATACTCAGGAAGTAGCAGTGCACAGTTTCGGATATCAATTCCTGTTCCTCTATAGTTACACGTGTAACATGTGACTGCATGGAAAATGAAAAAAAGGGCTTTGCACACTGATGAGCTATATAAAGCCAGTAACATGGATATCGCTACCGTATGAAACTGCATATATTCATTCATTAGCAATTACAAGCTGGCCGTCTCTCAAACCTCAATAATTTGGTCATAATTGTGTACCTAACATGCGCTATGTACATATCATTTGCATCTAGCTCCAGTTTGATCATGCGAATCACCGATATTCCATAATGCCTGTGTAACTACAAGTACCATGATGGACGTACGTGAGTGACGCATACTCATGTTCAATATATAACGGGAAAAAAGGGGGAGATTTAGTTGTGTGATATCTAGGGTTCATGAGTTTATAAGTATACTACTGAAGGAAGGTGCTACATATTATTAGCTTTATAAGACTGCATATATATTCCCTAAATACCACGAAGTTCTTTCCGGCATAACACCACCATATGATCACTGCATGCCCTCGCAAAAAAAAAAAAAAGATCACTGCGTGTCTATGCATACAAAGTATGTTTGTTTGGAACAAGTTGTCAAAACCTGAGGAAGCTTTGCCACAAAACAATGACGTATTCGGAGCAAGCAACTAGCATTCACTTATACTTTAGGCGATACAGACGGCCTGTTATGTCGTTATACTCCCTTCATTTTTACATTATTTTAATCCATGGGCGAGTATGCTATACTGAAAAGAAGGAGAAAGCAACAAGCATAAATACTGAAAAGGACAATTGGATAGCTGCAGTAGATACAGGAGCAAGGAACTTTCCGTTAGACATTCAGCATGGCTAGTTTATACTCTCTGCTGACTATGCACGCGTGCTTGTGCAGTAACTTGAACGTGACGTGTATGCGGTCGCTGTCTAATGCATGCACGTACGTATAGCGGTAGATTTTTACGCTACCAGCTGGCCCTAAGATTTGTAACTGTACGTATGGATGATGGATCACCCACGTTCCGAATAAAATTACATTAGCCGCAATATTTAGTAGTTCTATAGATAGGAAGTTTGCTTGAGTAAGGAAGCATGCTTGAATTGTCAAAAAGATTGTGATTATCGCATGAAAATAACACTTGATGCTTACACTGTACAGGAAATATATCTGTCGGTGAACGGGGAATCAATATAAAAAAACATGTGCGATTGTGTGCTACTCTGTCTTGAGGTAACAAGCCGGTGGGGCCCATTTCTGCCAGGGAAAATGATCTATGTCACGATCTGTTCCAGAACCAGGAACAGCCTAGTAGTGTGTGGCAAAATAAAGATCACACATTCCGTACATACCATTACAATCGCTAATTATAAAATTAGGGTAGCTGCATGTATACTCCAAACGACCTAGCAAAAGGCATAAAAAAGCTTGCCAACATGTGGTTAGAATTGAATTGCCATCTCTTCCACACACATGCAGCACCTCCGTGCTGTGCTGTGATGTCTCCAAATTTGCAAATGTCCATATGGCCTTTTCAACCCTAGCTATTTGTGCGCCCCTATCTACTCTAGCTGCTAGGCTAGGCCACCATGACCATAATTGTGGCTAGATTCTGCTTTAATTAATTGCCATTACTTGCAAATAGCAATTAAGGGTGTGTTCGTTGCATGGGGTCTAAATTTTAGAGGGTTCTTGCAACGAATATTCTAATTACAAATAAAATTTAATTACAAAACTAATTTCAGGACTCCGCTCGAATTCGCGAGACGAATCTAATGAGAGTAATTAAGTTGTGATTAGAAGATAGTTATTGTAGCATCACTGTAGCAAAATATAGATTAATTAGGCTCATTAGATTCGTCTCGTGATTTAGAGGGGGGAGGGGTCGTGACATAAGTTTTGTCATTAAATTAATAAAAATATTCTTAAATAGTAAGATTCTCTTTGATGTGACAGGTCTAAAATTTAGAGGGGGGTGCAACGAACACGCCCTAAATTCATCGCGGCAATGAGATGATGATCGTGCACGTTGATTGCTTGCTTGCGTTCCAGAGAACCCTGGCCATGAAGTGATGTTAAAGCAAAGCGAGTGCCCAAAGTCCAACAGGGCCATGCATGCGGCTGTTATCAGCATTTGCAGTGGATGCAGAGTGTCAAGGTGAAAATAATTGAGCTGGAGAAAGTGCAGGCCGAGTAGTGGGAGGCAGAAAGGAGTCAACATGCCCTACCGACACAGCTCGGTGGACAGTTGCGATACCTAACCAATCAGCGCACACACTGGCGGAGATTATAGCCTTTTTTAGTCCTCTAGAAAATCTCAAAAGGATTATAGCTAGCCTTTTCGTGAATGATTCACGATCAACAACCTTTGTCGCTCGGAGCCAGAGGTGGAAGAAGCGAACGAGGAGGAAGGAGACGGGACTATGAGAGATAGGACCCTACTAGCTCACACACTTCTACAGTCTACAGTACATTGGCACCTAATTGAGAGCGACCTCTCGCCTCCCGGGCTCTCCCTGCACGAGCTCTGTTTTAAACCTCGCCTTCTTCCTGGCCTCTCCCCATTGTTGTCGTCTCTTGGCAACAACTGCAGCTGCAACCGCCGTTGAGCTCGCTAGCCCCTTCCGGCGCGCGGCAGTAGTGGTTGGTATGGCGAGGCGGGTGGCTAGTCAGAAGAAGAAGCTGAGGAGAGGGCTCTGGTCGCCGGAGGAGGATGACAAGCTCATGAACCACATTGCAAAGTATGGCCATGGCTGCTGGAGCTCTGTTCCCAAGCTAGCAGGTAATTGACACTGCCACCATGCAGACACCTAATTAAACTCTTCTCAATTGTGCTCTGTTATGGCAATGCAACATTGCTATCTGCAACTTTTTTTTAGTTTTAGGTGAATATACTTTATCTAGGATAGTGCTTAAGTCGCTAATACTTCTTAAACTGCGAGGAAACATTGTTGGTAGTGTGCGAATTTAATTTACGGTTACGGATTTCATCTGTTGTGTCGTTGCATTAGGCCTTGAGCGGTGTGGGAAGAGCTGCAGGCTGAGGTGGATCAACTACCTGAGGCCGGACCTCAAGAGGGGCGCATTCTCGCAGGAGGAGGAGGACCTCATCATCCATCTCCATTCCATGCTGGGCAACAAGTGGGTGCCAGACATACATGCATTCGCAGATTAACTTGATCGCCATGCCAGTCTGACTGAGCTCGGGCTTGCATGAACACAGGTGGTCTCAGATTGCTGCGCAGCTGCCGGGCCGGACGGACAACGAGGTCAAGAACTTCTGGAACTCGTACATCAAGAAGAAGCTCCGGCAGCGGGGCATCGACCCGGCCACCCACAAGCCGCTGGTGGTCGAGGCAAGCAGCAGCAGCGGCGGCCGCGCCGCCGCTCCAGCCAGCAGCAGCCGCTCGGCCGTGTTCATCGACGCCGAGCTCATCCTCTCGTCCGCCGGCGGCCAGCATATGCCACCGCCGCCGCCGCCACCAGTACCGGCCGAGAGCTACATGTACAGCTCCGACGGCGTCTGCAGCGACGCGTCCCTGTCGCTGTCGGGGTACACCCACCAAACCGCGGACGACTTGGCTGCCGCCGCAGGCGCAGGAGGATACCAGCTGGACCCGGACGCGCTGCAGTGCGGCGTCGTCGTTCTGCCGTCAGTGTCGAGCTCCAGCACGCTGACCTCGATGGCCGGCCTAAGCCCCGCCGCGACGACGGACGAACAGTGCAACAACAACGGCAACGGCAACGGGTTCGAGTCGACGCCGAGCTGCAGCGCCGCCGACCACCACCAGCTGCCGTGGCTGGAGCTGGGCACGACGACGAGCAGCTGCGCCGCCGTGGACCAGTACGGCGCGGCGCTGGACGAGCTCAAGTGGTCCGACTACGTGTTCGACGGCTACGGCGGCGGCGCGCAGTACCAGCAGGGACAGTGCATCTACGGCGACAGCAAGGACGCCGCCGTGCAGTTCGACGCGCACGGGCTCGGCAGCAGCTGGTGCTTGAATTGAGCCAGCTAGCGCATGCAGAAACGGCGGCGAGCAATCAAAATCAATTACGATCCCGCGCCGTGCCGACCAGGTTAATTCAAAGGCGGCTAATTATACGTGTACGTGCGCATGTGCTCCTACGCACGTACGTACGATAGCTATTGGTTGGTGCGCCTCTTTTGGTTTGTATGTAACTTCTTCTTTTTCCCCTTCAGTTTCTTGTGGATGATCGATCGGGCTGCTTTGCGTGTTAATTTGCCGGATCGACATGTAAAGGCCAGGAGATGGTGATGGTGATGACGGGACAGAAAAAGCATATATAGATATAAAATATTAGTACATATATATGATATGAGAGGTTTTCGATTAAATTGCGTGGTTAATGGAATAATAAAGAGTGTGATTGATCAGTGATCTCTCTGCTTCAGCGTTGGCGTTATCACGGGGTCCGCCAGTTTTCCTTTTCGTGATGGTGCTGTTGCTGGTCCCGACGTCGCTCGTGGTTCAATTTGCTCATCATTGAATTGTACCGCAAACACCCTTTCTTTCCTGCACATTTTTGTGTCCTCTAGCTGGGGCAAAGATATGGGGAGAAGTTTCAGAAATAATACTTATTACTAACATTTTACCATGGTACTTCAGAATTTTGCTACTTCTGTAGTCTGGGTGTAGTGTATCGTAATTTTCTTTTCCGTTTGAAAGATCTGGACACACTTGGTGTTCCAGATATATCAATTATTAGAAAGCGGCAAAAGAACAAAAAGAAAAGAAAAATCAAACTAGCACAACGATGCAATTGTGTGTTGTGCTCGTCTATGGTTAGAGATTCCTATTTAATATCTACGAGAATTCACATAGGGAAGCCATTCATGCATGTGGCCAAGAAGTCGAAAGGTGTCCATTTCATGTTCAAAGTTTGGAAATTTTGAATTTTGTCTTCGAGTCAGAAGTTCCAGTTGAGAATGTACCATTCAATTCATTTTTCAAATGTTGAGTTAGTCATCTATTATCTTAGTATTTGAAGGTCTAAAGGAGCCACCACGTTCGCTCTTAAGGCCATAAAATTACCACGTTAATCGGAAAAAAGAAAAGCTATAAGCCGTTGGATTTTATGAAGATCTAACGGTCTAGATTAGTAAGAGAGTCCATGCAACACACGTCTATCAAAATCAGAAATTCGGAATAAAAATAAAGAAACCCATGTCATGATGTTAGGAAAGGAGTAATCCTTCTATAGCGTACTGATTAATAAGACACTGTATTAATATTTAGCCCATCGTCATTCGCATTGCCAGATCGATCCGTCGGGCACGATTGGCTGCAGGACGAGAGATATATAGTCGATAAACTGATATGAGGCGGACTAGCCGGACGCCGAGCAGAACATTAATATGCTGGAGTCCTGGAGAGCTGCTGCCCATGGACATGACGTTATGCTTCAGCGTTACTGAGCGAGATGGGCTCGCGCTCACGAACTTCATGCGTGAGATACCGGGGAGCCTGCTGGCACGTGGCCGGAGGACGACCAGACCAGCTATACAAAGATTCGGTGATGTACACGAGAGTTGTTCCAACAGGCACAACAAGGCACATCGTCAACAATCTGACATTCTCATCATGTACGTGCCGTCGACAAATCGGTGGGCTGCGAGGCAAGGCGGACATAGAACCCACAAATGCTTCGTTCAGTGATGGGTGAGAGCAGCTTGCATGGATGCAAGGCCGGTGGTACAACAGAAGTGTAGGTAGACGATCTTATCTTTGCTAATTAGAAAGATCAACGTGTCCTATGTGTACAACATATCTGAAGGAGTCGCGGCTGCTCCGGGCTGCTCTATGTGCGTGAGGAATAGTAAGGACGTCAAGATGGAGAATGTCTCACTATACCACAATTCCTCGGTCTAATGACTCATTATCAGGTATGGTCATCTAAAAATCCGTTCAAAAGCTACATATTATTATTTTGTGTGGTACATCCGGCCAAATTTTCAGTTTAACTCTCAAACTCTAGAAGCAAATGGTAATTCAAGTGATATTAGTCATAAGATTTTTCTCAAGTTGTATTTGGTACCAAAGTATGAATTGTACGTGCATAAAAAACAATTCATAATAACACATGGTCTGCAATATATTCCTTCAAGCTTGATATAATGTTGTACTTTATTCTTCTTAATTTTTCACTGAATCATCGTGGTACAGAAAACAAAAATACACAGCACCGTGTAAGCAAGGAGGACTAGCGAGATGAATGAGGACGGCAAACATCAAAAGCTAGAGTCTTGATGAACTGTGAAGTTGAGGACGAGCTCGCTACAAAGTTAAGTTCAAAACAAGTGAGGAACACTTTAAGCAACCAACAGACATCATCATGTGACTGGATGTGGCCCACTTTAAGGTATCATCTCTTCTTTATTTAGATTGCAAATACTAAGTCCACATTTGGTTTGGCTCCTAGCGACTCCAACTCCTCTGACATGTAACAAGTTCGTGTGGAAGCATTTTCTTCTCTCTCCTACCCAAATCAAGAGCCAAAATTTTAGCTTCACCAGCTCCGTTTCATTCATGCTATATAGTCCGCTATAATGCAGGGGAAAAAAGCACCTCGAAACCAAACCAAACAGGTCCTAAGTGCGGAGGCAATAAGGAAGCACACATTTAAGCTTCATGGAAAACCATGGCGAAAGGAGATGTTGTATTCACCACAACAATATGTACATCAGCTATGCAGGCAGTGGCGGAGCGTGACCTCCAACCAAGGGGGGGCCGATTGCTACAGTAGACAGTATCAGTTCACTCGCCGGCTCTACCAATTTGGCAGCCATGGGCGCTGCCGATTGCATGCTTGTGCTAAGCTAGATTAGGAACTCTAGGGTAGCATGATTGGAAGATTGAATTTCAGCATGCCTACTGATAGAATGATAAGCAATTGACTCTCCAGGAAACTTGCTGCACTGATTCACCTTCCAGGAAGTGAAACTCGTGTTTCCTCCTTGCATCTATTTCTCATGCGCTAATATACTGCTGGGATCAATGGAGCATGGCCTGGGATGCTTGCACCTTGGAGTTTTGGTCATGGGCAAGGGGGGGTCGGAGCCCAGGATGGTCTCCACTGGGCTCCGCCCCTGTGTGCAGGGTATTATAAGATATACTCTAGGCCCTTCCAATAGCAAGCTGGCAACGGTGCATCAGCTTCTCAGCCATCAACCACTATTAGGGGAATTGAGATAGTTGCTAGGTTATAAGACGGAATTTGCAAAGTATATTGACAGAAAGAAGATATAAGTTTTAAATATTTCTTGGAAACCAGAAACGGTTTCTCAAAGAAACAAGAAACCGAGGCCTCGATTAGAAAATTTTGAAAATGCATGTATTTTGAGATAGAAAACTAGATATCATAAAATCAGAAAAAATAGAATTCAATTTTTTTTATATATGGAAGGATATTTATACCTAGAGATACTTAGAGTTCAACACTTCTTTTATTGCTTAATGCACGCAAGTAGAAACATTATGTGTTTGCAATAGAATTTATGTAACTATTTGTAGGTGTGCCTTTGTTGTCCAACAAAGTGAGGTTATTGAGATATCCATAACAATAAAATATTTCTACTTTGCCAAAAAAAACTTATGCCTTCAATGGTTTTTCAATACTAATACTAATAAGTATGACCATATCAAAGTGGCAATATTCCCAAGGTAATTAATGCGCCATTTTTTACATCAGTATTTCTAATACAAGTTATTACTAAAGCATCCGACTTTAGGTTTTTCCATGTATCTGCTCTTTTGGAATGATTGCGCAAGTAATGAACATGAACCAAAAATTAGTGGAGTTGTATCAAAACAGATTATAATAAAACTAGCCGCGCGGTTTGCGCGGGCCACCTTACTAGTTACTGAAATATTATGTGGTTATCGTGATTAATGAATGAAGTGGTATTTTTATATAGCGACTAGTCAAGTTAAACTTTGGATCAAATCTTCGGAAGTGAAAGCTGGGCTAGCTTATTGCAGAGGACAATCGTGATTATGTGGAGTTACTTGATCAGTAAGTCTTATTTTTTTTAATTAAGTGTTGCTATTGCTATTATGGATGGGGTGTCGATAGTTCAACCTGTCATTATTGTTTGGCTTGAAAAGTGAATGCTTAGAAAAAAGTGTGGCACACAATATTGTGACGCCTCAATCTAATGGAAAATCACACTGAAGATTTTACTAGTTTTAGCCCCTTTAGCTTTTTAATTCAAAATTCAGATATTTTCATTTGAACTACTAGATACCATTTATGAGCGCGACCAACATATAACTCAAAGAATTTTGAAATTGATGAATAGCCTTCTTTTCTCGAGCTAAAGAGCCATCAAACATAGTAGAAACATGATGTAAGCAAAAGATAGCAAAAACATTTGCGGAGCTGTTTGGACAGCAATTTTTTTTCATGAACCCTGTTGCAGCCAGCTCAGAGGTCATTATTCAGACCATTGGCTAATCCATAGCATCGCCGCTTAGTTTTTGTTGTGCTTTCGTCGTTGCTAGGCCACTAAATAAAAGAGAGCAGGCATATACAACGTGCTTAGCCGTAGGTCGCCTGTTTTTGCTGTGCTTTCGTCGTCCTAGGCTACTATATAAAACCGAACAACATATGCAACTCATAGGAATAGATCAACGACGCTTCAGGGAAAGTGTGTAAAGCTGCAGGCCCATGCAAAAAAGCTTTGATAGATTGACAATTGACAAATGACATACACGGCCGTGTTACATCCCCAATCAACAGATGCATGCGTCCATCCAACATCAATGCATGGAGAAAGACACTTCAGGACCAATGCAATTATATGTACGCCGATTGGTCCACGATGGCGGCCTCATTCACTACGCTGCATGGTAAGTACTCGTGTCATAAATGTGAAATAGTGGAGCGTATGCATGAACGCAAGGGCACGCACTTGGTTACGTTACGTGTAAGGCTCACGTACCTCAGGTATTGTACACATGTACGTACGTGCACTGCACATGCAGCAGTGAGAACAATGCATGGGATTGATTGATGGACAGAAACAGGTACAGTTTAGGGGGTTTGATGGGACGTGCAATAAGGGCAGATTATTAGTTGTAATCTTGCAGACGTTGAGCTTCCGTTCCAAAAAGGAGAAAAAGACGGTAGACGTTGAACTATCCTAACCATAACTAGGAAGCACGTATACGCAGCAGAAACACAAGGATTGCTGGCCAGCCAAAAAGCTAACGACGTAAAGAGAGAAAAGGACCAATGCAGGCCTTTCGTAGTCCATAGTCAAACATTTGGGCTCGATCGTCGTTCTTCCCTTGAGATCATGCATTTACTCACTTGTACTTTCATGCTTCGAATCATTGTGCAAGTGACGTCGATGCGTCAAAACGGTAGTGAAAATGTGCAGTTTGTCGCACGAGCGAGCTAACGGTTTTCTGCTCCGATCCAGTTGACAGGTTGCTTTCGACACAAGTGCTCAGTACACCACATTTGTTTAGATAATAATTGGAGCATCACTATTCAATTTGATAAACGAATATTAACCATAATGTCTCTAGGGAAAAGTTTAACATCCTTCAAACTAGCATTACATTACTCAGACACCTAAGTTATTTCATAAAGCTACCAGACCCTAAAGATTTTGTGGTTTGTGTCCTCGCACAAAATGAAAGAGTCATTCTCGGTCCCAGATCTTCTGGACATGGATCTGTGAGCTTGCAGCAACTCGTACATTGTTGATTTAGGCCCAAGCCCAACAAACAGTCCTGTTATCGCCCCCCCCCCCCCCCCCCCCCCCCCCCCACAAAAAAAAAAAAGAAACAAGCAGTATTTACCAATGGAGCTGGGAAGGCTCAGGCAAGTTCACAGTCAGATCAGTTTATGATAAACTGTGTGTGGGGGTTTACGAACAAAAAATTGATATAATTTGGAGGACAAAAATTCCACTAAAAATCAAAATTTTCAATGTGAAGTTATCAAATATGTTTGGAGCCTGGTTGCCCTGGTACTGGGTTCTAACAGCAGGCCCGAAAATATTGAACAATATATTGTTTGGTGCAAGCTGCAATCCCTACAGGAGAAAAATTCCATATGGTTGGTCTAGCCGGCATCTGCTGGGCCATATGGAAAATCAAGAATAGAGTTTGTTTTGATAAAAAGTTGGTACGTTCTCCTACTGAGATCGTGTGCTATGCTTGTTCATTTATCAAATATTGGGCAGGTCTCCAATCAGGTGAGGATGGACAAGCGCTCACAGCAAGAGCTGATGCTCTCCAGCAGGCGGCGATCCACTATCATCCAAGGCCAGGGACCAGGAATGCGGGCGCATCCGGAAGGTCGAAGACAAATGGCTGAAGCTGAGAAGGTGAAGACGGCCTTGGAGACCCGGTAAAAGTGACAATGGAACAGTTCGTGCTCAGAGGCTCAAGTAGCCTGGTGCAAAAAATGCACTTGTAATAGATGGTTAAACAGGAGTTGCGGTGCCTGTCGGATGTCCCTGTGTGGGATCCGGCAAGTTCGTTTTCTGTAGCGGTAGAGACCCGGTACTTTGTTGCGTTTACTTTTCGTTTTAACACCTTGAACCTCTTGTGGTTTCGTTACTTCAGTAATTGAATTCCAGGGCTTTGCCCCTGTTCTGCAAAAAAATGAAACAAGCACTCCTGATTGCGGAAGAATAATTCAAAACCTTGCAGTTTGAGATGAGAACCTCCTGACCTGACTCAGAAAGCAGTTGGGCGATAGTGCACTGCATACAGGGAGACTTAAAGGTGTCAACAACTGAAGGACGAGGTTACTGTTGAAAAGGCAAATTGATTATTTTTATAGGACTTTTTCTTGGGGAATCTTCGTAGACCTTGCCTTTCTGTTCATGGCCTGCTTCCCTCCCACTTCCCAGCTCGTAGAAAGCCCCCCATCGTTTCCGCCACGGTCCACGGAGCATTCTCTTCGCTTTTACGTTTCCTCTGTTGCAATGATGAGGAGATTACGACGAAGTAGGAAAAAAAATCATCTTGAGTTATCGTAACCTGTCTTTTTGGTGCTCTGCCTTCATCGGGTCAGGTTTCTGTCCATTTCAGAACCGAATGCAAGCATCTGAAGATACATCATCAGTATTCATGTACAGGTTCCATGCGGTGCACGTTTACAACGAGGCAAAGCAGACATACTACTGAACAAAGAGGTCCAGGCATCCCAATAAGATCAAGTCGATTTTTGCACAGACGCTGAGTATTAATGTTTGAGGCGGACAAAGAGGTCGTAGTAACAATCAGCATTCAAGGATGCCAGCACAGGTTAGGCAGGCACAGCCGTTAACCATTCAAGACATAGATCAACTGGAGACAACACGTACTGATTCTCTAAACAAGAGGAAAATGCAACGCACGGTCGTTCGTCCCTGCTACATCAGGTACGAAACAGTCACAGGAACCCACAAGCGGGCCACACAAGTACATGCTCT
Source organism: Eragrostis nindensis (assembly GCA_012490785.1). Lineage (NCBI taxonomy): Eukaryota > Viridiplantae > Streptophyta > Magnoliopsida > Poales > Poaceae > Eragrostis > Eragrostis nindensis. The sequence continues at coordinate 142,585 of JAAXCT010000854.1, forward strand.
CTGTTCTGGCTAGTCTATTCAGTATTGACACAGCCACAATCAACTGGTCTGGTCTACGACGGCGCAGAATGCTGCTACTACTGCTATTCCACCGCGACGAGTAATGCGCGCAGGACCTGGATCGCCAAATCACTGGAGCCGCGTACAGCTCCGTTCTTGAGCCTCCTCTCCACTCTACGCTAGACGTTGTGCGCGGCGAAGAAGGCCTCGAGGTCGGCGCCGGCGTAGAACCCCCTGCGCTGCGCGACGGCCTCGACGGCGGGCGGCGGCCTCTGTTTCCTCGGCGCGGGCGGGCACGACGCGTCGCCCGGCGCCGCCTGCTTGACGCGGCACGGCGTGCGGTACCCGGCCGCAGCTTCTTCCTTGTCGTCGACACCCCGCTGATGATGATCACCGTCCAGCGGCGGCGTCGCGTCGGCGGAAGCGCACGACGGCGCGACCGGGAGCCCCATCTGGTTCTGGTGCCTAGGAAGTAGGAACCGTGCCGGTCTCAAGCGCCGACGAACGAGCAGAACGAAGCGAAACGTATGCCGACTTGCCAAGCGCGGCGAGGGACGAAGCGGTTCGCCTTATGTAGGCGACGCGACGTGCGGTTGATGGGTGGTGGTGGTGGTAGTGGGGGAATAGAACGTGCGCGGAAAGGGACGGTCTGGTTGCGCTTGCGCTGAGTGGGGGAGCGGAGCGGGCGCCGAGGTTGACCGGGCGTCGCGCGCTCGCTGCTCGCGGGAGTGCGACCGAGTCGTTTGATACGAAGGCATCAACGTACCGGCTTCACTGATCAGGCATAGGTCGGAGAGCAATCACCTCGCCGGGTTTGCACTTGACCCCTGTTTTGGCACGTGCTTCTTATTACAAAGTTTAGCATGTTGCTAATAACATCTTACAAACTCTCCGTAGCAGCAAAGAAACAAATAAGGGTATGCGAGTGAGCGACATAACACACCAATTAAGGTAAGCAAACTCCCCGTTTCTTACTGATCACCGGGCGAGTTCCGTGCTTAGTGCTGCTTTGCTTCCAAGGCTATAAAATCCCATGCTCTCGCTCTCAGTACTCGCAAAGCCATCACCGTATCCGGCACCCTCGAGATCGTGCAGCGCCTCAGCGCGTTCCGGCATTTTGTTCGACAGTCGCCGGAGCTCGTCCGCGACCTGCCCCATGGCCGGCCTTGTTTTTCCAGGAACAGCGGTGCATCGGCTGGCCAGCTCCGCAGCTTCATGGATCACCCCCATGGCGCCTTCCTGCTGCTCCTCCTCGACTATGTCAGCGTCCAGGAGCTCACCAAGGGTGCCGTTCTCCATGGACTCCTGAAACATGATCCTCAGGTTCTTCTGCTCCTTGGCCGGCGGCTTCTTACCGGTCAAGAGCTCCATCAGCACCACGCCTAGGCTGTACACGTCGGTCCTGTCGGTGATCTGGAAGTCCTGCAGGAACTCCGGGTCGAGGTAAGCCAGCGTGCCCTTAGGCACCACCTGGACGTCGTCGTCGATCGTCGAGCAGCCGAAGTCCGACACCTTGGCGGCCCAGCCGTCGCCGAGGAGGATGTTCTCCGGCTTCACGTCGCCGTGGAGCGTCGTGTGCGGCGGCGCGTGCAGGTGGGCGAGCGCCGCCGCGGCCTCCGCCGCGATCCTCAGCCGGGTCGCCAGCGTCACGCGCCGCTTCGGCGTCCCGTGAAGCAGGTCGTTCAGGGTCCCGTTCTGCACGAACTCGTACACGAGCATGGGCGCCTCGAAGTGCAGGCAGCAGCCGAGGAGCTTGACGATGTTCGGATGGCTGACGCGGCAGAGTATGACCAGCTCCTGTACGAACTCCTCCGTTCGACTCTTGTCGATCTGCTTGCATCGTTTCACAGCGACGGTGGCGGTGGCGTCGCCGACGTTGAGGACCGCCTTGTACACGGACCCGTGCGCGCCTTCCCCGATGATGTTGGCCTTGTGGAAGTTACGCGTGGCCTTCAAGATGTCCCCTCTGTCGAAGAAGTTGAAGTCGATGTTGCCCTCTGTTTTCAGGATTCGTGACAGCATCTGGCCGCCATGCACCTCAAAGTATCCTTGTCTTTTGTTGCTCCGCTTGTGGCGGAACACTTCCGTTGCAAGAAAAGCAATCAGGACAACCAAAATACCGCCGAAAATTCCTGGACAGATAGTTATTTCATGTCAAGAAATCCAGTTCCACAACCGTCAATGATAATGCGTTATAGTGTAGTGAACAATCTATCTATGTGTTGTTGTTTTTCGCTTATAGAAGAAAAGCCCACAACGGTTTTGAATCATCCTTAATATATCTTCATATATAGTGAATTATCTTTGTTGCTTGTGCTATTTCGACCTTGTTTTATATTCTCTCTTTTTAAGTAAAAAATAAAAAGAACCGAGAGGTTGATAGATGATGATCCTGCCATGCAAATAATCAAAAAGTACTTCAACTATATATCTATTAATAAGGAGATGACCCACTATGGTGGATATAGAAAGAAAGAAAGAATCCTATAAATATTAACAAAGCAAAATACAGATATTTGTTTCAGTAAATCATAATGGTTAAGATATAATTGCAACCAATAGATCTATAAAGACGTGGGTAGCTTAGTCATAAAGGACCAAGGTCAACATTTGCTAGCAGCTAACTTAGTTAAGGTACCCGCAGAGATTGTTTTTTAACTAAGGTGCAATAAGGTTACAAACTGACAATAAAAAAAAGTTAATTGACAGTCAAATAAGGTTACAAACAACAAAATTAGGCCCTTCTACCAGGGGTCAATTTAAGCAAGAGCCTGAAAGATGTAGGCTGCCCATTTTGCATCTACCTACCAACAATCAACTTTAGTAACAAAACCCAAAGGATCATAAGCCTCAAGACCAGGGAGATTATATTCTTTGTATTGTAAAAAGAAACAAGACGTGGATTATACCATTACCAGGCAAGCTCTAATGCAGGCTGACAAACTAAAAACATTATTACATAACACGATCCATAAAACAGAAGACATTTTTCAGTTAAAAAATTTAGAAGAAACAAACGAAAGCTCATTGATGTTGAAATTCATTTGGAAGGTTACTTGTCCAACTGTGTAAGCTGATATTTTCAAAAAAAAAATTCACAAAATTGCATGTATTTTGATAGATATGATAGCGAGTCACAAACTGATCATTTCAATGTGTGAACCTGCCAATGTACTGTAAACCGAATTAAAGTGCGGCAACATGGTTTAGTTAGGAACGTACCAACAGCCAGCCGTGCTCTAGGAGTAAACGGATCCTTTGTGGCACCCTTTTTGGATAGATGCATTCCCTTGGGTACCCGCAGGACAAGAACAAGTGAAGCTGCCGTCTGTATTGAAGCATTCTCCAAAGCAAGGGTACTTAGCATCTCCAAGAGACTAGATAAAAATGAATAGCTAAAATCCTGATTTAGCTATTATGTAAAACAAAATAGCTAACAAAAAATTGATGAAACCCAACAGCCTCTCTAAATCACCTTAGGCCCGCGGGAAGAAGAAATAGAGAGTGGAGGTCACTAGCTAAATAAAGCTAGCTAGAAAAGTGGAATGGAGAGCTAGCTATTTTTGAGATGGATATAGACAGACTGTTGGAGAGCTATTTTTAATCGCACTAGTCATATTTTTTTAAAAAACATGTTTTACCTAGTCTGTTGGAGTTGCTCTTAGTACGATCATCGCACTCGTTAATATCTACAAGAAAATACAAAGATCAAGAAATAAACAGGCATGTATGAATATATCTATGACAGTTTGATTAGATCTCTGATGACGCGTTTCAGTAAGGTTAGGATGTAACAGCCCAAATGACCATGCCTATTAGAAAATACGAAATTAAGGGATCTGATGATGGTCAGTTCTCTCTCACCACACACACAAAAAAAAATGATGAAGGCAACGGACGGTGAGAAATTAAGAAAAAAGTCAGGATGGGTTGCAGGTTCACCTTTGCAGCCGTCGGGAATGTAAGGGTTGCCCTCGAATCCTTCTGTGCAGTTGCAGATGTACGCTCGCCCGGGGGCTGTGTCGAAGCACCGGCTATTGCTGCTGATACACGCGTATCCCCGCTTTGTGCGTGCGATGTCACAGTTATCGCGTCCAATCGACCACTCAAGCACCACCGGCACCTACTCACGAAGTAAGTCCGACGACGAGGTCAGGTAGCTGGTCGAGAACGTGAAGTTGGACTAATCCATGAGCACCGCATAGCTGCAGGGGCTTTCACTGTTGCTCGCAGGCGTGTTCAATCTCTCGTCAAACCACACTCGGTAGTACTGCAAGTCCGCAGGGATGGTCGTCTGGCAGCAGCCCATCCCGGAACAGGAGCCGTTCCTAAGGGCCCCCTTGTCGTGAGGGCGGCACATGGCCACGCACCCCGTCCTGTACATGGCTGCGACATCCGTGCTGTCGCCGATGTATGCCAGCGTCCGGCACCCCACGACCGTGAACTTGTTGGCGGTGTCGGAGAAGGTGAACGGCGTTCTCTTCAGGTTCCAATACCAAACGCTGGGCATCATCTTCTGAGATGAGGCGTTGTAGCAGTAAGAAGAGATCTTGTTGAGCACCCGAGCTTGACCACTCGGTAGGGAAATGTTGAGGACCCTGACTTTTCTCAGGAACGCCTTGAAGACGCCGTTCCCGGTGTCATTACACTCGATTTTGAAGCCCGGCAGCATGCAGTGATCAGGCCCGTAGCCGAACGGGAAAGGGATGTCGACACCGCCGCACTTTCTTTGGCACTCCTGCCCAGCCGGCGGTCCACCGGCCACCTCGGGGAGCCATGGCGCCGCGCTGACCCACACTAGTAGTGCTGCTAATACTGCGCCGCGCGCCATGGACGGACACTAAATGTTTTGTGTGTGTATGTGTGTCTGTGTGTTTGTGATGGACTGGGTGCTTGTGATGGACAGTTCCGATCGATATAAGGGGTCTGTGGAGTGAAGTCCGGGATGAAACAAACAAACAATGCGCCGACGAGCCGCTGGGAAGTCCTTGTGCTTATGTCCTCATCCGAACATTTTATTTGGGCACAACTCAGAACCCTATGCGGTCCCCAAACACACGTTCTCTCCTGTTTCTTCTTTTGTTAATCATGGCGATGCCCTTGCTGCGTGCCGACCTGGCTCTTGGATCTTCTAGCTAACGTTTAAGAGATACTGTTTTGATCCTTGAATGTCTCTGGTTCTTTATTTTTTTTCTTGCATTTTCTCTGTATTTAGTCGGTTTAGGAGGGTTGAGGTAACTAGGAGCTACATTTTTTATCAAATTAGTTAAACTTTAGCCAATTAAATATTTAAGAGGTAGATCCAAACAAGACCTCAGTACCTTGAACAGTCTTGCGCTGCGTGAAAAAACGTTTTCTTTTTAAGGCAAGCCGCACACGAGCACTAGAGAAATGCTAGAGTTAGTTAAAGAGTTTACGTACTCTTCCGTGCTGATTAGGATGGATTCCTTTTTTTAGATAATGATTAGGATGGATTCCTAATTAGGGCTACGTGGCCAGGCCCACTGCTCTAATTGACTAGTCAAATCGCTCTGTTAGAATCTCGGGCTGAAAAAATCTAGACCAGCAGCGCCGCCCTGTCCAGGACTCTTGCACTGCATCGGTCCAGTTGCGGCGGCCAATGACCGGTGCGTTCGTGCGCTCTCGTTGCGGCAGAACGGAAGCCGGCGACTTGCACTACATTTGGAGCAATATCTGCCTTCGTCGGCTCCAGATCAAGGCAATGTTTGAATTGAACATGAACATGAATGCGGCAACATACATTCTTTATGAACGGACATGAATGCAGCAACATGATTCAGGTATATAGCTATGTGTTCCATATCCCCCCTTAGCTTTAATTGGATATCTCAACCTCTGTTTGAAGATTAATTATTCTTCTAATACGATTTAGGTATATAGCTATGTATTCCATATTACCCCTTCAATTGGATATCTCAACCTCTGTTTGAAGATTAATTCTTCTTCTAATACTATTCAATTTTCACATACCGATACCAGGGATCAAATTTAGGCATTGGTGCTATAAATTTAGCTGAACACATTGATGTTTATACTAAAGTACACTTGTCACAAACAAATTTCAGGGAGACAATAGATCAGACATCTGCATGGATTGACTATTGAAATCATGAATCTGATGTTTGCCAGCCGTGATCCTTGCCGTCATGTGGCTCTCGATGCTCGCAATGCCATGGATACCCAAAGCCTTGTGGGTTGTGGCCACCCTGATGCACGAAGCGTCGAGGAACGCAGTTCCTGCCTCTGAATGGCAGCGCAGCTCGCCGGCGACTTCTGTGCTGCCGCAACTATCTTGATGCGGCCCGAGATCCTTACAGAAAATGATTTGGCTAGTTAATTAGAGCAGTGGGCCTTGGCCACGTTCACCCAAGACATGTCGATGTTCAAAACAACTTATATTTTGATTGGAAAAGGCACGCTACCCGTCACGGCCGCCGGACAGGTAGCGGGCTGCATGGCCTGCTGCAATCCTGTCATGTGACCCATGGACGGCAATATCTTCTTGGTTTTTGTTGGGTACTGCACCACACTAGGTGACATGGTAGCAAGCTATTGGCTGAAGTGGGCTTGCATTTTTTACTCGATCTAAACTTTTTAAAAAGTTATATCTCTACATACAATGGCCGTTTTTTATTCCTTTTGTACCTTTACGTTCTACGCGACGAGGCGAACAAAACTAAAACTCACCTGCATATTTGTAGAAGTTTGACATGAAGTGGCAACTAATGTTTTAAAGCTGATAGCAAATTCCCTAGGGAAGTTGTTACTAAGTCCTTGTATTACATTACACGCTGATAGTTTTTTTTTCTGACGTGAAATGGCAGGTGCTCTGCCTTAGCGTTAAGAAGAATAAAGAAGCAGTCTTACAAGAAAAATGTGTTAGAAGAATCTAATGCACACAAGCTATCACTACAAGAAAAATACCTTGGCGCCACGGTTCAAAAGTGTTGAAATGGGTATTTTCGTTGTAATATTGAGCTATTGCAACTAAATTTGGTCGTTAGGAGGTGTTGCAAGTGCGGCCGATGCATCTTTCTCTGCGCTTTTACAATTGCTCTGTTGCAATGATGAGGAGATTACGACGAAGCAGGACAAAAGAAAAAATCATCTTGAGTTATCGTAACCTGTCTTTCTGGTGCTCTGCCTTCATCGGGTCAGGTTTCTGTCCATTGCAGAACCGATAGCAAGCATCTGAACATATATATCATCGGTATTCATGTACACAGGTTCCATGCGGTGCACGTTTACAACGAGGCAAAGCAGATTATACTGAACAAAGAGGTCCAGGCATCCCAACAAGATCAAGTCGATTTCTGCATGGTAAGTACTCGATCGTGTCATAAGTGTGAAATAGTCCACGATGGCGGCCTCATTCACTACGCTGCATGGTAAGTACTCGATCGTGTCATAAGTGTGAAATAGTGGAGTGTATGCATGAACGCAAGGGCACGCACTTGGTTACGTTACGTGTAAGGCTCACGTAGCTCGGGTACTGTACACATGTACGAACGTGCACTGCACATGCAGCAGTGAGAACAATGCGTGCGATTGATTGATGGACAGAAACAGGTACGGTTTAGGGGGTTTGATGGAACGTGCAATAAGGGCAGATTATTAGTTGTAATCTTGCAGACGTTGTGCTTCCGTTCCAAAAAGGAGAAAAAGACGGTAGACGTTGAACGATCCTAACCACAACTAGGAAGCACGTATACGCATCAGAAACACAAGGATTGCTGGCCAGCCAAAAAGCTAACGACGTAATTAAAGAGAGAAAAGGACCAATGCAGGCCTTTCGTAGTTCATAGTCAAACATTTGGGCTCGATCGTCGTTCTTCCCTTGAGATCATGCATTTACTCACTTGTACTTTCATGCTTCGAATCATTGTGCAAGTGACGTCGATGCGTCAAAACGGTAGTGAAATGTGCAGTTTGTCGCACGAGCTAGCTAACGGTTTTCTGGTCCGATCCAGTTGAGAGGTTGCTTTCGACACAAGTGCTCAGTACATCACATATGTTTCACCACGATTCAATTTGATAAAAAAAAAATATTAACCATACTCTAGAGGAAAGTTTAACATCCTTCAAGCTAGCATTACATTTCTATTTCATAAACTTACCAGACCCTAAAGATTTTGTGGGTATTTTTTTTAGGGTAAGATTTTGTGGTTTGTGTCTTCGCACAAAATGACAAGAGTCATTTGAGCTTGCGGCGGCCACTCGTACATTGTTGTCTGCTAATTTCATCCTAATGCTAATTTAGGCCCAAGCCCAACCAACAGTCCTCTTATCGTAAGGCGCTCTTTTATTTTTCAATGAAACAAGCACGCCTGATTGTGGAAGAAGAATTCAAAACTTGCAATTTCAGATGAGAACCTCCTGATTTGACTCACAAAGCAGTTGGGCTACAGTGCACTGCATACAGAGACGAGACTTATTACCAGACAAAGTCTACGCGAACAATGATATTTTCTTTGTCCCGGGCAGGCCATGAGGCCTTCAATAAAGAAGTTCAACAGCTGTCCGTAAAAAAAAAAAAGAAGCTCAACTGTTAAGTTATCGGCGGAACGACAGCACGTAGAACACGACGAATAACAAAAAGTAAAACTGGAATAGAGGAGACGAAATTCTTTATTGCGAAATTCTGGTGTCAGGTTACAGGAGGGTCTCCTCAACTATTTATAGTGGGGAACCCTAACTTCGTGTTGAGCCCAGATTCGATAAATATGCCCACATGGGCCAGGACACCTTCTTCTAGAAGGTGGGCCTGGCCCAATAAGAGTTTTACAACACTCCCCCTTGGGCTCTTTATCGTGATAAGTATGCCTCATAAAAACTCCTAAAAACCCAGTAGAAAAAATGGAGAAAAGAGCACATATTACCACCACTCATATTGCACACATTGCCTCGTTAAAAACCTTATTGAGAAAAACTTCATGTGAAAAACTCATAAGGGAAAAAGAGTACAATGTTGTAATCTTCATGATTAATATCTATCAATCTGCATGACTGATACGAATTATCTTCGAGATAACTCATTTATTTCGGGAATGTGATGTACTTAGGGAAGTTCTCCCCCTGTTCCAAGCACTTCTCTAAGTCTTCTCATGCCAATACCACGCCGACACTTTTCAAGAGTGCGGGAAGGTAATGCTTTTGTGAACATATCTGCAAGATTGTCACAAGATCGGACATGTGTTACTAAAATTTCTCCCTGCTCTTGCATTTCATGCGTGTGGAAGAATTTAGGTAACATATGCTTTGTCCTATTTGACTTTACGTATCCCGATTGTACTTGTGCAATACAAGCTTTATTATCTTCATAGATAATTGTAGGGGATGGAGTATACGCCACTCCACAAGTATTCATTATGTGGCTTGTCATCCTTCTGAGCCAGGCGCACTCCTTTGCAGCTTCAAACAATGCGATGATCTCTGAATAATTTGTCGATGTAGCAACTAATGTTTGCTTCGTTGACTTCCAAGAAATTGCAGTTCCACCATATAAAAACACATATCCCGTTTGAGATATTGATTTATGTGGATCAGATAAATATCCAGCATCAACATAACCCACAAGGGTTAATTCTCCATTCTTCGTGAAAAATAATCCAAGGTCTTCAGTTCCTCTTAAATATCGGAGGATTTGCTTGATGCCATTCCAATGCCTCCGAGTCAGTGCTGAGCTATATCTTGCAAGTAGATTAACAACAAAAGCAATATCGGGTCTCGTACCATTTGCAAGGTACATCAAGACACCAATAGCACTGAGGTATGGATATTGAGGTCCCAATAGTTCCTCATCTTCCTGCTTTGGTCTAAATGGATCTTCATCTATATCAAGTGATCTCACCACCACAGGCGATCTGAGTGGATATGCTTCGTGCATATTAAATCTCTCTAATACCTTCTTGGTATAGTTCGATTGATGCAAGAGTACCCCTTCGGGGGTATGTTCAAGTTGCAAACCTAAACAATATGTAGTCTTGCCCAGATCTTTCATTTCAAATTCAGTCTTCAAGTATGAGCAAGTCTCTTCAATTTCATTTGTAGTACCAATGATGTTCAAGTCATCAACATAAACAGAGATTATGCAAAAGCCTTTCTCTGATTTCTTTATGAATACACAAGGACAATCTTCATTCTTCACAAATCCCTTCTCCAATAGGAATGTACTCAACTTGTTGTACCACATTCTTCCTGATTGTTTCAAACCATATAGTGACTTCTGTAATTTGACACTATATAATTTGCGTTCATCTTCATTCGGGACTTTAATACCTTATGGAACATTCATATAGATTTCTGTATCCAATGTTCCATATAGATATGCTGTGACCACATCCATAAGTCGCATCTGCAAATTCATATTCACCGCCATTGAGATCAAATACCGGAAAGTAATTCCATCCATTACGGGAGAGTAGGTTTCTTCGTAGTCAATACCAGGTCTCTGTGTGAAACCTTGAGCTACGAGTCTCGCCTTATATCTAGTCTCTTCATTTTGAGCGTTTCTCTTCCTGACAAACACCTATTTGTGACCCACTGGTTTAATGCCAGTTGGTGTAAAGTTTACATTACCAAACACTTCTCTTTTCTTTAGCGAGTTCAACTCTGCACAAATTGCTTGTTTCCACTTTGGCCAATCAGGACGCTTCTTGCATTCCTTTATTGATTTTGGTTCAGATTCCAAATCAATTTGTGTTGCAATCGTTTCAGCAAAGTATGTATCGACTTCAATTGTCTTTCTATTATATACCACTCCCGTCTCAACATAATTCGTTGAGATTTCATTTCCTTGATCCTCATTATCAATAGATATATTAAGGTCAGGAATTTTCGGTATCCCCTCATGAGATTCATGCACATTCTCACTTGGGTTTGATTCTTCAAGTCTCACCACTTCGTGTGGATCACTTTCACCTCTTTGGTTTTCTTTTGAGTGTTTTGCTTAGGCTTCTTCTCCACAGGACGTCTCCTAGGAGTTTTAGCTGGAGCTTGTACTCTAGGCTTCTTGGATGCCCTCGTAACCGGTTCACTCCCCCTCTTCTTAGCATTCGTTGCTTTTATGGAAGAAGGTTGGAATTCCATATATTTATTCCCTTCAAATGAGATTTCTATTCTTTCAGGAGCATTTGCAGCCGGTATATGAGACTTCACAATGTCTCTTGTATTGGTGAAAGCTTCAGGCAATTCATTAGCAACTCTCTGCAAGTGGAGTATGTTCTGAACTTCAAGTTCAGCTTCTCTAGTGCGAGGATCCATTCCAAGGATTCCTTTAGCATCCCAATCTATTTGCCGGCATTCATCCCTAGAGAGATACTTTCCTCCCCCTAATGCCGGGAAATGATCTTCATTAAAGATACAATCAGCAAACCGTGCCGTATGCAAATCTCCAGTGGAGGGCTCTAAGTACTTTATTATGGACGGACTTTCATAACCAACGTAAACTGCGAGTTTCCGTTGTGCGCCCATTGCAGTTCGCTGAGGTGGAGGGATTGGAATGTATACAGCACATCCAAATCTCCGTAGATGGGAAATATTTGGTATTCTACCACGCACCAATGCTAATGGTGATTCTTCATGTGTAGCAGATGGTCGTAATTGGATAAGTGCTGCTGCATGCAACACCGCATGCCCCCAACAAGAGGTAGGTAATAAGCAATTATGTAATAATGGTCGAGCAATCAATTTGATTCTCTTGATTAACGATTCTGCGAGACCATTTTGTGTATGCACGTGTAGTACAGAATGTTCCACTTTGATGCCCATACTCATACAGTAATCGTCAAATACCTTCGAGGTAAATTCTCCGGCATTGTCCATTCTGATGGATTTAATTCGATGGTCCGGAAAGTGTGTCTTCAATTGTATGATCTGGGCAGTCAATCGTGTAAATGCATGGTTTCTAGTAGATAATAGACATACATGGCTCCACTTCGAGGAAGCATCTATTAATACCATGAAATAGCGAAAAGGTCCTGAAATAGGACTAATTGGTCCGCATATATCGCCTTGAATCTTAAGTTGCGAGGGTCGAGTAATAAGCTTCCCTTTTGCACATGCAATGCACAAGAAATCTGCTTGATTCGAGAAATCTTTTGTTTTCAAGTTATGCCCTGTTGCATTCTTTGTAATTCTCTGCATCATGTTAAGGCCAGGATGACCAAGACGGTCATGCCATAGTCTATATTCTTCTTGATTGGTAAAGATGGTCTTGAATGAAGCAAATTCTTTGTTTGGCTTAATGTACGTATAGGACAAGCCGTCTTTGATTGATGGAAAGCTCTCAATAATAGTCTTCTTCTTTCCTTCTTTCTTGGTCATAATAAGACGTTCTTCACCTTCATCGTCATTGGTTTCTATGTGAAACCCATTTCTACGGATATCCTTAAAGCTTAACAATGTCCTGGTTGAATCCGGATAAAGTAATGCTTCTTGGATTGTTAACTGCGTACCATTCGGTAGGACAAATGTGGCTCTTTCTTGGCCAACAATCTTATTATTATTGCCAATAGTTGTAAGAATATCTCCAGTGTACTTTCGAAGTGTCTGGAAATAGCAAGTGTCCCTTAGAATAGTAGCGTTGGTGCAACTGTCTACGAGACAGAGGTCCTCATCTATAGCCATTTTACTCCACAATTCTGTAATTCATACATAATAAATGTATAAACAAGAGAGTAATAAATGACAAAATAATTCCACAATCTGATTTATTCCAAACAAATGTCTTCTCTTCGAGAGATTACATAAATGAACTAATTCCTTCGAGGAATTTTATTGCATTCCTATTACAAATAGATAACTAATTGATTCATAATAGTCTACTTGACTACGCAGAATCTCCATGCACATCTTCCACATCATCAATGTCCTCGTTAATGAGGTCATCATCCAATTCCAGATCAGCGGATTTGCTTAGTGATGGTTGGCCCATTGGTGCTTTTGTTGTTGACTTCGTGCCTTCAACAAAATTAGCCTCATGCTGAGCGAGCTTCTTTTTGAGGTCTTGATACATGTCAACTAACTTCTGTGGTGTACGACATATTTTGGACCAATGGCCATGCAATCCACACTTGTAGCAATCCTGATCCTGTTCACCGTACTCTCCCCCAGAAGGTTTCTTCTTTGACTTCCCTTTCTTATTCTTCTTGAAAGTATTAGGGTTGTTTTGAGCCTTCGGAGGTGCGTTTGATGACGCTTTGGGAGCACCTTTACCCTTATTCTACTTCTTCTTCTTGAAGGAGATGGCATTCGCTTCATGCGGTGCCAAGGAGCCAGTAGGACGATTCTTATGATTCTCCATGATCAATTCGTCCTCCCCCTGATCTTGCTGCAATGCATTACTCAGGGCGGCATAGGTTTCATAATTCTCCTTTTTGTACTGGCGGCTCACATGAGTGAACTTAGGGTGAAAGGTGGAGAGGGTCTTATTAATAAGATCCTTTTGCTCAAGCACTCTGCCACATAGCTTCATGCGTGTGACAATCCCATAGAGTGCGGTATTGTGATCCTCCACAGTCTTGTAGTCTTGGTAGCGTAGGTTTTGCCATTCACGCTCAACCTTGGGGAGTAAGACAGTTTCAATCTGCTCAAAGCGTAACGCAATGAGTCCCACAAGATTTTAGGATCACGTTCCGTCATGTATTCATTCTTCAAAGTAGCACTTAAGTGGTGGCGCAGGAAGTGCAAAGCCTGAGCCTTCTCCACATCTGTTGCGGCAGTATCTCCTGCTTTGGGCAGGACCGTCTTCAAGAGGCCTTTGCCACTTAAGAGTATCTCAGCATCAAGTGCCCATGACAGATAGTTGCTTCCATGAGGAGTCAACACTTCAAATTCTCTCTTCACGAGGTCAGACATCTGCAAGATATCATTGTGCAAGGATTATTTCATATATCCAAGTAATAGGTAGCAAAAATATAACAAAAACTGCGTGTTTAAGTTATATTATTGGTGTTTTTGCGTAAAATCACCAAAATCTGGGGTGTTATATGCAAAAATAACACAATCCAGCAATTTTTCTATTTTTCGGCAATTTTCTGAGTATCCTTGTCAATTTTCGTAATTAACAGGGATTTTCTCGTAATTTTCAGAGATTTCAGGGATATTCTGGTAATTTCCAGATTTTCCGAGGATATTTGCATAATTTTCTGATATTTCGAGGACTTTCTGGTAATTTCCAGGGGTCTATAGGATATTTTCATAATTTCCTGGTACGCCAAGGACTTCTTCATAATTTTCAAAATTTTCAGAAACGCCCGAGGGCTCCATCGTAATTTTCAAATCTTCCCAAGGATTTTTCTTATTTCTCAGAACTGCGCGAGGACGTCGTCGTAATTTCTAAATCTTCGGAGGACTTTTTCGTAAAAAGACGAGTGAGACGATATAACCAGGGTTGAAACCCTAATATCTCACACTCTCCTCACTTTCTTTCTTTCTATCCGGCCGCCGCCCCTTCTTTCTCTTCCATTCTTCTTTCTTCTTCTCACTTCCTCAGATCTAGATCGTGAGTAGTGGAGGGGGCTAGGGGGCGCAGAGCCTGGCGTCTTGGGCGCGCGGCAACTCGTCGCCGTGGTGCGTGGCAGCCCGGCGCGGTGGCGCGCTGCGGTCCGGCGGCGTCCCCCGCGAGTCCCGGCGCGGCATGGTGTTCGAGACCCGGATCCGGCATGCCGTGGCCCGGCGGTAGTAGTGGCCGGGGCTGACTCGCCGTGGTTCGATTCGGAGCCATGGCGGCTCGCCCCCGGCGGCCGTGCGTCGGCTCGGTGGCCGGGCCAAGTCGGCTCGGGCCTGGTCCGAGCCAGGGCAGCGCATCGGCTTGGAGGCCGGGCCCGAGTGGCACGGCGCGGTGGCCGGGCCCAGGGTGGCTCATCGGCTTGGAGGCCGGGCCGGGCCGGTGCGGTGGTTCGCGGTGGCCTGGGCCCGGTGACGGCGCGCAGATGTGGCAGCCCGTCGCGCCTCGGCGAGGTAGCAGCGGGCTGTCGATGTTTTCTTCTTTTTCTTTGCTTTTTTTTTTTTTTGGATCTCGAGCTAGGGTTAGGGTCTGAGGCCCATGCCCTTTGTTTCTTCTGTGATGCGGATCTGAGGTCGGCGACGTTGCGCCGTTTTGCTTGCTGTGCCGGACTTCGTGCCGGATAGGATTAGATCTGTTGGACTTTCGTCCAGATCTAGGGTTAGATCGAGACGCTGTTTTTCTTCTGTCGATCTTAGCTCGAGGGGTGTAGATCTAGATTTAGATCTAAGGAGCTGAGCACTCCGGCGACGTTGCACCGGAGGCTCGGCGTCCCGGCGACGTTGCGCCCACCCTATTTTCTTCTGTTTTCGCCATGTTTTGCATGTTGAATCTATCCGGGCAGCACGTGGCTAGCCTTTACATGGACAGATCTTGGCTGCATCGAGTCAAGATGAATAACAATCATACGCAAAACGAAAAACATACCGTAGTTCACTAATTTGCTGGACGAATTCCTCGTAGAGCGTGCTGATAACGTGTTAAGTTATCGGCGGAACGACGGCACGTAGAACACGACGAATAACAAAAAATAAAACTGGAATAGAGGAGACGAAATTCTTTATTGCGAAATTCTGGTGTCAGGTTACAGGAGGGTCTCCTCAACTATTTATAGGGGGGAACCCTAACTTCGTGTTGGGCCCAGATTCGATAAATATGCCCACATGGGCCAGGACACCTTCTTCTAGAAGGTGGGCCTGGTCCAATAAGAGTTTTACAACATCAACAACTGAAGGACGAGGTTACTGTTGAAAAGGCAAATTTTTATAGGACTTTTTCTTGAGGAATCTTCGTAGACCTTGCCTTTCTGTTGATGGCCTGGTTCCTTCCCACTTCCCAGCTCGTAGAAAGCCCCCCGTCGTTTCCGCCACGGTCCACGGAGCATTCTCTGCGCTTTTACGTTTCCTCTGTTGCAATGATGAGGAGATTACGACGAAGCAGGACAAAAAAAAAAATCATCTTGAGTTATCGTAACCTGTCTTTCTGGTGCTCTGCCTTCATCGGGTCAGGTTTCTCATTGCCGAACCGAATGCAGTATTCCTGTACAGGTTCCATGCGGTGCACGTTTACAAGGAGGCAAAGCAGATATACTTGACAAAGAGGTCCAGGCATCCCGATAAGATCAAGTCGATTTTTGCACAGACGCAGAGTATTAATGTTTGAGGCGGACAAAGAGGTCGTAACAATCAGCATTCAAGGATGCCAGCACAGGTTAGGCAGGCACAGCCATTAACCATTCAAGACAGAGATCAACTGGAGATAAGACGCCTTGATGATTCTCTAATAACAAGAGGAGAAATGCAGCGCACGGTCGTTCGTCCCTACTACATCAGGCTACCAAAACAGAGTCACAGGAGCCCACAAGCGGGCCACACAAGTACATGCTCTCTGTTCTGGCTAGTCTATTCAGTATTGACACAGCTACAATCAACTGGTCTGGTCTACGACGGCGCAGAATGCTGCAGCTAATACTATTCCGTCGCGACGAGTTAGAGCATCTCCAGGTTGTTTAACCTCGTCCTTCAGTTGTTGAACCTGGATCGCCAAATCACTGGAGCCGTGTACAGCTCCTTTCTTGAGCCTCCTCTACCGTACTAGACGTTGTGCGCGGCGAAGAAGGCCTCCAGGTCGGCGCCGGCGTAGAACCCCCTCCGCTGCGCGACGGCGGGCGGCGGCCTCAGTTTCCTCGGCGCGGGCGGGCACGAGGCGTCGCCCGGCGCCGCCTGCTTGACGCGGCACGGCGTGCGGAACCCTGCATCGGCTTCTTCCTTGTCGTCTTCGACGCCCTGCTGCTGCTGATGATCACCATGATCCCGCGGCGGCGTCGCCCCGGCGGCAACGCGCGTCTGCTCGTGCGGGAGCCCCATCTGCGCGCCGGCCTCACGCTGTCACGCGCGCGCGGCCGAGCGGGACGAGGCGAAGCGTACGTGTGCGTGCGTGCGTGCGCGCCCACGGCCGAGCGCGACGAGGGACGACGGAGCGGTTCGGTTCGGTTTATGTAGGCGACGTGCGGTTGGCGGGTGGTGGTAGTGGGGGAAGAGAGATCGTGCGCGGAGGGAGCGGATCGAGCGGACGCCGAGGTTGACTGGGCCGGGCACGGGCGTCGCTCTCGATCGCGGGAGCCAAGTCGCGCGGAGCCGGGTCGTTCGTTCGGTTCCGTGTGACGCGCGTACGCACGATGACTGACTGACCACCGGCCGGCTGGGGCTGGCTCTGTCCATCCGAGGTGCGTTTCGTTTGCGACGGTCGGTACTTCCACACCCGGGCATCGGTTAGTAGCTGATATGGTTCGGCGACATAGGAGTAGGATGCTTGGGCGGCTGTTAGGTTCCGACGAATTAAAGTCGCGCTTGGTGATATGCCTCGCAGCAGTTGTATCTGGGCTAGCGGATGTGGGACGGTCGAAACGGTAGAGCAACGTTTGTTTGGGAGGAGAATCCTTGACTAAAGCTCATCTCTTCAAAATCAATAGCTCAGATGTGCTGCTGCACTTCAACTACTTTGAGTGCAGCAATCTGGATCATTTATTTTGTAGATATGTGGCTCAGACAAACCCTTCATCCTAGCTGGTCTATAAAACTGATTTAGCCAATCCTTGACTACCATTTTTTTAACGGGATACTTGACTGCCATTGATGCCACGGTGTACCGTTAATTTTTAGTGGAGAGAGATCATCCGCCGTTTCAAACGGACCAAAAAGGATAGGCCGAGCGCGCCAGGTAGCGTCGTCACTGCCTGGTTTTGTAATAGCCCAGCTCGTCTGAAAAAAGGAAAACGGCCCAGTCTGAACACATACCATTCCTTTATTTTTATTTTTATTTTTATTTTTTACTATGACCCCGACAGGCCTGCATTAGTCAAGGCGCAAACGTGTCGCAAAAGTGGATAATAAAATTTATATTGGGTACACACCTCAATTCGATCGTGACATTACCACTGAGACTCTCAAGCCTTCTAAAGACGTGGACAATATTCAAAAGATAAGACATCAAAACCGTAAATGACATCTTTTTACAAACAAAACATGTTACACACCAGCTTGAAGCAAGAATATATGAACAAAACCACACGCAATGAGTTACATACAACCGCACTTGGCTGTCCAATTGATTATGTAGCTAGAAGCGCAAACCCCACACGCAACAAGTTTGCATCCGCACTTGGCTGATTTACCTACCTCATCAGCCTCTTCAGGAGCATGGGGAGCCCGTGCCGAGGCCGGAGCGTGATCACGTCCATGGGCGAATGCACGTACTTTGGGGACAGCTCCAGCGAGAACCTCTGGAGGATCACGGCGACAACGATCTTGGCCTCGATCATCGAGAAGTTCTGCCCGATGCACGACCTTGGCCCGCTGGAGAAGGACAGGAGCGCATTGGGGTGCTTGGCCGCCCTGGCAACCCCGTTCTCGAACCTCTCGGGCCTGAACTCGCCGGCGTCGTCGCCCCAGACCTCTTTGTCACGGTGGATCGTCGCGATCGGAATGGTCAGCACCGTGCCCTCGGGCACCCGAACGCCGCCGAGGTCGAGGTCATCCGAGCTCGCCTTTCGCTGGATCAGCGACACCGGCGAGTACAGCCGCAGCGTCTCGAGGAGGAACATGTTGACCAGCTTGAGCTTGTTGAGCGTGTCGCCGCCGGACGGCACCTCGTCGCCGCACTCGCTCCGCACCTCCTCACGAAGCTTGTCTTGCCAGTCCAGGTGCGTGCTCAGCAGGAAGGAGGTCCAGGTGAGCAGGTGCGAGGTGGTGTCGTGCCCCGCGAAGAAGAAGGTCTTGCACTCGTCGATGATCTCGTCGATGCTCAGCACCGGGCTCTCGCCGTGCTCCGGCGCCGAGGCTTCAAGCATCATTCCGAGAAGGTCGTTCCCGTAGCCTCCCGCGGTGTCCTTGGCGGCGAGCCGGCTCTTGATGATGCCCATGAGCATGTCTCTCACCTGCTTGTCCAGCTTCCTTATCTTGAGGTTCTTCTCGGTTGGAAGGTACCTGAACCCTGGGATTTGAACATCGAGTGCGGTGGAGACAGCGAGGAACTGCAGCTCCCTCTGCGCGAGAAACACTTGTTTTCCCTCCTCGTAGCTGCTCCCGAACGCCGTGTGCGAGATCACGTCGGCGGTGAACTCCACGAACCGGCTGCTCAGGTCAACCTCCATGTCACTGCCTTTGGCCAGATTTGCCTCCAACTCGGAATCATTGACCGAGCGCAGTCGGACATGGTCGCCGTCATCATCTGCAAGACAAGCCACACCAAAGTCATCATGGTCACAATCAAGAAAGTCAGCAGAGTCCCCACACGTACACCTAATCTTTTAGAGGAAAGCTAAACACCACATATATAAGTGGTGTGGGCTTGACTTTGGTTTCCCCAAGGAAAGTTTCGTACCTTGAGCTTGTCTATGTTGAAGGCCGGTTGCACGACCTTGAGGTGGCGCTTCCACTCGTCGCCGTCGGTGAGCACCAGCCCCTTGCCGAGGAGCCGGACGAGGTTTTCGTTCGCGAGGTTCTTGGGGTACATCCCGGTGCGGTCGGAGAGCACCTGCTTCACCACGTTCACGTCCGCCAAGCACATGTTCGGCCTCGCCCCGATCCAGTACAGGAACGTCTTCCCTGCACAGAATTCAGCAACGATGTGGTAACAGAGAACACGAGACAAGCGTCCAAGCAGCAACACGTTTCGGTTGCAACGGAAACGTTACCGTAGAGCTGGATCCACTTGCGGTGGTGCGGCTGCACCATGGGGACGAAGTCGTGGTCGCCGACGTCCAGAGTGACGCCGGCGTTCTGATCTCGGAGCCGCTTGATCTCGCCGAGGTTGCCGACGACGAACCTGTATCCGGGGCCGCCGACTCCCTGCGCGCGGAGCCTCTTCGTGATGGCGTAGGGGCGCCACACCAGGTACACCAGCGCGTTGAACGCCCACGACGCCATCACTGCCGCGACGGCCGCGGCCACCAGCCAGGACAAACCCATGGCCGCCGTCGGCAGCTGATCAGGACTCTGGTCAGGTCGAGCTCGCAAAGTTTGAGGAGGGAAGTCTTCTGACTGCTTGAGTTGATGGACTCTGGCTTTGATTCGAGACCTGTTCCTTTGGAGCACGGAGCCCCTGTTGCGTGGAAATTGGAATGGTGAGACACGAGGCGCGAGAACTTATACCAGCTTGGCGGGCTCGCGCGGTGCAGGTGAGATCAACTGTTATGTCTGCGAGCTTCGCCCTGACATCGGCATGCAGAAATCACGACGCGTCTCTTCTGGAAAAACGAGTAGCCATTCCCATTCCCATGCGCCAGATGCTTGGATATCCCATGACCTTGATACAGCAGTAATAACTTAATCAAACGGAAATGTGAACATATCCGTGTTCACTGCCGTATTCGTCTACCCAATGGCCATGAGTGTTCTCCAAGCAAAGAATACTGCTAATTGTGCCAATTAATTAGTAAGTAACTAATCGATGGCCCCAGATGAGATGGCTCACATGTCACTCACGATATGTTACCGTGACTTTGAAGCCAGGGGATCCCCAATCCTTCTTGAACGGCCAAGGTCAAACCCACGTCTTGTCAAACTGCAGGGTTCTTTTTTCCCCTTCTTCTTTTTTTGATTTGTCAAATCGGGTACTTGTTGAACGAACGGGGGTTTTGTCAGAAGACTAGAAACTGCCAGGCTTTTCTTACTTTTGTTGAGTATTAGATGACCCCATTTTGTATACTCCTTTCGGTTTTAAATTGTTGGTGTCACCGATTTTTTTTTTGTTATGTTTGACCATTTTGTCTTATTCAAAAATTTTAAAAAATTAATTTGTTTTATCAAAGAAAGTTGAAATATACCTTATAACTTTGCATGTTTGAACTAATATTTTGAACATGACAACTGGTTAAACGTAACGAAAAAATTCAATGGCATCAACAATTTGAAACAGGAGGGAGTAATTTGTTCTGGGCAAATCATAGCTTTGACGGGAGAAAGATGCATGGGTACAACCATATCAATTCGAATCCTAAGGAGGTTGTACTCAATGTTCATTCAACATTTTAATTTTCTCATTCAAGAAAGGGCAATCTTTACATCTATTGTATGCATGCAGTGCACGCAGGGAACAAAACAAAAGCAATATATATAACTACGGCCAAGTAAGTAGTAGAGACTGAAAAAAGTGGCCAGTAGGAGTATCGGCATTGCATTTTGGCTAACAATAGCACCAATATACTCAAAAAGCTTCTTCGACAGTAAAAAAAACATATTGTTGTTTCTTTCTTTTGAACAAATATTTCAGAGTTTAAACATGGCAAATTTGATCAACGGAAAACTTGGATTCTGGAGTTTAAAACTAACTATGCAAACATAGATTACTTTGAGTACCTTGAGATTCTAAGCTTTTATGTTGCTCTCCATATTTTTAGTACTTCCTCCGTCTAGAAATATAGTGTCCGTCTAGTTTTGTCCTAAGTCAAATTTTTGAACTTTGACCAATAATATATATAAATATATTTTTTTTTCAAACTAAAAGAGTTACATATTATGATAGTTCATTTGATGATGAATCTAGTGATATCATTTTTGTGTTGTCAATATTTATAGTTTTTTTGAAATTGTTAGTCAAAATTTAAAAAGTTTGACTTAGGACAAAACTAGATGGACACTATATTTCCGGACGGAGGGAGTAGTGAAATAGGGACTGTAAAAAGAGGGTGTAACTAGATAATTTTATACATTTTTCGTAAGGGTATTCCATGCAGTAATACATGGCATTTTAATTGGATAATTTTTTTACAAAAATTCGTTAAATTCACCTCTTTATAATTTGGATTGGACCAGATCACAATAGTGGAAAGAAAAATAGGTAAGATTTCTGAAGACACATCTCTCTTCATATGAACTCAAAAAAAGACACTTCCTAGCCCTTATGCACCGAAGATATCTTGTGAGGTTGACTACTAGATGGTCTACTCCCATCTGTCGTGACGGAAGTAGGAAAACATGTATGGGGGGAGCAATGGAAGAAAAGTATGTAAGCTTGATTTGAGGGGCGCAAATACACGAATAAAGCATATGAAATAAAATATATTTCTTATATTTTCTCAAAGCTGGGGGCAAAGTTGGAAATTTTCGTACGGAATGAAAGAGACTTCCAAAAATTTCTCAAAGCTGGGGGGGGGGGGGGGGGGGGTGCGGCGCCAACAAATTGCCCTTTCCTAATTAGCGTCCGTGCACCAGAGGTGTTGTGAGTGCATATTTCCGTCACGGAACAGACAAAGCCGTCTTCAAGCTCTTGAGGAGCATAGGGAGCCCGTGCCTAGGCCGCAGCGTGATCACGTCCATCGGTGCGTGCACGTACTTTGGGGACAGCTCGAGCGAGAACCTCTGCAGGATCATGGCGACCACGGCCTTGGCCTCAATCATCGCGAAGTTCTGCCCAATACACGACCGCGGCCCGCTGGAGAAAGACAGCAGCGCGTTGGGGTGCTTCGCCGCCGTCGTGACCCCGTTCTCGAACCTCTCCGGCCTGAACTCGCCGGCGTCCTCGCCCCAGACCTCCTTGTCGCGGTGGATCATCGCTGTCGGGATCGTCAGGATAGCGCCCTCGGGAACACGAACGCCGCCGAGCTCGAGGTCCAAGCCGGCCCTACGCTGCAGCAGCGACACGGGGCCGTACAGCCGCAGCGTCTCGAGGAGGAACATGTTGACGAGCCTCAGCTTGTTGAGCATGTCGCCGGTGGGCACCTCGTCGCCGCACTCCCGGCGCACCTCCTCCCGGAGCTTGTCCTGCCACTCCGGGTGCGTGCTGAGCAGGAAGCAGGCCCACGTGTGGAGGTGCGAGGTGGTGTCGTGCCCCGCGAAGAAGAAGGTCTTGCACTCGTCGATGATCTCGTCCATGCTCAGCACCCCGTGCTCCGGCGCGCACGCCTCCAGCATCAGACCGAGCAGGTCGTTTACCCGGCCGTGTCCTTGGCGCCGAGCCGGGTCTTGATGATGTCCGTGAGCATGGCACGCACCTGGTTGTCGAGCTTCCATGTCTTGAGGTTCTTCTCGGTTGGGAGGAACCGGAACCCAGGGAACTGGACGTTGAAGACGGTGGAGAAGGCGAGGAACTGCAGCTCCCGCTGCGCGAGGAAGACATGCTTCCCTTGCATGTAGCTGCTCCCGAACGCCGTGTGTGAGATCACGTCGGCGGTGAGCTCCACGAACTGGCTGCTCAGCTCGACCTCCACATCGCCGCCCTTGTCCAGCTGCGCCTCCCAGTCGGAAATCATTGACCGAGCGCAGTCCGATATGGTCGCCGTCATCATCTGACACACCAAATAAAGTTCATCACATCACAGTTAAGAAAGTCAGCAGCGTCCCACACGTACCAGCAACCTAATAATAATCTAAAGATTAACAAATTATAGCACATGTTCCTAAAAAAAAAACAAAAAGCACACCACGTGACACCACGTGCTGTGGGTTTGACTTTGTTTTCCCGAGAGTTCCGCACCTTGAGCTTATCTATGTTGAAGGCCGGTTGCACGACCTTGCGGTGGCGCTTCCACTCGTCGCCGTCGGTGAGCACCAGCCCCTTGCCGAGGAGGCGGCAGATGTGCGGGTTGATCCGGTTCTTGGGGTACACAGCCCCGTGCGGTCGGAGAGCACCTGCTTCACCACGTTCACGTCCGCCACGCACACGTTCGGCCTCGCCCCGTTCCAGTACACGAACGTCCGCCCTGCAATACAGCATTGTATTCACCGCGTACTCGTAAGAGCACAAAACAAAGAGGCAAAAAGAAGCTAGTGCTATAACGTAACCGGGATGATCCAAGCAAAACAAGCAGCTGGTCAAATCAACTTGAGTTTGAATTGTGGCTGATCGACATACCGTAAAGCGGGATCCATTTACGGAGGTGCGGCTGCACAATGGGGACGAAGTCGTGGTCGCCGACGTCAAGCGTGGCGCGGGCGGCTTCGGCGCGGAACCGCTTGATCTCGCCGAGGCTCCCCCCGAAGAACTTGTACCCCGGCCCGCGCACGCCCTGCGCGCGGAGACTCTTCGAGACGGCGTAGGGGCGCCACACCAGGTGGACCAGCGCGCACGACGCCGCCACCGTCGCGACGGCCGCCGCCACCAGCCAGGCCAAACCCATGGCCGCCGTCGGCAGCTGATCAGGAACTCGCCGGCTCAAATCTTCTGACCGCTCGCCCGGTTGCTAGCTACTGGCTCGCTTGATTTTCCTTGTTGATTGACACCTGCTTTGATGTGGTAGCTGTTCGATCGGTTGCTAGCTACTCGCTTGGGAAGCTGGAATGGTGAGACTCGAGGCTGGGGAAGGAAGAATTTATACAAAGCCCTCCCGACCGGTTTGACGTTTTTTTTTTTTTTTGGAAGCAAACTGGAGGGGCAAGTCCCCACAGCAATTTATTTAAACAATAAAAAACCAAGGTTCAACGAAAAAAAGTACAGGCCAAGATGACCAACAAAGACTAGAAAAAACAAAAGCCAGGAACTAAGAAAAAAACAAAGATCTAATCCCAGGACTGTATCCATATCTGCAAAGGTTCTCTGTGTGCTGCCTTAACTCGATGGACAACCATCTTAATCTCCTTGAAAAAATTCCTTAGACAACCATCCACTGTTGGATCAGTCTGGTTGAATAACCAATCATTCCTTGAAGTCCATATACTCCAGCACATAAGAATGATGATGTCCATGTAAAATGGCACAGCTAATCGCCTCTTGAGATATTTAACAATTTGAGTCGGCCCCATATGCTGTGGAATATTAATGCCAATTCTATGCCAAACTGCCTTTGCAAAGTTGCATTTCATGAACAAGTGCCTCAGTGCCTCTTCCCTTTGCCATAAGCATAATTCACAAGTATATGAATCAAGGTGCATCCTTCTTCTTCGTAGTCTTCCTCTAGTGTTTATCTTATCATGCAAGAAGAGCCAAAAGAAGACCCTATGCTTTGGTTGACAGGACGATTTCCAAAGCCATCGAAATGCTGGGTGTGTTGGCATATGTCACATGAGACTTCTATAAGCTTTTGCGGCAGAGAATTTTAGGAGATTTCCATTTTGCGCCCAAATATCTGGTTCATTAACCACTTCCATATTTTGCAAAACTTGCTCCAGCTATTGAAACTGTACATAAGCTTCTTCTGACAGAGGGAGATGAAATAGTTCAGCTAATTCCTCACATTCCAGGGCCATTTTCAATGTTAAGTTTTAGTTTTTGGCATAACTGAAGAGCTCAGGATACTGCTGTTTTGGGACCATATTTCTCCACATATCATGCCACATGAGAACAGATGAGCCATCTTTAACTGTTACTGCCTCTAACCCTTTAAAGTTGTCCAGTAATTTCAGTATATCTTTCCACCAGAAAGAGCCCCTAGCTTGGTTACTTGGAAGTTTTCCATTTCTGTAATAATTCTCCCAAATGAGATTAACCCATGGCAAGTTTTCCTTGTTAAAAAATTTATGCAAATTCTTCATGAGAAGTGCATCATTCTAAACTCTCAGCTTTTTAATCCCCAAACCTCCTTCTCTCTTTGGTTTTGTACAAAGATCCCAAGCTGCAAGAGGTGGCTTTTTAGCATTTATATCAGATCCTCTCCATAAAAGATGCCTTCTATATTCATCCACTAACTTTAGCACTGTAATAGGCACTTTATAGGTACACATCAAGAAGGTTGTTGTTGCTGTCAGAACTGAATCAACCATCTGCAGTTTACCAGCTTGAGTTAGAAATTGTGAACATCCAACCAACCTTCTCTCCACTCTCTGTGCAATTGGCAGGAAATCTTGCACTGATGGTTTTGTCAGACCCAAAGGCAGCCCTAGATATATATGTGAAAGGTAAGGCTCCTATTTGGCAATTGAAAGTTTTTGATAAAATTTCCAACTTCTCATCAGACACATTGATTGGTACCATTACTGATTTGGTATAGTTAACTCTTAAACCAGTTGATTCAGCAAAGGTATTTAAAAGGGATTTTAGCACAAACAACTGCTTAGGACAGGCTTCCATTACCACAAGAGTATCATCAGCATACTGCACAATTGGAAAATCATGTCCTGCTCCAAGTGGAATTGGCAACTTGAAAAGGCCCATGTCCTTACCCTTATTTAGAATCGACTGAAGCAGATCAGCTGCCAAGACGAACAATAGTGGGGATAATGGATCCCCTTGTCTGACACCTCTTCGACAATGTAGGACTTTCCCAGGCACCCCATTCAGCAGCACAGAAGAGGTTCCAGAATTTAGTATCAATTTCACCCAATTTATCCACCTATCACCCAAACCTTTATGCCTCAAGATCTCCAAAATGACATTATGCTCAATCTTATCAAAAGCTTTCTCAAAATCTAACTTCAACAAGACTATCTCCTTTGTAGATTTGTGACAGAGATGGAGATATTCATATGACCAGGCCAAGCAATCTTGAATACTTCTTGATTTGATAAACCCATATTGATTCTGATGGACCCGTTGCAAAATAACTGCTTGCAGTCTGTTTGCTAACAATTTAGTTAACAACTTGATAGAAGAATTCAGCAAAGAAATTGGTCTAAAATCTCCCACCCTTGTTGGGCTATCCTTCTTTGGGACCAGAGTAATGTAAGAACCATTTACACTCTGCAAACAGATGTCTCCATTGTTAAAAAGTTCTGGCATAGATCATAAAAATCCTGAGCTATAATGGGCCAGCACTTTTTCAAAAAGTCACCATTGAAGCCATCTGGGCCAGGTGATTTGTTTGATGGCAAGTTAGAGACTACATTGTCAATTTCCTCTTTGCTGAAGGGATCTTCCAGCCATCCAAGTCCATCCACTTGATTGAGCAATGACTGCAAGTCAAAATGCATCTCATTAAATTCAGAAACTCCCAACCTTTCCTTATAGGAACTCCAGAGTATATCAGCCTTGCTGTTGTGGTCATAAAGGAGTGCTCCATTATTAGCTTCCAAGCAAGTAACTGCATTTCTCCTGTGACTGATAGTAGCTCTTGTATGAAAAAACTCAGTACCAGCATCACCAAACTTGACCCATTTGATATCAGATCTCTGTTTCCAATAAATTTTCTGCTGATGCAGCAAGGACTCCAGATGTTCTTGTAAGGTATTTCTAAAGTTCCATTCTTCGAGAGTTAGATCTCTATGTTCCTCCATTATATCCAGGAGCAAGATAATTTGCTTAGTGTTAGCAATTGTTTTTGCCAGACTAGCAAATTGTGCTTGCCAAGCTCTGAGATCCCTTCTAAGATTTTTGAATTTTGCCATCACTCTTTTGGCATCATCATTATGTGGAACAGGCTTCTCCCAACTTTGCTGAACTATTTGCATGAATCTAGTATATTCCATCCAATAATTCTCAAACCGAAACACTTGTGGCTTAGGCACATTTGTCTTGATCTTTACCACACAGGGAACATGGTCTGACGTATCCTTAGAGGAGGAGTACACCATAGTGCCTGGGAAATTTGAGGTCCAGGTAGCTGAGGTAAAGAACCAATCTAATTTCTCCAACAGTGGACTTTGTTGTTGATTGGACCAAGTGAAGCTCTCCCTTGCAGAGGTAGTTCAATTAATCCCAGAGCACTAATAGCCTCATTCAATAAAATCATTTCATTCAAATTGCCCCTGGCCGGTTTCTATCTTGTGGAGACCTTATTAGATTAAAATCTCCCAACATCAGCCAATTTATGTCCTTAGCCATTTTAATTTCTTTCATCCATTCTAGAAATAAAACTTTCCCTTCTGGTGTACATGGACCATAAACATTTGTGATTATCCACTTATCTGCCGAGATCAAAGAGGAGAACTCCGCCGAGACACTGTAATCATTCATAAAAGCCAAAGTTCCTCGGAATTTGCTGCTCTTCCAAACAATAATGCAACCTCCAGATGCGCCTACTGATGGCAAAAATTCGAACGCATCAAAATTTGATGGACAAAATTTTTTGATATATGAAATATCAAAGTGCTCCCTTTTGGTTTCTTGAAGACAAAGAATATCACATTTTGTTTCATTGATTTTGCTTTTAATAGCATCCCACTTGTTGTCAGAATTAATTCCTCTGATATTTCAACACAAGACATTCCATTCCCTGTTTGCTACTCTTCCTGTATCCATTTAAAAACCAACCATATGAGGAGACTTATTGCAGCACATACACAATATGCCTGCCTTAAATTTATCCAAAACAAACTCATCCACATTTTAGAACCAGTATCACAACTGGAGATGCACCAAATAATCACCCAATCTTCATGCCAAAAATCAGAACTCCAAATCATAATCATCCACATTTTAGGACCAGTATCACAACTGGAAATGCACCAAATAATCACCAATCTTCATGCCAAAAATCAGAACTCCAAATCAATCCAGAATCAGGACCAGTGTTAATACTTCATAATTCGACCTTGGACCAGTATGATCACTGGATATTTCAGAACCGCCCCATTTATCAGACAACATCATAGGACTAGTATATGCACTGGAAGTAAGTAAGAAGACCACCCAATAATAAACAGAAACACAAATATTTATCATGTCCAGGCATGTCCACAGAACATTAAGTTTTTGGTCCCAGCAGCAAAAGATAACAAAATATATGAGAATTACATCCCATCTGCTCCTGCATTTCCCAACAACTTCCTCACTTCTTGGGCTTCTTGTTCTTCTTATCATCATCTTTAACAATCTTTGTTGTCTTCTTTCCAGGGGCCTTGTTCTTGATAGTCTTTCCAGCTTTCTCAGCATCCTTCTTGCTACCTGCTTTTTCATTACCCACAGCACTAGACACAGCAATAGCTTTAGCTTTTCTTTTTTTCTTCAAGGCCTCTGCAGATACCTCCTCAGGAGCTACCTTGCAAAATTTAGTACCCAGATCTTTAATGACACTAGAGGTCAAACTTGGGGGCTCCATATGACAAGCATAACAACTCCTGTCAATGCAAGAGTCAGGTTTAAAGCCCTTATGCTTATCCTTCAACCTAGTGCTCCTTCGAACAGAGGTGTTCACCAAGGCCACTTTGCAGCTAGATATCTTTCTCCTTGGCATTGGAGCTGAAGCACATTGCACATAATTGGGAATCTTCTCCTGCTGACCAATTGGACTGTCACTATCTTGCTCAGGATCATTTTCCTCATCTGTTTCATAAATCTCATCAATCCTGCATTTGGGGCTAGAGTCTATAGGGCATGAACTAGGCAGTGAGAAGGTAAATTCAGCATGATCATTGTCAGTACCACTCTTCACAATATCCCAAGCATGAGAAGAAAGAAAAGATTTTGCCCACTGAAAATGGTTTGGGCTGAGTAACTTCCCAGTGAAAAAAGGCATCCAGTCGCCTGAAACTGTGATAGAGGCTTCAGAATTACCAGTTGGAGAAAAGTGCTTAGCCCACAGTCTAACACATTCTGCATTTAATTTTTTGGGATGCACTGTTGGTGAGCACATGAAGCTTTCAAAGACAGGGTCAGCACAATCATCATTGGAGAACATCATAAATCCAACCTGAAGATGATCATTGAAATTCTGATTGCTTGCACCACTGCTTGCTTGTGCCTGTCCAACATTTCCCAACTGAAGCTGTGGAGCATCCTCCTGCAAAAGCTGTTCTAGGTTCTGCTGCAAGTGAGGTGCCATTTCCATCTGCTGATCAGCATTGGCCACTGGATAAATTTCTGGAGCTATCTCCATATTGGGAGGCAGATCTTCTTCCATCAATGCAACATTGAGATCAAAAGGGTGGTTCTGCTGTGGTTGACCCAGAGGGAGTTCATCAATAATTATTTCCTCATCCACCTCCTCTTCCTCCTCTGCATCTGCCATATTGAGATCAGGGATAGCTGGCAAACCAAGAACTATTTGGACATTCTCATGCATTAACTCTTGGTTATTTGGAACTTCCTGAAGCAAAGGCTGAATATGTTCCTGAGCATGCCCATCTGACCCCATGCTACCATCACTGTGCCCTGACAGATCCAAGCTGATCTGTGGCTGCTGCTCTGCTTGCTGCTGTGGAATAGGAGGAAGTGGCACCACATCCTGAGCAGGTAAGTTGAGATCCATCTGATTTTCCCCATTCCCATTATCATCATGCTCATGTAAAGCTTGCTGATGCTCGGGCCAGACACCCCAACCAGCAACTTCAGGACCCTCCTCTGCATTTCCTCCCATGAAAGGTGCCATTGTAGCAGCATTAGCCTGCTGACCAACGCCAAAGAAGTCAAAAGCCATGTCTTCCACATCAATTGGATCAGGAACTGGATCTTCATCCTAGGGGATAATTCCATCCATCTGCTGGTGCAACACTTCACACTGAACAGTCCAAGATTCAGACTGAAAGCCCTCCCCCTCCGAGACAATGATCCATCTTGGTACCGACTCAAGAGTTAAGACACGAGCTCTAACAATGACTCTAGCAAGATTAGACAAATCCTGTTCCCATTGTGTCACCCTACCAAAAGAAGCAATTGCTGCACCAAGATGCTGTTCATTCCAGTAGTCTAGTGGAAAACCCAACAACATAAGCACACATTCTTGATTCATATAAACTGCTCTCCTATTGTCTGCTCTATTGTGCCTAATGACATGCACATCGACATCACCAAATTCATGCGGGCTAGTGTCAATCAACATATTGCGATCTTGAATCCTCTGAAATCTGACATATGCTTGCCCAAACGGACAAGGCTGAATATCCAAGACTCTAACCCTCTTCTCCAGGCGAAAGAAGTCATCAAGCACATCAACAATGTTTGCAAAGTGTACCTGCTCCAATGGCTGTTGGTATTTCTTACGACCACAGATAAATCCGCAAGCGCACGGAGAATACCGATGTACCACTTCACCCAGGAGTATTCCAAGGTATCGAAAATCCACAGGAAACGTGTGTGTTTATCTTCTAACAGGCTTGTCCAAGGACAACAAGAAGTATATGATAGGCTTGGGTAGAGAGGATTCCTATGGATAAAGCCCCTAGATCGAGTAAGATAAGTTTCGCTTTTACTTCCTTACCTCGGGCACCGGCTTACCTCTGGTCTGCCAGGCGACTCCGGTCTACAGCTCTACGACGTACCCGAACGTGGAGGGCTACCGAGGGCGGATAGGGCTGTCACCACCTACCACCTATCTCTACTATCCGTGGGGCACGCGGCAAACAAAGGTAACCTCTAGTCCAGACACCACGTCTACACTATCGATTACTACCTTAATCTCGGATCCAACAAAGACTAAGGTACTCTAAACAGAGCGATGATCCCGTAAGCAAGTAAAGAAAATAACTTACTCAAAAAGAAAACTTAAATACCATAAAAGAATCACGGAGACTTACTTAAAAAGGCAGGACTCCGTCGAGGTACAAGCTAGAGGGGAGCGCCGACAAACCCGGCGCTTCCCCGCACTACTCTCACTCTCTCCCTATTTTCTAAGCACTATGGAGGCAGCGCTACGCCTTTGGAATGGAACTAATCACTTCTTCTTCTTCTTGTGTGTGTTGAACCGTGGGAGTTCTCCTCTATTTATAGCCTCAAATGAGGAGGGGGGATTAAATAGAGCAAGTGAGAGTCGGCGGAGCGAAATTGGGCGCCAAGGTAGGCCGGCCGGCCTAGGTGGGTGGCCGGCCGGCCATTGATTGTCTTGGATGGCCACCGCCTTCGCCGTGGACGCTTAGGATTGCTCCGTGGTGGCGGTTCCGAAGTCGGTCGACGTTTGGGGGCGGTTATGGTGGAGTAACTGTCAAGTTTAGGCCCAAAAGCCCACCTGTGCGAAGTCGGTTGTTCATCCACCATGCAGGGCACTTGGGCTTGGTGTTTTGGAATGTATGTAGCCCACTGGAGGAAGCTCGGGCCAATTGGAGACAAAAGTAGGCCGGCCGGCCTAGGGGGGTGGGCGGCCGGCCAGAAAATTTCTGCATTTCCTGAATTTTTCGTCGTGGCATAACTTCTGCTCCCAAACTCCAAATTAGGTGAACCAAAATCCCAAATTGACTATCTCGACGAGGGCTTCGACATGTTAAGGTCAAATTTATTATTTGAATAATTTATCTTCAATGACCATGTCCCTCTTTGTTTGTAGTTTGTGGTGATTTTCCTCCATATATTGTTCCTGCAATCAAATATCACCAAAACTCAGGAAAGGCATTAGTTTATAAAATATTCCTATTCTATGTGTTTTATATGCCCTTTTATATTGATAGATTGGCGGTAAAAATTATTCAATAAGGACCGCCAACAAACCCCCCACACTTAGCTCTTTGCTCGTCCCGAGCAAAGGTTAAGAACCAGTGTGGAACAACACCTTCCCGTGGCATGATGCGAGCATACAAATCGTTCCATGCCATACCTGCAGCTGTGAACTTTATGGTGTCTATCATGTCATCTTGGGTGATTGATGAGTGGAACAGTCTTGATTCAAGTCACCTTCACTTCTTCTGTTGAGTAACTCGGGTTTTTGATATAATTTCAAAAGTAAAAACATAGCTGTGCTCCTCAGATGATTTTTCTCTCGAACCACTCAAGGTGTATGAATCCTCACCAAGGCATTGAATTTTCCTCTTTTCATCCTACATCTAAATTGGCTGATGTCGAGCTCAGGTAGGGGTGAACAAGGAGCAAACTGGTACTACTTATGTTGCAAAGTCAAAAACCGGATCCAAGAAGAAAACAAATCATATCGTCATGATCAAGAATGTGCATGTGTATGGATTTGCGACTAATGAAATGGAAACTCCTTGTTGAAAAGATCTCTCTTTTGATTGAAATTGAGAACATGGCTATCTCTTCTCCTTTTTTTTTCCTTTTTTTTTTTGAATCAGCCTCGGCATTTTTTGCCAGTTTTTTTTTTCGCATAGCCATGTCTCTTTTGCAAAAGAGATATTTGAGAGAGATCAACAACCACATGATGGAGCATTTATTTTTATGGAATGAATAAGATGATGTTGCTAACTCCGAGTGTAGGAATATAGTGGTGTGTGTACGTGATTCTTGGTCATAGCAATATGAAAGGTATTCTTACTAGGGTCACAACAATTTGACAAAGCTCAAAGTAGTAGCAAGCAGCATATGTGTAGAGTTTGCATTATGTTCAACATATGGCTCTGGTAGGATATTTGAATCATTGAGGAGCATTGCTATTTTTTTTTAAAGATAAAATTTCCCGAGTACTTCAAACAGTTGAAGTAAAGGTTTCTTTTATCTAACCATATCACACTCATCAATTACTTAGATAAACATGCTTTCCTAAAAGAAATGTGCTCACAAGCAACAAGGTATATTGGCTAGAAATAAAGAGTATGCAAGCCAACCAATGGAAAGTATTCAAGTTTAATTTGCTCATGAGTTAAACTTTAGCAATTATTTTCAATTTTGTTCAGTTTTAACTCACAAATAGGGGAGGTTGAGAGATGAAATGCGCAAACCAGTTGATGATGCAGAGATCGACGATCCGTGAAGTGTTACGCATTGTGTTGGTGAGGAGTCCCATTTGTTTGTGCGATGAGAATCTCGAAGGACCTCCCCCCACACTTATTTTGTACCTGGATTTTTATTCAAAACAAAGAGACTCGACCGGGGTAACGACCGGTGAGCTGCAAATTTATTCAATCAAACAAAAGAATTTTTTTATTATTTTTAATTTTTAATTTTTATTTTAGCAGGAGCATAAAAAAATTATGAGAAGAGGCTATGAAGGATTAAAATCAATTAATTCTATCACATCTACCTCTTCATCTAGATTTTTATCTGGTTCTAGGAAAACTTTTAAACGTTGGCCATTTACCTTAAAAAGGTTACCTCCGTCGTCTTGGAGTGTGATTGCTCCGTGCGGTGAAGTTTCAACGACGGTGAATGGTCCGTCCCATTTACTCCGAAGTTTTCCATGTCCGAAAAGCTTGACTCTGGAGTTGAAGAGTAGCACCTTATCCCCTGGTTTGAACTCTTTTTCATTGATTCTTTTATCATGCCAGCTCTTAGTTCTTTCCTTGTAGATTCTGGCACTATGATAGGCTTTCTCTCTCCATTCCTCCAGCTCAGAAAGTTGCATTTTTCGGTGTTCTCCTGCCATCTTGGAATCCATGTTCCATTTCCGAATGGCCCAGTGTGCCCTATGTTTCAACTCAACAGGTAGGTGACATGTTTTTCCATAAACGAGTTGGTAGGGTGACATGCCGATGGGTGTCTTGTACGCAGTCCTATATGCCCAAAGTGCATCGGGTAGTTTTAGTTTCCATCCCTTCCCTATTTCATCCACGGTCTTCTGCAAGATATTCTTTATTTGCTTGTTTGAAGTTTCCGCTTGTCCGCTAGTCTGGGGATGGTATGGAGTTGCAATGTTGTGTTCTGCTCCAAGCTCCTTTAAGAATTTTCGGAAGGTCTTATCAATGAAATGAGACCCTCCGTCACTTATTACCATTCTAGGTGTTCCAAAACGAGGAAAGATGATCTCGTGGAACATCCTGCGTGCATGTTTGGCATCTGCAGCTCGGCATGGCATTGCTTCTACTCACTTGGACACATAGTCGACGGCGACCAAGATGTACTTACAATCATAGGACTTGGGGAATGGTCCCATGAAGTCGATGCCCCAAACATCAAATAATTCCACTTGAAGATTGTATGTCAGTGGCATTGCGTCACGAGAAGTGATACCTCCAACTCTTTGGCACCTTGAGCATCTTCGAATGAATTCTTTGGTGTCTTCATACATTGTCGGCCAGAAGAATCCACTCTGCCATATCTTGGCATGTGTGCGGTATGCACCATAATGCCCTCCATATGGACCTGCATGGCATTTCTCAATAATCTTGGTGCCTTCGACTGTCGGCACGCATCTTCTCAGTAACCCATCAGCACAGACTCTGTAAAGGTATGGCTCGTCCCATAGGTGACGACGACTCTCCTGAATGAGCTTCCTTTTGTTCTCCCCCGGTGGCACATAACCTGCAACCATAAAGTTCACAATATCTGCATACCAGGGGTTGGAGTCTGTCACCTTGAGCAACATGTCATCCCGTAGGAAGTCATTTATCGGTAGTTCCTGCATGTTAGTTACTTGCAAACGCGACAAATGATCCGCTACGGAATTTTCTACTCCCTTCTTATCTTTAATGTCAAGATCAAACTCTTGGAGTAGAAGGATCCATCTTATCAGACGGGGTTTAGCATCTTTCTTAGAGAGCAGGTATTTCAAAGCAGCATGATCGGTATAAATAACAACCTTAGCTCCTACTAAGTAAGATCTAAACTTATTGATAGCAAAAACAACGGCTAGGAGTTCTTTTTCAGTTGTTGCATAGTTAAGTTCAGCTCCTGTTAACGTTTTACTAGCATAAGAGATTGCGTGGTGCTTTTTATCTTTAGTTTGACCGAGAACAGCACCAACAGCAAAGTTACTAGCATCACACATTATCTCAAAGGGCAGCGTCCAATCTGGGGGTTGTATGATTGGAGCTGAGATAAGTGCTTTCTTAAGGATATTAAAAGCATTTAAACACTCATCAGTAAAAACAAAAGGTGCATCCTTAGCTAAAAGGTTTGTGAGGGGTCTAGCGATCGTTGAGAAATCTTTTATAAATCGCCGATAGAACCCCGCATGGCCTAGGAAGCTACGGACTCCTTTCACATTGATCGGAGGTGGGAGCTGTTCTATAACTTCTATTTTTGCTCTATCCACCTCTATCCCTCTTTCGGACACTAAGTGTCCTAGGACTATCCCTTCTCGGACCATAAAGTGGCACTTTTCCCAATTAAGTACCAGGTCCTTCTCTTGACATCTTTGCAAGACTTTGTCCAAGTTCTCAAGACAATGATCAAAGGTTTTGCCATAGACAGAAAAATCATCCATGAAAACTTCCATGATTTCCTCGATCATATCTGAGAAGATGGACATCATACACCTTTGGAAAGAGGCAGGTGCATTGCACAAACCGAAGGACATCCTACGCTAGGCAAAGGTTCCATAAGGATATGTGAAGGTGGTCTTGCTTTGATCATCGGGATGGATGGGGATTTGATGGTAACCAGAATACACATCAAGAAAACAAAAGTAAGAGTGATTCGCCAGCCGTTCCAACATTTCATCAATGAAGGGCAGTGGGAAATGGTCTTTCTTTGTTGCCTTGTTAAGCTTTCGGTAGTCGATGCACATCCTCCACCCCGTGACGGTTCGTTGTGGGATCAACTCCTTTTTATTGTTTTTAACGACCGTCATACCTCCCTTCTTTGGCACAACTTGGACAGGGCTAACCCACTCACTATGTGGTACGGGATAAATTATCCCGGCGTGCAGAAGCTTTAAGACCTCTTTCTTAACAACTTCTCTCATCGCATTATTTAGCCTCCTCTGAGGCTCCCTGGAGGGTGCGCTATCAAAATCGATAGGAATGCGATGGGTGCAGAGAGCGGGGCTAATACCCTTGAGATCTTGGAGTGAGTTGCCTAGAGCTGAGCGATGCTTTTCTAGAACGGCTAAGAGTTTAGCGGTTTCTTCCTTGGAAAGCTTGTCACTTATGATGACAGGGGCTTCCTTATCACCGTGTAGAAAAGCATAGCGAAGGCCCAAAGGAGGGGGTTTTAGCTCAATCGGCGGTCGTGGTGCTGGTTCGGATTCAGGTAACTCGATGGTCTCTCCTAAATTATCCTCCTCTTGAATGAATTGTTTAGCATCTTTGTCGAGGATTGATTCGGGAGGCTCGAAAGGAAAAACAGACATCACTTCCTCGATTGGCTCATCCTTGGGGAGACTTTCAGACTTGGAATTCTGCGATCGAGAGATCGGAACAGAAAATGTGTCTACCCCAAGTTTTATGTCGAGATTCCCTAGTGTCGGGGCATCTACGAGTAACATCTCTATGGGATGCCCGATCAGAATATCAAAATCTTGGACTTCGAAAACATGAAAATCTAGGAGGACCTCGACATTTTCGTGCCTTACGGTCACGTTTTGCAAAATCCCATACCCTCCTAGAATGGGTCCTGAGGGGCTCTTGAAGGATTTATTAGTCGGTGCTAAAGGTACATCGCCCAAGATGTCAAAAGCGAAAGAATCAGAGACTATGTTAGCACCGACAATGGGATTGTAAAGAACATCCACCATGACTCCTCTAATACACCATTGAATGGTTGAGGACGGAGCGTTGATTCGAATGACTTCTGAAGAAAGCTCGCCCTCCCTTGACCATTCGTTGCTCATGATTGAGCTTAATTCCTTAACCGTCTTTAGGAGGAAAGCCTCTTCAAGAGGATCAGAACGAGAAGAAATGGTGGTTTCTTTTGGCAGTGATAATTCGAGGTATTTCCGTAGTCTTCAAAAAGATCTTCCTCGAATTTAGATGAGAACTCAAGAGGTTGAATTTCTTCCTCCTCCATCACTGTTCTTGGTTCGGGAGATGGCTCAACAGGTGAATCTTTGATTGTGGAAGATCAAGGGTTAGATTCGGGTGTTGAGAGTTTCTCTTGGCTGGACTTGACTTCCTCTGTGTGGGGTTCAACAGCATCGGCGACATAGGAAGTGCTATCTAGGATGCGATCTAAGAGTTGCTTTCCTTCTGTCGGAGTTTTATGCGTGAAAGAACCTCCAGCAGAAATGTCAAGATATAGGGCAGATTCCTTGTTTAAACCCAAACAAAAATGCTGTAGCAACACGTGATTTGGGATAGACAAGTCTGGGCCTGATTGAGTTAACAAAGAAAATTTAGTCCAGGCTGCACCAATGGATTCCTTCTCATTTTGCGAGAAATTAAAAATTTCCCTTCGAAGAGCGGCAACAAGATGCAGAGGGAAGAATGCAAGACAAAATTTATCTCGTAGTTCTTGCCAATCACCGTTCACGCTCCCAATCGTGCGATCGTACCATTGTTTCGCCCTCTCTTGAAGAGAGAAGGGAAACAATTTCTATTTTAGAGTTTCTTGTGTCATGCGTTCAATTAGGAGGCAGGAACACAATTGCTCGAATTCTCGCAGATGGTGGTAGGGATTTTCGTGGTCAAAACCAGAGAAAGATCGATCCCGAACCATGGCTATAAAGCCAGGGCGAATTTGATAGCCAGTTGTATGGATAGGATGTGAAGATGATGGTGGCTCAAGGAATTCGCCCTTCGGAGCAGATAACTGTTGTATGGTGGGTTGCTCCATGATAGAAAAAGGAAAGGAAAAAAATAAAAATAAAAAGATACGAGGACGAACAAGGTTCGGAGATAAAACAGCAACCGTTCCCCGGCAACAGCGCCAGAAATGCTTGTTGGTATTTCTTACGACCACAGATAAATCCGCAAGCGCACGGAGAATACCGATGTAGCACTTCACCCAGGAGTATTCCAAAGTATCGAAAATCCACAGGGAACGTGTGTGTTTATCTTCTAACAGGCTCGTCCAAGGACAACAAGAAGTATATGATAGGATTGGGTAGAGAGGATTCCTATGGATAAAGCTCCTAGATCGAGTAAGATAAGTTTCGCTTTTACTTCCTTACCTCGGGCACCGGCTTACCCCTGGTCTGCCAGGCGACTCCGGTCTACAGCTCTACGACGTACCCGAACGTGGAGGGCTACCGAGGGCGGATAGGGCTGTCACCACCTACCACCTACCTCTACTATCCGTGAGGCACGCGGCAAACAAAGGTAACCTCTAGTCCAGACACTACGTCTACACTATCGATTACTACATTAATCTCGGATCCAACAAAGACTAAGGTACTCTAAACAGAGCGATGATCCCGTAAGCAAGTAAAGAAAATAACTTACTCAAAAAGGAAACTTAAATACCATAAAAGAAT
Organism: Eragrostis nindensis; assembly: GCA_012490785.1. NCBI lineage: Eukaryota > Viridiplantae > Streptophyta > Magnoliopsida > Poales > Poaceae > Eragrostis > Eragrostis nindensis. The sequence goes on from JAAXCT010000854.1 coordinate 181,368, forward strand.
CACGGAGACTTACTTAAAAAGGCAGGACTCCGTCGAGGTACAAGCTAGAGGGGAGCGCCGACAAACCCGGCGCTTCCCCGCACTACTCTCGCTCTCTCCCTATTTTCTAAGCACTATGGAGGCAGCGCTTCGCCTTTGGAATGGAACTAATCACTTCTTCTTCTTATTGTGTGTGTTGAACCGTGGGAGTTCTCCTCTATTTATAGCCCCAAATGAGGAGGGGGATTAAATAGAGCAAGTGAGAGTCGGCGGAGCGAAATTGGGCGCCAAGGTAGGCCGGCCGGCCTAGGTGGGTGGCCGGCCGGCCATTGATTGTCTTGGATGGCAACCGCCTTCGCCGTGGACGCTTAAGATTGCTCCGTGGTGGCGGTTCCGAAGTCGGTCGACGTTTGGGGGCGGTTATGGTGGAGTAACTGTCAAGTTTAGGCCCAAAAGCCCACCTGTGCGAAGTCAGTTGTTCATCCACCATGCAGGGCACTTGGGCTTGGTGTTTTGGAATGTATGTAGCCCACTGGAGGAAGCTCGGGCCAATTGGAGACAAAAGTAGGCCGGCCGGCCGGTGGATCCTATATGGAGGGCGGGCTATGGTTAAACTTTGACAGAACAGTGTTTGAGATTCGTGCAACGGCTCAGATTCGCGCAGGTGGAGGAGGGGATGGCTGAGAAGCTGCCACGTGTCGCTCTCTGATTGGGGCGGGTGGGAGGTGGGAGAAAAAGACACGGATTTCAAACTTTAAACGCATTTTTCTCCTAAACCGTAAGTCCGTTTTCGAATCCGTTTGAACCTACATGTTTGTTACAATTAATTCTACAAAATGAGATCCAATATGAACATTTTTTGAATTTTTTAAAATTTGAAATTTTTGTCAACATTTTTGAATGTACTATGTCAACATTTTTTTTGCACTATGTCAACATTTTGTTTGCACTATGTCAACATTTTTTCAAAAAATGTTGATTTTATTTTAAAAATGTTGAAATAGAACTACAAAAATGTTGATTCTTCTATTTTAAAATATTGACACTCGAACTTGGGCTGGGCTGCCTAAATTTAATGGGCTATTGGGCCGATCTGTCAAATGTAAACCGTAGGACGCCCTGCATATAGGCAGTCCCCGGCCGGCCTAGGGGGGTGGCCGGCCGGCCAGAAAATTTCTGCATTTCCTGAATTTTTCATCGTGGCATAACTTCTGCTCCCAAACTCCAAATTAGGTGAACCAAAAGCCCAAATTGACTATCTCGACGAGGGCTTCGACATGGTAAGGTCAAATTTATTATTTGAATAATTTATCTTCAATGACCACGTCCCTCTTTGTTTGTAGTTTGTGGTGATTTTCCTCCATATATTGTTCCTGCAATCAAATATCACCAAAACTCATGGAAAGGCATTAGTTTATAAAATATTCCTATTCTATATGTTTTATATGCCTTTTTATATTGATAGATTGACGGTAAAAATTATTCAATAAGGACCGCCAACAATGGCATTGGGACGATGCGGACGATCGCGATATCTTCATGGCTCGGCTGCGGTCTGCTTCCAACCATCCGTGCCATGACTGCTCTGCCAGGGATTTGAACTCGGTGGTACCCAGGTGGGATGAAAGGAGCCGGGTCGATATGGTTGAACGCCATAGCGTCTTCTGACCAACAATGGCCAGGGTTTTGTTCTTGCTGGGGCGGCGGCGATGGAGAAGTTTGCGGATGCGAAATTGTTGGGGTCGAGAATTTTGGGGTTTTACGACCAAGCTGAAGATCAAGACAAAGTACGGAAGCCGAAGGGTCCTCTGCTCCAGCATTGTCATTATTTACCAAAGAATTGACTCCATGCAAAGAACCTTGACTTTCTGGCCCACCTGTCTGTGGTTCTTTTCTCCTATACACCAATTTACTTTTGACCACAGTTGTTTTTCTTGCGGTGATTCTTTCCCCTGAACTCCTTGGGAAATTTGAGATTTTCCCAAATCTGCAATTAAAGGCAATATGCCCCCATCCTGAACAAGAAAGACACTTAACACGGCCCCTACAATTCCGGCGCTGATGGTTTGTTCTCAGGCATCTCGAACAGAAAAGCCCATTCCTGTTAGCCGGCCCATTAGCAGTCCGTTGGGTTTTGTTAGCAGCCACTGAATTTGATTTTGAAAAATTGTTACCCAGATCTGTGGCTGATCTACCGCCGTGTTCTACGGCTACCGAGTTTGAATTCAAAATCCCAGGATCACGATCAACCTCAACACTCTTCGGAAACTCAATGCGATCAAACACAGAAGGTTTTGGGAATTGTAAACGATCAAAGACAGACTTAGTAAAAGATTGGAGCCGTCGTCGATGGTGGAAGGTGGACTGTGGTGATTTCCGGCCGGTGTCGCCGACGCCGGATTCGGGAGTGTTCGTCGCTGGCCTCACAGGGGGTTATGTGTAATTTTCAGTTTCGCCAGGGAGTTTCTTGTAAATTCCAGGGTTGTACTGTTCCTATCTTTTAATATAATCCCCTTTCGCAAAAAAAAAGACAGACTTAGTAGGCTGAGCAGGAAGGTTGCTTTTGATCCTATCAAAAACGCAGAAGCACGAACAGTAGAAGCAACAGGTTGAGCTGATTGATTCACACCTTACATCGCCTTCATGCGGCTAGAAGAAGCAGATAGAGGGATTCTGTTTGCCCCCGTCAGAATCTTCGAGGGCCCCGATTTGACAGCATCAGCATATGAAACTCTTTTTGCCTTCTTCTCGTTAATGACTGCCGTCCATTCTGCATCTTGTTCCTTTTCCCAATTCAGTTGTTCACAATCTGATTGCGGCCCTCCATTCCCCAGAGATGGAAGAATACCTTGAAATTCTAGGGCCCTATTCGTTTTCTCTATGCTAAATTCAGACCTGTCACATCAAAGAGAATTTTATTATTTAAAAGTATTAAATAAAGTTTAATTACAATTTTTTTGACAGATGGATGCTAATTTATGAGATGTATCTAATAAGCCTAATTAATCTATGTTGTCTACAGTGATGCTACAGTGATCATCGTCTAATCACGACTTAATTACCTTCATTAGATTCGTCTCGCGAATAGCTCAAGAGTGCTGCAATTAATTTTGTAATTAGACTTTATTTAATACTTCTAAATAGTAAGATTTTTTTATATGACACATCAAAATTTAGGCCTAGAGAAAACAAACAGCCCCGCCGAGCTGCCTGCGGCAAAACGCGTGGTTATGGGGTGCCAGCAAGCGGTCGCGCGTGTTTTTTTGAGCCTTTTAATTTAGTACAACGTCGCTGGCAATCCTGTGGTGTGCTTGGGAGCTTCAATCATACAGAAGCGTGGAACACTCCATGTTCGCGCCGTGTTTCAGTTGAAGCAGCAAGTATTTTGAATAGGGGTGAGTCCTTAATTAGTCTCGACCCAACGGCAACGCGTGCTAGCTCGAAGGAAGCCGCAGGTTGCGCAAAGTAATCGATTAACTAGTTGATTCTCGTAAAAATCGATTGATTAATTAACAAATGACGCAGCACTGGCCGACCTTTGGGTTGACACATTGCCGCCGACTCCTTTTGAACATTACCTTGTCAAAAAAGGGTCCGCTTTCTTGCACCTTTACAAGTGAGGGGTCAAATAGGGTGCTTGTCGAAACAGCCGTGCGGACCGAACGATCGAGTAATAGTTTTAAGAGGGAGTGCGTTTGAAGGAACTCTAAACATGGAGTGCGTTCGAGCTTTTCGGTGCTGGATGGACCATTGTAAAAATGTATATAGAGGTTTCAAACAATTCTGAAAATTTTTATTTGTGCAGATGAGATACACGTATGCAAAGTTGCAAGTCCAACTTAGATTGAGAGATGCAAAAATGACAAGCGGAAAAAAGACAAAATAAAGCATATTGTTGTACTTTTCAGCCTCTTGCACCATATATAATTTGTCATTTTTCATCCATTTCACTCATATTGAAGTCCTAGACTCCACACAGTTGTTGTATTTATGACTAATTATTCTTTCAGTGATAGATGACATCCCCGCGCTCATAGTGACTTTGTGTGAATCTCAAGATCAGTCGGCTCAGTCTTTTGTTGGCACTCATATATAAGGATAGGGTGTGCGTACATATCAGTGAGTAGTCATGGGTTATGTATGTGAGTGTACGTACTAATTTTTTTTTAAAAAAAAGTAGGAAAGGAGGTTTTCTACTTGAGAGGGGCCTAGTCGCCTAGAGCTACGGCCCTAGGAGTATAAGTGGTAGGTCCACTATTGTTAGAGAACTAAAGAACCGATTTTTTATTCCATAAATAGCGAATATTATATACTTATTATATAATTTATATTGCTCTTTGTGTCTAAAAATATAAACATTTCTGCCATGGTATGTGTCCGTACTGTTTCTTTGAAAAAATAAAATGAGAGGAGGTTTTCTACTTGAGAGTAGGGATGAAAACGACCGGAAACGATCGAAAATACCATTATCATTTCCTAATCATATTATTTAGTCGAAAACGAAACCGAAACTGGTAACCTCGGAAATGAAAACGATATCGAAAATGTCGGAACATCGAGAACGAAACTATCGGAACGAAAATACGTCGATATCGATCGGGAACCGATAATTCTGATCGAATATAACGAGCTCCGATGTAAATGATAAACTAATACGTGAATATAGGCCAAAGTAATAGAGAATAAAAGTGACACCCAACATAACAAGTGCAGGACCGACGTAAGTTTTTCTTTTTGGAAGGGACCGACGAAAGTATATGCTACATGTCTAATTTGACTAGTTAACATAAGTCCAATAATGAAAGGCAGCTAGATGGGATGCGGCATCTGTGCACAAGGCAACCGGGCTATATTTGAATAGTAATCAATACCATACCAAAATCACGATGATTACTTCCATGGTTTGCGTCTTGGGCTGGTTGGGTATAGAAAGGTATGATGGTAATGAGCTGAACGTAGCATGAAGTAATGAATACGGTATTTTTGACACAAAATTTCGAGGTTATACGGTATTTTGGCCATTCGATTGAAAATTGCCTCTATCCTTTTCATTTTCGTCTCCGTTTAGTTTTTCCCATTTCCATTTTCATTTTCGAGTTTCCCATAATCGTTTTCCCATTTTTTGTATCTTCGGAAACGATCGTCGGTAAATCGGGTTCCGTCACCGTTTTCATCCCTACTTGAGAGGGGCCTAGAACTACGGCCCTAGGAGTACTAGTGGTGGATCCACTATTTGTTAGAGAGCTAAAGAACCGATTTGTTAGTGTTTTATTGCCACAAATAGCTAATATATATATACTATATAATTTATATTGCTCTGCGTCTAAGAATATAAAAACTTCTATGTTGGTAAAAGTCAAACTTTTTACTAACCACACATTCATAATATTTGGTCATATGTAAATTATATTATTAGATTCATCATGAAACTAACTATTATAATATGCAATTATATTTATTTAATAATTTATTTTTATCAATATGATAGTGGAAGTTGAAAACAATTGACTTTGAAGAAAAAAAGAGTAGAAATGCCTATATTAAAGTATGGATGGATTAATATTTGGCCAAGAAAAAGAGGCACCACCTATGCTTTCAAGGGATAGAAATTATCATATTAATCGGAGAAAAAATTACCGACCATAAAATGTCATCCACATGTTTTAAACATTATCCACTATTACCATTACAAAAAAAATGTAGCACAAAATATTGATATATTAGTTACAAAAATTGCAAACTATTACCATTACAAAATCACCACCATGAAATAATAGTGGTAAATAGGAAAAAATGATATGCAACAATAAATTAAAACCAATATAAGACAATACTATATAATTGGATAGTTGACATTATCTGCGCAAATGCACGAGCCACTCTACTGGTTTATTATTTATTAGTGTGCTGCAAAGTAAGTTTGTTATGGTTTGTTTTATCACTAAAGGACATTTAAACATAACTTATAAGTTTGCAAATTTGAACTAAAATTTTGAATAAGATGAACAGTCAAACGTAACTTAAAAAGTCAACGGCGACATCAATTTGTAAACAGAGGTAGTAGCCGAGACTGAAAAAAGTGGTTAGTTGGATTATCGGCAATGCATTTGAGCTAACAATAGCACAATACACTCAAAAGCCTCTTCAACGGTCAAAAAACGTATTATTGTTTCTTTCATTCGACTAAGTATTTCAGAGTCGCATACCTGAGCTTGTTAAGTTCTTTATGCTAGAACCAACCCACTCGTGTTCAAGTCCCAGACTTGGCACGGATGTTGCATCTTTATGGCTAGCTATTTATTCTCTCAGGGGGAGGTGACGTCCCCGTCGACAGCAAGGCGCTTCATGAGTCTCAAGATCAGTTGACCCAGTCTTTCGGAGACGCTCATAGGGGTAGGGGTTGCGTGCGTGTGTTCATAAAGGTGAGTACCCATGCGTGTTTGTGAGTGTCTGCGTCTCTGTACTGTGTTTCAAAAAAAAATTAGAGTCTAAACATGGCAAATTTGATCAATTGTAGAGGATTCTGAGTCTAAAACTAACGACCCAACTATAAATTACTTTGAATAACTTGAGTGTCTAAGCTTTTATGTTTTACTAAAATAGGGACTGTAGAAAGAGCAAGGCGTAATAAGATAATTTTATAAATTTTTGTATGGGTATTCCAGTAATTAGTACATGCCACTTTAACTAGATATATTTTAAAAATTACATAATAAATTTTCTTATTTATCATTTCTATTGGACCAAAGGAAAATAGTGGAAATAAAAATAGGTAAGATTTTTCAAGACATGACTCTCTTCATATGAACTCAAAAAAGACACTTCCTAACTCTTATGCCCTGAAGATATCTCGTGAGGCTGACTATTAGATAGTCTACTCTCATGCTTTAATCTCAACTGCAGCGAGGGAAGTAGAAAAAAAGTATAAGGGGGGCCAATGAAAGAAGAAAAGCATTTAAGCTATTTATTAATTTTTTTCAAAGCTAGAGTAAATTTAATATATGAAATGAACGGTATTTTTGAAAAAAATCTCAAAGTCCGGGGTGGGTGGGGGGGGGGGGGGGGGGGGTGGGGCGGCATGGCCCCCACCAGCCCCCTTGGCTCCATCCCTGCTCATCTTTTTTTATAGAAGGATAATGGCAGATGCTCTGCCTTTTCATTAAGAAGGTAGAAATAAGTCTAAAGCAGCCTAGACTGCACAGACCACAGACTGAAGAATAGTGTCTTGTTGTCCCCGCTCATGTCTTTCGAAAAGGATTAAAAAGGATATGTGGCCAAACAAATTCGGCTTACACCAAGGCGGCTTACACCAAGGGTCAAAATTGGATGACTCAGTTCTATTCCTCAACTGCCAAGACACTTGCGGTTACACCAAATTGGACGGGATTGAGATCGGTGACTTTGTGTACTTTTGAGTCAATGGCATGTGGCCCTAGAAATGCCATGACCCATGTGTGAGTGACTTAAAGGCACACAAGGTCACGATTTGCAATGGTAGAGGATCTCAGTCCAATTGAATGCCTTGTTTTAAAATGGGCCCAACTCTCTCACACACGCGCGCGCAATACATATGTTGAAAAAAACGGACTTCATATATAGTAGAAACAATTGTTTCATATATAGTAGGCATGGAAGATTTTGGGAGTTGAAAAAAACTTGTACGAACTTTGCATAATATATACTCCTTGCTTTTTTTTTTAATTAATGAACTTGGAACAAGATTTCTTAGTTCAAGGAGTATGGTTTTACTATATCTTTGTTGTTCTCTTGAAAAAGAAAACAAAAGTTGCTCCATATGAAAGCAACCCCTGGTGGTTAGCTCCTTGGTTGTTTGTGAAGTTTTCAAATCTTTGGATGAGTATTTCTCATATTGATTAATATATTCATTCATAAAAACATTAACACAGCTAGCGAAATTAGATATTTGAGTCTCATGCAGATAAACATTAACACAGCTAGCTTTAAATGAACATACCAGCTGGGAGCAAAAATGGACAAACCTACAAATTTACGCTATAGTAGTGCCATGTACAAGACACTTAGCTACTTTACACCTTCAAGCTCTTGAGGAGCATAGGGAGTCCATGCCTAGGCCGCAACGTGATCACGTCCATCGGTGCGTGCACGTACTTAGGGGACAGCTCCAGCGAGAACCTCTGCAGGATCATGGCGACCACGGCCTTGGCCTCAATCATCGCGAAGTTCTGCCCAATACACGACCGCGGCCCGCTGGAGAAAGACAGCAGCGCGTTGGGGTGCTTCGCCGCCCTCGTGACCCCGTTCTCGAACCTCTCCGGCCTGAACTCGCCGGCGTCCTCGCCCCAGACCTCCTTGTCGCGGTGGATCATCGCAATCGGGATCGTCAGGATCGCGCCCTCGGGCACCCGGACGCTGCCGAGCTCGAGGTCCGAGCCGGCCCTCCGCTGCAGCAGCGACACGGGGCCGTACAGCCGCAGCGTCTCGAGCAGGAACATGTTGACGAGCCTGAGCTTGTTGAGCGTGTCGCCGGTGGGCACCTCGTCGCCGCACTCCCGGCGCACCTCCTCCCGGAGCCTGTCCTGCCACTCCGGGTGCGTGCTGAGGAGGAAGGAGGCCCAGGTGAGCAGGTGCGAGGTGGTGTCGTGCCCCGCGAAGAAGAAGGTCTTGCACTCGTCGATGATCTCGTCCATGCTCAGCACCGGGCTCTCCCCGTGCTCCGGCGCGCACGCCTCCAGCATCAGCCCGAGCAGGTCGTTGCCGTACCCGGCCGTGTCCTTGGCGGCGAGCCGGGTCTTGATGATGTCCGTGAGCATGCCACGCACCTGCTTGTCGAGCTTCCACGTCTTGAGGTTCTTCTGGGTTGGGAGGAACCGGAACCCAGGGATCTGGACGTTGAAGACGGTGGAGAAGGCGAGGAACTGCAGCTCCCGCTGCGCGAGGAAGACCTGCTTCCCCTCCATGTAGCTGCTCCCGAACGCGGTGTGCGAGATCACGTCGGCGGTGAGCTCCTCGAACTGGCTGCTCAGCTCGACCTCCACGTCGCCGCCCTTGGCCAGCTGCGCCTCCCAGTCGGAAATCATTGACCGAGCGCAGTCGGACATGGTCGCTGTCATCATCTGCCGTACCAAATCCACAGTTTAGAGGTCAGCAGAGTTCCACGCGTAATGACGTAACGGTGTAAGTTAACAAATGCAAAGTGCTATAGAATACTACAAGCTACCAAGCTAGCACGCGGTGGCTAGCTGTCTGCTTTGACTCGGTTTCCCGAACGTGTAGCAAATGCAATTGTAACACGTCAACACGTATCTTGGTTTCCTGATGGTCGTTACGCACCTTGAGCTTGTCCATGTTGAAGGCCGGGTGCACGACCTTGCGGTGGCGCTTCCACTCGTCGCCGTCGGTGAGCACCAGCCCCTTGCCGAGCAGGCGGGAGATGTGCGGGTTGATCAGGTTCTTGGGGTACAGCCCGGTGCGGTCGAAGAGCACCTGCTTCACCACGTTCACGTCCGCCACGCACACGTTCGGCGTCGGCCCGTTCCAGTACACGAACATCCGCCCTGCAATACAGAGCATTGATCGCCGCGTAAGAACACAGCAGAACAAGGATGCTTGATCGAAGCAAAGCAAGCTGGTCAAACTTGAGTTTGAATTGTGGCTGATCGACATACCGTAAAGCGGGATCCATTTCCGGAGGTGCGGCTGCACCATGGGGACGAAGTCGTGATCGCTGACGTCCAGCGTCGCGCCGGCGACTTCCGCGCGGAGCCGCTTGATCTCGCCGAGGCTTCCGAAGAAGAACTTGTACCCCGGCCCCCGCACGCCCTGCGCCCGGAGTTTCTTGGTGATGGCGTAGGGGCGCCACACCAGGTGTACCAGCGCGTTGAACGCCCACGACGCCACCACCGCCGCGACGGCCGCGGCCACCAACCAAACCAAGCCCATGGCGGCCGCTCTTGGCAACTAACTGATCAGGAAGGAACTCGCCGGCTCAAATGGAGCTAGCTCAATCACACTGTCGTGGAGGAGGAAAGATCTTCTGACCGCTCGCTCGGTTGCTAGCTACTAGCTCGCTTTATTTTCTTTGTTTGTTGACACCTGCTTTGATCTGGTAGCTGTGGGCTCGAGTTTGTTTGCGTGGAAGCTGGAATGGTGAGACTCGAGGCTGGGGGAGGAGGGATTTATACAACGCTCTCGCGACCGGTTTGACGTTCTAGACCGCCGAGCTGCCCGCAGCTGCTCCGTGAGAACGCGTGGTTGTGGGGTCCAAAGACATGAGGTGAGATCATAGGTGATGCCTGCGAGCGACGGGCAGCTTCCGGCATGTGGGAACGCAAGCGGTCGCGCCTCGCGCGTGGTTTTTTGGCCTTTTTGGTACAACGTCGCTGGCAGTCCTGTGGTGTGCTTGGCAGCTTGGGAGCTTCAATCATACACAAACGTGGAACACTCCATGTTCGTGCCGTGTTTCAGTTGAAGCAGCAAGTATTTGGAATAGGGGCGAGTACTTAATTTAGCCTCGACCCAACGGCAACGCGTGCTTCGAAGGAAGCCGCAGGTTGCGCAAAGTAATCGATTAGCTATAGTTGATTCTCGTAAAAAATCGATTAATTAACTAATGACGCAGCACTGGCCGGCCTTTGGGTTGACACGTTCCCGCCGACTCCTTTTGAACATTACTACTCGTCAAAAAGGGTTCGCTTTCTTCCGCCTTTACACGTGAGGGGTCAAATAGGGTGCTTGTCGAAACAGCCGTGCGGACCGAACGACCCAGTAGTAGTTTTAAGAGGGAGTGCGTTCGAGCTTTTTTGGCTGGAATGGACCAGAATATATATGCAGTGCAAACCAACTCCACGTGCAATCAAGGAAACCATTGTAAAAATGTACATCTATAGGTTTCAAACAATTCTGAAAATTTTTATTTGTGCAGATGAGATACACATATGCGGCTAATGGGCCTGTAGCCTAGTGGTTACAAGAGCCTCAGTAGCACCTGAGGTCCTGGGTTCGACTCCTCGTGGGAGCGAATTTTCTAGGATTTAACGGCGTTGTGCGTTCAGCGGGAGGCGACATGGCCGTCGACAACGAGACGCCAGCGGTGACTTCGTTAATTTCGAGGATTTGCCGGCTCAGTCTTCGAAGATGCTCATAGGGGTAGGGTTTGCGTGTGTGCGTTCATAGGGGTGAGTGCGCGTGCATTGCGAGTGTTTGAGTTGTACTGTGTAATCGCAAAAAAAAAGATACACATATGCAAAGTTGCAAGTGGCAGGTCCACTATTTGTTAGAGAGCTAAAGAACCGATTTGTTAGTGTTTTATTGCCATAAATAGCTAATATATTTATGATATAATTTATATTTCTCTTTGTGTCTAAGAATATTTGGTCAAAGTCAAACTTTTTACTAACCAAACATTCATTATATTTGGTCATATGTAAATTATGTTATTAGATTCATCATGAAACTAACTATTATAATATGCAATTATATTTATTAAATGAATTATTTTTATCAATATGTTAGTGAAAGTTGAAAGCAATCGACTTTGACAAAAAGTGGAAATGCTTATATTCAAGTATGGACGGATTAATATTTGGCCAAGAAAAAGAGGCACCACCTCTGCTCTCAAGTGATAGAAATTATCACATTAATCGGAGAAAAAGTTACCCACCATAAAATGGCATCCACATGTTTTAAACATTACCCACTATTGTCATTACAAAAAAAATGTAGCACAAAATCTTGATATATTACTTTTACAAATTACAAACAATTACCAATATAAATAACCACCCTGAAATAATAATGTGCAATAATAAATTAAAAGACATCCAATATAAGACAATACTATATAATTAGATGGTTGATATTATCCGCGCATGCATGAGCCACTCTACTAGTTTATTATTTATTAGTGTGCTACAAACTGTTTTGATAAATTTGGTTGGGGGGGGGGGGGGGGGGGGGGGGGGCATGGCCCCTTTGATCTAACCAAAACGCTTCCAGTGTCTACCTTTACACTTGAAGAAGTCTCGTCCAAGGGAGCCATACCATTACAAAAAAACATGCAGAGGATTAGAGCCATGCTAATACGTCATTCAATGAAGTGCCAAAGAACGCCGCTGAGCTTCTTCACCACGAAGAGTATCAAATGATGAGTACACTTTATAGACTGCCATAGTTTAAGGATGATTAGGGTAAGCGTGAGTTTTGTGTCCAAATTTTAAAGTAAGTTTTCCCTAGCACCATAACTTTATTATTGAATCCATTTCAATTATTGTGTTTCTTTGAATCCACAATGAATTGAGATCCAATATGAATATATTTTTTATTAATTTCCGGACTTTTTATGTTTCAAACAAACACTTGCAATATTTTTGTGTATTGATATAATATTTTTGTTGAATTACTATTATTTATATTTTTTATCTAAGTTCTGGCAATGTTGAATCAAGCTTTTCAAAATATTGAACAAATGCACTTTAATTATTGGTGACTTGTAGATATAAGTTCGATACTCTCGATATCTTTAAGGATACTGCATGTTAAAGTCACCAATAATTTGAAAAAGGATACTACATGTTTCCAGCAGTTTCCCAGATGACTCGTTGCTGAAGCTGTAGGAGTAAAAGACAAAGATAACGAAAGCGAAGAGAGACATCTAAATTTGAGTGGCAAGCAGAAGAACTTCTAGACGCCTGAAATTCATTGGAGAGATGCATGAGGGCAAAGTTGTCCCCTATACCTCTGCTGGTTTTAACTTGATGGCAAGCAGAAGAACTTCTAGACGCCCAAAATCTGCAGAATGTTTCTAGAACGCGTACTCACTTTGCACCACTTGCTCGTTTCCTTCTCACACGCAAATCCCAAGGTGGTCGATTTGACCAGGGTCGGATTTGTCGATGACATCATAACCTAGGTCAGCACTGGTACGGCGGGTTAATTTGGAAGCAATAATTGAGTTGGTACGTGCACCAGCGAGTAGCGAGTTTCCATCGCGCCGTCTTGTTCCCATTCACTCCCTGCCTTCTAGAACGATTATCCACTCCATAGAGTACACTGTTTGACAAGAAAAGGATTCTTGAGTTTTCAAGGAGGTCAACCGAAACTTAACCTCGACTGTGGGGCTATGCTGCAGCGACTAATTAGCCCACCGTACCGTAGGATATTGGCAGCTAGTAGTAATAAGCTTCCAGAAGCTTAGCCACAAACGGCGACACACGCGGCTGTCCTTGTCGATGGGGACGTAAAGCGAAGGGCCCTTCCCGGCCAAACTGCACGTTCTCGCCACAAGACTGTTGGTGCACGTCGGGACGAAGCTCACATGCATCATCACTGATCTCACTCACCTCGATCGCCCACCATCTCGAACCCCACCAAGGCACCAACACCTACCTGCGTGCCGCAGCTCCACGAGCGTCAACCCGGTCGCAAAGGACGCGGTATAAATACCACCTGCATCCCGACTCGAATCTCAAACCATTCCACACGACCTTCTCCAAGTAAACGAGTCTCAACTAGTCTAAGCCAGTGTCAACGAAGCAAGAGAGAGCTAGCAGTCAAGCAGGGTGAAGACTATTCGAATCCAGCTAAACTCCTGATCAGTCAAGGGAGCAGTGACAATGGGTTTGGCTTGGGTGGTGGCCGCGGCCGTCGCGGCGGTGGTGGCGTCGTGGGCGTTCAACACGCTGGTGTACCTGGTGTGGCGCCCCTACGCCATCACCAGGAGGCTCCGCGCGCAGGGCGTGCGCGGCCCGGGGTACAGGTTCTTCGTCGGCAACCTCGGCGAGATCAAGCGGCTCCGAGCTGAAAACGCCGGCGCCACGCTGGACGTCGGCGACCATGACTTCATTCCCATGGTGCAGCCGCACTTCCGGAAATGGATCCAACTCTACGGTACGTTAGGACGTTTCGAATTAGCCTGTTGCTGTGTATTCCCCGTCACTCTGCATTGTTTACACTACACGGATGCTGATCGAATTCTGTGCATGCAGGGCGGACGTTCGTGTACTGGAACGGGGCGAGGCCGAACGTGTGCCTGGCGGACGTGAACGTGGTGAAGCAGGTGCTCTCCGACCGCACCGGGCTGTACCACAAGAACCTGATCAACCCGCACATCTCCCGCCTCCTCGGGAAGGGGCTGGTGCTCACCGACGGCGACGAGTGGAAGCGCCACCGCAAGGTCGTGCACCCGGCTTTCAACATGGACAAGCTCAAGGTGCTTAACGTTTCCTTCGCGAAACCAAGAAAAGGACGACACGTGTTGGCGTGTGCTAATTGCATTTGCTAATCCAGACGTTACGTTGTTGTGTTGGTACATGATCCGTACATGGGACGACTTTGCTGAGTGCTGACATCTGATTGTGGACTTGGTGGTGTTCTGGCAGATGATGACGGTGACCATGTCCGACTGCGCTCGGTCGATGATGTCCGAGTGGGAGGCGCAGCTGGCCAAGGGCGGCGCCGTGGAGGTCGACCTGAGCACCCGGTTCGAGGAGCTCACCGCCGACGTGATCTCGCACACGGCGTTCGGGAGTAGCTACATGGAAGGGAAGCAGGTCTTCCTCGCGCAGCGGGAGCTGCAGTTCCTCGCCTTCTCCACCGTCTTCGACGTCCAGATCCCCGGGTTCCGGTACCTCCCAACCGAGAAGAACCTCAAGACATGGAAGCTCGACAAGAAGGTGCGTGCCATGCTCACGGACATCATCAAGACCCGGCTCGCCGCCAAGGACACGGCCGGGTACGGGAACGACCTGCTCGGGCTGATGCTGGAGGCCTGCGCGCCGGAGCACGGCGAGAGCCCGGCGCTGAGCATGGAGGAGATCATCGACGAGTGCAAGACCTTCTTCTTCGCGGGGCACGACACCACCTCGCACCTCCTCACGTGGGCCTCCTTCCTCCTCAGCACGCACCCGGACTGGCAGGACAGGCTCCGGGACGAGGTGCGCCAGGAGTGCGGTGATGAGGTGCCCACCGGCGGCACGCTCAACAAGCTCAGGCTCGTCAACATGTTCCTGCTCGAGACGCTGCGGCTGTACGGCCCCGTGTCGGCGATAAACCGGAGGGCGAGCTCCGACCTCGACGTCGGCGGCGTCCGGGTGCCCGAGGGCGCGATACTGACCATTCCGATCGCGACCATCCACCGCGACAAGGAGGTGTGGGGCGAGGACGCCGGCGAGTTCAAGCCCGAGAGGTTTGAGAACGGAGTGACAAGGGCGGCGAAGCACCCGAACGCGTTGCTGTCCTTCTCGAGTGGGCCGAGGTCATGCATCGGGCAGAACTTTGCCATGATTGAGGCCAAGGCGGTGGTCGCCATGATCCTGCAGAGGTTTTCGCTGGAGCTGTCCCCAAAGTACGCGCACGCGCCAATGGACGTGCTCACGCTGAGGCCCAGGCACGGACTTCCCATGCTCCTCAAGACCCTGTGAAGGTCTAATGCATCCAGAAAGATTATGCACGCTCTGGCTCAAAAAAAAGGGAGATTATGCACGCCCCGTCGCTGTAACTTACTAGTACTAGACTTCATTGGATAAGGTTTGCATTACTATGTTGTAGCTATTTTCTTTTTAATTTTTGCATCCTATTGTGTAACATGTTCCATTTCTAATGTATCCTGCTGTGTAGCTATTTATAAGGTGCTTGCATGTTTGTTTAGAAGCTTATGCAAAAGCATGTTAAGAACAAAGTTAAGAATATTGCTTCATAACAACAACAGTACCGAACTACCGATACAGAGTAATCATACAGCATCAGTAAGTCCTCCAACAAAGAGAATCAGCGCCATCGACCACGATAAAGCTCCTCTTGCAGAATGAGCGACCAAGCAACGGTAACTTCCATTTTACAGAAGCCAAGGTCAAGTATACCATCGCTTCTACCAGCTTCTTTGGGCATGAAAACCACCTCTTTTTCTACATAGCTGTCAACTTCCATAGGTGTGTGAAACTCATCTTTTCCCAAATAGCTTCCCTGGGTCTTTTTAGGCACAGAACTCTCTTTCCCCACTACAATGCTACTATCAACTAGCCATGACTTGACAGAAACTACCAGCTTTCCAGTATATTCAACGGAAACAACGCAGCATGAAAGATGAACATTGCCATGATCGGTAAGTTTTCCATCTCCAGAATCAAGTAAAATGATTTCCTTGCCATCAATAATGGCAGTATCCATGTGAGAGTTACTGGTGGCACAGGCAGCAAAGTGAAATCTAGAACCATCTGGCCATGACCCATCAACAATTGAACGAATATTGTGGCCTCCACAGAATTAACAATATGACCAATTGTGAACTCCAATGTGCTAAGCTTGCTAGTGTAATCCCAATCAACCAGGTGCGAAAAGCGAGCACCACCAAACTCAATTGGCTCAGCTAGAGAGTAGAAGTCCTTATCCCCCGATTTGGCACTGCCCTTCACTTTGAGCTCAACCTCGATGGTAACAGGACGCAACGCCAGAACAGCACGGGTAGGACCTGTCAGTACTAAAAATGGATCCTGCATGGAACACCATTAAATAAATATGAGACAAATTGGAGTGAAAGAAAAGATAAACAGTGGGCAGCATAAGTGATACAAAACACATGATAAACACATAAGCTTAGGACTTTTCTGTGGGCAAACAATCGAAAGATATTAAAATATGCAGTTGATCCTTGCAAATAAGCCAAAAAAGTTTCGACTTGAAATTGGAAGAAAACACCAGTGACACTAGTTTCAAACAAGTTGAAGGACAAAATGATCCTGTGAAGCCTTATAATGTAATGTGTGGGGCACATAAAGGGCCTCGAGTAACTAAAGACGAAGTCGTAGTCAGGTAAGAAATTAGAGGCAGTCTTCCCCTTGTACCTGACAGTCCCTTTATGTGCTCCACGCATGGACTAAGCTCCCCTTTTACAGGGACTAAGCTCCTCACACAGAATGAGCGACCAGGCCACAGTTACTTTCATTTTGCAGAAGCCAATTTCAAGTATATCATCACTTCTATCAGCCTTTTTGGCCTTGAAAACCACCTCTTTTTCTGCATAGCTGCCAGCTTCATAGGCGCGTGAACCTCATCTTTCACCAAATAGCTTCCCTCGGCTTTCTTGGGAGTAGAACTCTCTTTCCCTGCTACCATTCTATCAACTAGCTACACTTTGACAGACACTACAAGCTTTCCGGTATCTTCAACTGAAACAATGCAACGTGAAAGATGAACATTTCCATCATCAGTAACTCGTTCACCTCTAGAATCAAAAGTAGAATGAATTCCTTGCCATCAATAATGGCAGTATCCTTGTCACTGTTACTGGTGGCACGGGCAGCAAACTGACATCTAGAACCATCTGGCCATGACCCATCAACAACTTGAATGAATATTGTGGCCTCCATAGAAAAAACAATATCACCAAGTGTAAACTCCAATGTGCTAAGCTTGCTATTGTAATCCAAATCAAGCAGCCACGGAAAGAGAGTACGACCACCATACTCTACTGGAGCAGCTAGAGAGCTGAAGTCCTTATCCTCTGATTTGGTACTGCCCTTCACTTTGAGCTCAACCTCGAGGGTCACAGGACACAACGTTAGGACCTGTCAGTACTAAATATGGATCCTGCGTGGAACGCCATTACAATGATTACATGAATATGAGATAAACTCAAGTGAAAGATAAGGTAATTAACACGAAACACAGGATAAACAAATAAGCTTAGGATTTTTTTTATTTATTTTGTGTGTGCAGACAGTAAAAAAAGGCATGAAAATATGCAGTTCCTTGCAAACAATCCAAAATTATGTCTAGGCCTGAAAATTGGAAGAACACCAGGGGGTTAAAATAAAATGATCCTGCGCGGCCTGCTGATGCAATGTGTCATGTGTGGGAGAAATAAAGGGCCTAGAGTTTGTAAGGACGAAATAGGAGTCAGGTGACAAATTAGAGGCAGTCCCCCTGTACCCTGACAGGGTGCATCTGCTAGTACCTTTCACAATTTTACATAGGCTAGAACTTCAGTCAATGTGCCAAATCAGCAATCCATCAAATCCAACGCATGTATGCCAGTCTGAATTAGAAATGAGTAGAGTCTAACTGATGCTCTACTGCGAAGGAAGCGTCCGTCATGTCCTTAGTTCACAGGTGTCTATATCAATTCCAGTTAGGGAGCTTAGCTGAGGCCATGGGTCCTCTCCCAAACGTATATTACATTGATTAATTAACTAGCAAATTCGCCACTGTTACTGTCATATTTTCCTCTTCTCGCTTGTTGACACATCGATTGAGGCAGTCTACATGATTCCAATGCCCAAAAAAACATGAAATTCTACACACAGGTAAACCATGAAATTCTAGGAAGCAGCAAAATCTGCTCACAGGGTACAAAGATCACTTCTAAAAACTCATTAAGACCGGTCATTGAGGGAATTCAACTGACAGAGGGATATTTAGGTTGTAGTTTTAGTGGAAAAACTATTGATAGCTGTGTTTAGACAGTAAAACAAGGGGGAAAAGTCAAAAACATCTTTCACAAACCAAATACTTCCTCCGTTTTTTAACTTGTCACTGTTTTTTACTGTAGCAATTTTGACCGTCTGTTTTTTCTACAAAATATGTGCATACATTTGAATCTTTTATATCATTAGATGTATCATACAACATACTTTATTAACGTTACATGTTTTTGCACATCTTTGTAATTTTTTCAGAAAAAACGCGCGGTCAAAATTGCTACAGTAAAATCCAGTGACAAGTAAAAAAAACGGAGGAAGTAAGAAATAAACAGACAAACCGAATAAAAAAGGACGAAATAGTACGAACCTCTTCAGTGAGGGTTTGGCTGTCATCCCTTTCTCGAAGGAAGATGATATTGCGTTTCTGGTCAACGCAGTCCCGCACGGCAACCAAACCGAACACATCAACTGGCCACTGTAAGCCCCCTCTAATTCCAGTAACCCTGACAGAAAAGACCTGCAGAGTATCGCAGAGGACGGCGTAACGCGGTGCAGGTTCATCTGTAAAGCGCATGGGTTTGATGTCCGCTGCACAAAGTGGTGCACGTGAAATTTCAAAAGAGTTAGGATCGAGATCAATAGCATCAAGTTTGTTGTTTACTGGTCAGGTCTGATCCCCATATATCTACTATTGCTGATGGACAAAGTAACAGTATTAAATTATACTATCATTACAGATGAGGAGAACGATTCCTGGATAAATAACTAATGCTAACACGAAGTATAGTGAATCGATAAATCAAACGATTACTTCAGCAGATAATCAAATGATCGTAGAAGATGATAATGAATCAAGAGCAACTAACTTACTGATGTCCTCGAACGAAGCGTATCGGGACCAGTCAGCCATCCACTCGTCCCGAAACCTGCTAGCCCGGATTTCGTGACGATGCAGCCACTCGTGTTGATGCGCCCTCACGTCCTCCTCGTTCCACTTCTGCCACGCCAGCTCGCGCTCCCTCTCCCTCCTCCTCCACTCCGCCGCCGGTATGGCGGCGATCTCCTCCTGGCTTTTCCTCAACCGCCGCGCCATGGCTTCGCTAATGGGAGCAAATAGGTCCCAGGTTTCGTCATCTTCGTCATCATCAGATGGAACTGCCTCTGGATCAGCGTGCTCGATCTTCCCCTCGGGTTTCTTCTCGCTCGATGATGACCCCGGTTTTTCTGCCGAATGCGCCACCGCCCCTTCCTCCTCTTCCATCCCCCTCCGCTGCCCTTTCTCGTTCTCCGCCGTCCTCTCCGCCACGGCGCCGTCGATCGCGCCGCTTATCCCCCCTCTCCGCCTCCGGAATGGGCCGTTTCCGCAGAGATTGTCAGATTGGACTGGGCAGCTGGGAGAAGTGAACCTAAGCCCATGCTATATCAACTTGATTTTGGGCTCGAGGTCGCCATACCGGTCACTGGGCCAGTGTGGGCGCTGCTGCCTCCTTCAGCTCATAACCTTAAGATTCGAGGTGCTCAAAAAAAAAACCTGAGCCCAGAAATGGGGTAACCCAAGTACTCCCTCCGTCTCAAAATAATTGTCGTTTTAGCTCTCGGCACGTAAATTAAGGAAAGTTGGTAAAAGTAGGTGCGCAGAAAACGAGGAGGAGAGAGATAGAGATAGAGCTGTATTGAGAAGAGAGAAAGATGCATTGGGAAGTGAGAATGACAATTATTTTTGGAAAACTAGATAAGAATAAGATGCCAAGTAAATTGGGACGGAGGGGGTAATAAACAAGCAAATGCATTTTCCCTCAAAAAAAAACAAAACAAGCAAATGCATTTACCCCAGAGATCGGGTCAAGCTAATAAACACCGCAGACGGCAGACTTGCTCTCCATCGCCCAATAACTTGTGGTAACGTTTCTCTGCTGCCCGTGCGCTGCCGTGCATCGACGAAACATTCTTCCTTACGTGCTTTCTTTTTTGTGAACAAGCTTCTTCCTTCTTTCGGAACACGCATAATGTCTAACTGACATTATGTCCACGCCTAACAGGGATAGAAAAACTCTCTTTTCAAGCCCGTGATTGTTTGTTTGATATTGCCCGAGGACGCTACGGCTTGTGTCACCATCCACCACAGTGCCGCGCCGCGCGACGTGTTCGCTGGCGTCACGCTCCCGGAACGAGCCTGGAGCGCGCACGGCCGTTGCACGGCTCTCGGCTGACGCCTTTGCATTGCTCGCGGTGCATCCGTCACGGACCACGCGCGTCTCCAGGTACTGTTACTCAGTAATAACACCGTTGACACCGAGCGAGCGGCGCCGTGTTGCGTAATCCCACACGTACGAACGCAGCGCAACAAAGTCAACCAAACCAAAGCTTGCTTATTAAGTGGGGGTTAGCTCGTCCGCCTCCATCAGACGTGTCACACCGCACACAATCCACACACACGACACGAGCTCCGAGTGGCTCGCGGGCGCCGCCAGATCCTCCTCCTTTTCTCGGCCGCAGCTAGCCATCAGACAATGGGCTCGGGCGGCGTGGACGGGTGGTGGTGGTGGATGCTCTCGGCGGCGGCCGCGGCGGCGCTGGCCTCGTGGCTCTTCAACCTGCTCGTGCGCCTCGTGTGGCGGCCGCGCGCGGTGGCCCGGCACCTCGAGGCGCAGGGCGTGCGCGGGCCGCCGTACCGGTTCTTCCACGGCAGCCTCGGCGACGTCCGGCGGCTCCGCGCCGCCGGCGCCAGCGTGACGCTGGACGTGAGCGACCACGACTTCACGCCCATCGCGCAGCCGCAGTTCCGGGAATGGATCCCCCGCTACGGTAACATAACACACATGAGAAATTATTCTTGGATGTGCATGACGACGTTGTTCTTGATGGATTCGTTGTTCTCGACCGGTCGATCGAATTCCAGGGCGCGTGCTGGTGTCGTGGTTCGGCCCGACGCCGGACGTGTGCGTGGCCGACATGGCCGTGGCGCGGCAGGTGCTGGCGGACCGGACGGGGCTGTTCCCCAAGCACCGGATGAACGCCAACCTGCTCCGGCTGCTAGGCGAGGGGCTCGTGCTGGCCAACGGCGACGACTGGCACCGCCACAAGAAGGTCGTGCACCCGGCCTTCAACGTCGACAAGCTCAAGGTACTCCATGACGACAGACGAACCACCACGTGCTCGTGCTTTCCGAGGCACGTGGCCTGTCTGACCCTCTTGTGGTAAATAACTTTTCGAAATTAACCAGATGATGACAGCGACGATGGCGGAGTGCGCTCGGTCCATGGTGTCCGGGTGGGAAGCGCAGCTGGCGAAGCAGGGGAAGGAAGAGGTGGTGATCGAACTGAGTGGGCAGTTTGAAGAGCTCACTGCTGACGTCATCTCTCACACGGCTTTTGGGAGTAGCTACGGGGAAGGGAAACAGGTGTTCGAGGCGCTCAAGGAGCTGCAGTTCATTGCCTTCTCCACGCTTTTCAATGTCCAAATCCCAGGATCAAGGTGAAGCGGATTGGGCACATTCCTTTCAAATCAAAACAGACGCAGAAAAAAAAAAAAACTAGTTTCAGTTAGTGATCGAGTTTGAGATTCTTTGTGCAGGTATCTTCCAACGGCGAAGAACCGGCGCGTGTGGAAACTGGACAGGGAGGTGCGGACCACGCTCATGCGGATCATCAGGAACAGGCTGGCCGCGAAAGACAAGGCGGGCTACGGGAACGACCTGCTGGGCCTGATGCTGGAGGCCTGCGCGCCGGACGAGCGCGACGGGGAGCCCCAGCTGCTGAGCATGGACGAGATCGTGGACGAGTGCAAGACCTTCTTCTTCGCGGGGCAGGAGACCACCTCGCACCTGCTCACCTGGGCCATGTTCCTGCTCAGCACGCACCCGGACTGGCAGGAGCGGCTCAGGGAGGAGGTGCTGCGCGAGTGCGGGGCCGCCGGCGATGGCGGGCGTGGCCTCCACCGGACTCCGACGCACGACATGCTCAACAAGCTCAAGCTGGCAAGCCTCGGCCATTGCCCACATTTCACCGTGTCTTCTTCGTCTAGTGCTGTCAGTGTCAGATGTTCACCATGTCGTATGTCCTCTGACAGGTGAATTTGTTCTTGCTGGAGACGCTGCGGCTGTACAGCCCCGTGCCGCTGATCCGGAGATGGACGAGGTCGCCGGTGCAGCTGGGCGGCGTCACGGTGCCCCAGGACGCGCTGCTGACTATACCCATCGCGACCATCCACCGCGACAGGGAGGTCTGGGGCGACGACGCCGGCGAGTTCAACCCGCTGCGCTTCGACGCCGGCAACGGCGGCGCCAAGCACCTCGGCGCGCTGCTGGCCTTCTCCATGGGCCCGAGGGCTTGCATCGGGCAGAACTTCGCGATGGTCGAGGCGAAAGCTGCGGTCGCCGCGATCCTGCAGAGGTTCCGGCTGACGCTGTCGCCGGAGTACGTGCACGCGCCCACCGACGTGATCACGCTGCGGCCCAAGTACGGGCTCCCCATGCTCGTCAGCCGCGTCAAGGAGTAATATATACTAGAAAGAGACCCCGCGGCAGATGCCGCGGGGCCAACTATTGTTTCTTTCGTCAATTTGTTCACAGGATGTCATTGCCTTTTATAAGAATATAATTATGAGACCTTTTCCTCTTTAGCACAGCACTGGCCTGTTCAGGTGCTGCACGAAAGGAACATGAGAACTAAAATCAGGAACACTATTTCTAAGGCAACGATGAAGAAGGACTAAGTCACATATATCTCACTTCAACTTAGACCAGAAATACTATTTGTAAGACAACTGATTGAAGACTGATTCATAGGACACAAAAGCAACATCAATGGAGATTAATTCGTAAGCAAAATAGGCACAAAAGAATGCAGGAATCATTCAGTATATGGATCTCTATGTGAAAGATGGGGCATACCAGTTTCCGTCGCTTATTCGCTAGACCTCTCATTTGAATCAACGCTTCCCAAGCAGTTGTGCACGTCAAAACTGCAAAAAAAAAAAAAATAGAGCAGAGGGAAATTCAGACATATAGGACAGGATAAATACTGACAGATCAGAAAGACGAAGAAGGGGCTTTTCTTACCTATCGTTTCTTCAGTTAGTAGAACACAGTCACTGCAAGGACCCTTGTAGTTCTGCTCATCCTCAGGATTGTGCCGAACAGGGAGACGACGACACCAGGGACCCTTGCCGGCCCTCCTCATCTAGATGCCGTAGCTCAGACATATCATCGAACACTTGGTGGGCAGCGTGCAGATAGGAATGTCATCGTTGAACACAGAGGAAGTAGCAGGTTGCGGGACGCGAGCTTGAGCTCAGGGGCCGGCCTACGGTGACCGTGCGATGTTGAGGGGACGCGGTGGAAGCGGAGCCGCAGCCGCTGCCATCGAGGGCCAAAGGAGAGCACACGACGCAGCTGGTGATGGCGGTCTGTGGATTCTCCGTGCGGAGGCGGCATCGGCTCGCCCCGCCGATCTCCCAACTCCGACGGCTGCGCTGAGCTCATCCTAGCTGGCGTCGACGGCCTGCAGCTCGAGGGCAACCCCGTCCAGATTTCTGATGTGGGATCGATGCCGGGAGACGGAGGTGACCACAACCCAGAACAGCTCACAGCTCGAAGGACAGACAGGATCGACGCGGGGCAGAGACAACTGCGCCCCAGATCAACTCGCAGATGAGCGCTGCGCGGTTGCGGATTGGAGTTCGCCGGCAGGGAGAGCCGGTCAGGGAAGGCAGATGGGCGAGGTGAGGAAGAGTCGGGAAGCGAAACGTTGCTTCGAGAACGGCGTACGGGGTGCGACTGCGTTGGCACATAAAGCTGGAACGGACGGCTTGATCAAGGCTAGCGGAATGATCGAACGGCGCAACGACTTTTGAACAGTAGCAACAGTGAGTTTTGAACAGTAGAGCGCGGGGCCCGCCGGGAGAAACTATAATCTTATTATGATGTGAACATTAACATGCATGACCTATTCAAGTCGTTGTTAAACAGAGCTGTACAATACGTAGGGTGTAAAGGTTTTGTCTCATCTTAGCTTGCCATGAATAAACAGGATCTATGCATGTGATGGATTCTTTTACTCAGCATATCGCGCATGCCAGGTGGCTGACAGTTAGCATACAGAACGAGTGACATTCCAAAACATGTTCAAAATTCCGGAGTAGCAATTACCACCGTTAAACATTGTTACAGAGTGCTTACATTCCGCTGTCCAACCAGCTTAATGGAACAGAGTAATGTCGAACATTTGTGTTCTAGCAAAACGCAGCCGCTGTTCATGGCTTGGGAATTGTCCTGCTGCGTAGGACCAAATTTAGAACATGATTTTGGTGTGAATCTGTGGATGGAGAAATGAAAAGAATGCTAATTTTCATTAAGTTCAACAACATTTGCCTACAATATAAAAGCATTAAAAACTATATGAAAATTTCTACAAAGAAAGGATTGCAGTGGAAAAGAATCCTGCAAATTTTCAAACTCAAATGAAGTATGATCGTTATAAAGTAGTTCCCGGATCTCAGTCGCCCAAATCAGCATCGACGGTTAGTAGTTCCCGGATTCAACTGCCATGGCACTCTGTTTCCCCGCTCCACAGAACTCTCCCCTGAAACCGAAGCCCCGCCGCCCGTGTCATCGGCGCCGGCGGCTCACCCGTGCCGGATGCTTGCGCTCTCATCTGCCGTCAAGCGGAGGCTGAAACCAAGGTCGCAGCTCGCCCCTCAGGGCTCTCCTGCAGCAGCAACTGCTTTTCGCCGCGGTTGCAGCAGCCGGCGCGGTGATGGCGAGGCCGCCGTCTCGCACGCATCGCTCCTCCAGCAGCTGCAGTCGTGCCGGGGCCTTGCAGATGTGCGTAGGTTACACGCCGCGCTTCTGGTCGGCGGCCACGGCCGAAGCACCGTGCTCTCCGCTCAGCTGGTGCGTGCGTACGCTGGGCGGGGGGACGTCGGGCACGCGCTGCACGTGTTCGACGGAATGCCACGTAGGAACTCCTTTGCGTGGAACGCCGTGATCAAGGCTCTCGTCGACGCCGGCCGGTTTTCTGAAGCTTTGGATTGGTACTGGGACATGGTCCGTGACGGCTCCATTGCTGCTGATGGTTTCACGTACCCGCCTGTTCTGAAAGCGTGCACAGCACTTGGAGAGATTGAGCAGGGGAGAAAGGTTCGAGAGAACATTGAGTCTGACATTGCCCAGGGCAGTGCGGAGCCCAACGTTTTTGTGCAGTGCGCGCTCGTGGACATGTTTGCCAAGTGTGGGTGCTTGAGTGAAGCAAAGAGCGTGTTTGAGAACATGGACGTAAGGGACTTGGCTGCTTGGACTGCGATGATCGGAGGAGCCGTGCACAGAGCAGACTGGATTGAAGTGATGAGTTTGTTCAACCGTATGAGGTCAGAAGGGTTTCGGCCTGATTCAGTGATTTTCGCCACTGTTATTCCACAATGTGGTAGGGTGAGAGAACTGGGAACTGGGATGGCATTGCATGGATGTTCAGTTAGATTTGGAGTTGGTGCTGATATCTGTGTCTCTAATGCATTGGTTGATATGTACTGCAAATGTGCCAGTCTGGATATGGCCACCTCTCTGTTTTGGTCTATCACTTACAAGGATGTTGTCTCTTGGAGTACCATAATTGCAGGGCATTCACAAAATGGAAAGTATCACATTAGTGTCGATTTGTTTACTGAAATGGTCTCTTCAGGAGTAAAACCAAATTCTAGTACTCTTGCGAGCATAGTTCCTAGTCTTTCAGAGCTGAATTCATTCAGGTGTGGAAAAGAAGTTCATTGCTTCTCCTTAAGAAATGGGCTGGAGCACAGTGAATTTCTGGTAAGTGCACTTATAGACTTCTACAGTAGACGAGGTTTCGTAAGGGAAGCAGAAACTGTATTTGAGCTCACTCTGAAGAAAGATTTAGTTCTTTGGAATTCCATGGTCGGAGGATATGCTGTGAATGAGGATTCAGAGTCTGCAATACATGCATTAAGGGCACTGCAGACAGTGGGACTTAGGCCTGATCATGTGACTGTTGTTTCAGTTCTTCCACTATGCAATCAACAATGCAGGTTCCTCCAGGGTAAGGAACTACATGCGTATGCCATTAGGAATAACATAATTTCAATTTGCTCAGTTAGTAACGCACTTATTGATATGTACTGCAAGTATGGTTGCCTAGAAACAGCCAGAGAAATTTTTCGACTGATGAAAGAGCGAGATACCGTTACATACAACACACTGATTTCTTCTTTTGGAAAACATGGTCATGAAGATCAAGCATTCCTTCTTTTTGACCTGATGAAGAGAAATGGAATTGCTCCAGATAAAGTGACCTTTGTAGCTCTATTATCATCCTGTAGCCATGCAGGCCTTATTGAGAAGGGTTTGTGTTTCTACAATGCCATGATAAGGGATTACAATATTTCCCCAGATACAGAGCACTATTCATGCATTGTTGACCTTTACAGCAGATCTGGGAAGGTTGATGACGCTTGGAGTTTTATTTCAAATTTACATGAAGTGCCAGAAATCGACATTCTTGGATGCCTGTTGTCATCATGTAGAGAGTATAACAGAATGTACATTGCTGAGCTAGTAGCAATAAAAATATTTGAACAAAACCCTGATGATCCTGGTTATCATATTCTGCTATCTAATATCTATGCCAATGCTGTAATGTGGTCTGATGTGGCTAGTATAAGAGCTTTTATAGAAGAAAGGAGCTTAAAGAAGAGAAAAGGAAATAGCTTGATTTAAGATCATCAGCTCATATAATATGTTCCTCTGTGTACTTGCAAAAGCAGAAGAGCCTGCATGGAAGGAACAATTGAAAATGAGGCACAAATATCAGACTGCCATTTTAATGGAAGGTACACTACTGGACAAAACACCTTACAGTTGCTTCATACCATATCCTGACTACAGAAACAAGACCAAATGTAAAACTGATTATGTGAAAAGCCGGTGACTAGCTTCTTTAGATACTTAGGAAGTAATGATAAATAAGCAGCCTGGAGAGAACATGCAGGAGAAATAGCAACACATTGTTCGGAAATTTTCTCTGGATAACACATTGGAGGGTATAGGTAAGTAACAAGTGCAGGGTAATGTAATCTCTCCGGCCTTGCACACTTTTACCATTAATTATAAAAAAAATGCTTGTTTAGTGTATAGATTGCATTCCATTCTGTTTGGATTAATTGTTTCCTGCCTCACCACTTGCTCTCATTTCAAGATTGCTTAATGTAGCACCTTTCATTTCTCCATATTCAGCTTGACCTATTCTGAGGACATTTTCTTTGTTAAGGGTTCATGATTTTTTCCCAAATAATTATTTTAGTTGGCCAATAATTGTCAAGGAAAAGAGATATGATTGTGTGATTGTAGTTTTCCAGGCATCTCACTTCTTATTTTCGTATCTGTGTGGCAGGAAGTCACTATCTTAAATCTTAACTACCTCTAAAGTAACATTATTCCCCTTTTTCTTATACAGTTCTTAAGAAGCACCCATAGCGCAGTGCCATGACTACCTCATTGCAACTACCATCTTCCAAATCAGGAAACTATGGGTTTGTGAGATGGAAATCAGGTTTCTTCCAGTTATGTTCCGTCTAAAAGTTTGCAAGGACTGTAGGCAAAATATCAAATTATCTTGTGCTTTACCCAGACTGAGACAACTGGACCACACTGGGTTTCTTCTGCATACTAAAGAGCTTTTGCTTACTCATGAATCAATCCCCCAGTTGATCATATGCTGATGGTTGTGTCTCTATCAAAGGATGCTAAAGCAGAAAAATGTCTAAAGTAGAATCTTCAGATCATCCAGGTCTCCCTGATGATGCATCATATGCAACGCACAAGGGCATTTAATCATGAAGTTGCTGGGACAATACAAGGTGTGGGCTCACTGTATGTCTTCATCAGATAGTGGATGCCCTCTTGTCCTATAGAATTACTGATCTTTGCTGCTATCCGAAGTTTGTGCAGAGGACTGAGGGAAACAACGTGGCCCACATGACTGCATCTTTTGTGAGATTCTTCTTCTCGGAATCTATGGGGTACAAACCTTATTTCATGCAAACTTTTATTTTTGAAACGATATTTGCAGGCTCCCTATATAATGAAACAACTCGATGCTTTAAACACTCCTGCTACTTGTTCAGTTTCAGCTTAGATCTCTGGAAACGTCATTTGTTGATGATTGATGCTGCTATTTACTTTCATGTCTATTTCAGTATCTCCTGTTGTTGGGTTGTGTAATGCTATAGACCATGGGCTTAGAGGCCCAGCTTGTATTATCTATATATGTACCAGAGAAGAGAAAGAAGTGAGTGAGATTCCAGAGTATTCCTCCAAAACCGACTGCCCACATGGTGTCAGAGCCAGGCGGGAGGCGATGCTGATGGCTGAGCGCACTGCAGTGCTGGTGGTGGTGGCTGCTCTAACATGAATCGGAGTGGAGCCGCTTGGATTTGGGCTTGTGACTGACGGCTTGCCTGTACATCGACCAATTTGGTGGCCAGGCGAAGGGATCTCGAACCGCAGAAATTGGTGGCGGCTGTGCTTGGATTGAGCAACGGGGAGCTGCAGGAAGGGTGCGTCATCATCAAATCGGAGGTATGCTGTGTGGATTTGGTGCTACATTGTGTTGAGAGAGAGAGAGAGAGAGAGGAGGTGACTGCGTACTGCTTGCTGGTTCTGGTAGAAGGTTCTGGTAGAAGGAAGGAGGCAAGCAGGCAGCTGCTGGAAAAGGGAGTGTGAGCACGTGGACTGTTTTTAGAAGGAGGCAAGCAGGTTGCTGGAGCCAGTGACCGAGCTGCTGCTGCTGCCATTGTGAGCTGGTGGTGAGTGGAGCTAGGCAGAGAAGAAGGTGCACTTGATTGACAGGTGTATTTCTCCCAACAATTGAAATGGGGAAAAATCAGGAGATTGAGCATGTTCTTGGAGAATTAGTGGAACTGCTTTCTGCAAAAAGAGACAAGGTTCCACCTTCGAGCAAAGAAAATGTTGCTCATACAGAACCAGTCCAAAAAATAGAGTTGATGCCAAATGATGTAAAATTAGAAGGCATAAAAAATTACTTGGCTTGGTCTAGGAGGACTCTACAGCTGTTGAAAGCAAAGAGACTCGAAGGTTTTGTCACTGGGGATTCAGTGGAGCCAGCAGACAAGTCAAGTACTGAATGGAAGGACTGGGATGCTACAAACTCTTTAGTGGCTGCATGGATGCTGAATTCTATGACTCCAGCTATTGCGAGTACTGTTGATATAATTATGAGTGCAGCTGAAATATGGAAAGCCTTAGAAATGTATTCTGGGACTGGAAATGTGATGTTGATGGTTGAGATAGAGGACCCGTCTCCATTGTATCAAACAAGGGGAGCGATCTGTTAGGGAGTATGTGGCTGAGTTGCAGCATCTACGGGCTGATGCAGATCATTATGATCCAATTGAGTTGCCACATTCAGAATGTGTGGCCTGGGTGAAGAATTGGATAGAAAAAAGAAATGTACTTCAGTTTCTAAGGGGTCTAAACCCAGAGTTTGAGGGAAGGCGTGCCGCCTTGTTTCACCAGTCCACTCTCCCAAGCTTGCAAGAAGCTATAGCTGCTATGTCACAAGAAGAGTCAAGGCTGAAAGTAATGATAGAAAATGATTCACCTTCGACTCGTCCTATTTTTGCAGCAACAAGACAAGCGGCCAGAGAGTGTTTCAATTGTGGTGATACTAGACACTTGATCCGTGATTGTCCTAAGCCATTTAAGTTCAACCGTGGAAAAGGAAGAGGTAGCGGTCGAGGTGTTTTAAGAGGCGGTAGAGGTCATGGTGGCAGAAGTAGCTACAGGGCAAATGCAGCAACATCAGCAGAGGAACTTGAGGCTACATCAGTAGAACGTGAAGAGCGAACACAATTGAAAGCGAGAATTGAAAGCCGTGAAGATAAATATCTAGAGTTTCAGAGTGGTGACTTCATCAACTTTGCCTACACAAATGAAGGTAACTATGCCCATGCATCCTTACCCATGCAAATGTCACAGTTAAATTGGATTCTAGACTCTGGGCATCAAAGCATGTCACAGGCACATCAACTGAATTTATCTCCTATACAAAATATCCCCCCACACGTAAAGAAACAATACAAACTGCTGATGGTACACCACAACCAATCAAAGGTATTGGCACTGTGCAGTGCTCTCCATCTATAAGATTATCATCGGTTTTGCATGTGCCGGCTTTCCCAGTCAATTTGGTATCATTAAGTTCCTTAGTTGACCAATTGGATTGTCGAGTTATACTTGACCGGGAGAATTGTTGATTCAGGAGAGAAGAACAGGGAGGAGTCTTGGGACTGCAACCAGGCGTAGTTGGTTATGGTATTTGGATCGTGAAGAAATCAATGATGCATTGTGTACTGTATTAGCAGCAACAGTGGGAGAGAAGGAAGCTACAGTGATGCTTTTACATTGTAGACTGGGGCACCTTTCTTTTGATAAAATAGGTAAAGCATTTCCTGATGTGATGTGTGGGGTGGATAAGAACAAACTCTTTTCTGATGCCTGTGAGTTTGCAAAACACACAAGGACATCTTATGTGAATAGGGGTATCAGGAGCATATCACCTTTTGTATTAATACATTCGGATGTATGGACATGTCCGGTGACTTCTATTAGTGGAATGAAGTACTTTGTTACTTTTATCGATTGTTTTTCTCGGATGACATGGGTATATCTGATGAAGCATAAAGATGAAGTGCTGAAATGTTTCAAGGATTTTCATTCCCTTGTGAAAAATCAATTCAATGCTCATGTCCAAGTGATAAGATCAGATAATGGGACTGAGTACATGAATAAGGAGTTTGGGGCATTTCTATTTGAAAATGGTATATTACATCAGACTTCGTGCCCAGATACACCTTCGCAAAATGGTGTGGCTGAAAGGAAAACTCGTCATATTTTGGAGGTCGCTCGCTCGTTGATGTTTACCATGAATGTGCCCAAATTTTTATGGAGTGAAGCTGTCTTAACAACCACATACCTTATTAATCGTACTCCGTCACGAATACTTGGTATGAAGACTCCTTGTGAGATTCTGTTAGGTGAGAATAAGTTTGTGGTTCCACCTAAAGTCTTTGGATGCATATGTTTTGTTAGAGATCATAGACCCTCTGTTGGAAAGCTGGATCCACGTGCTGTGAGGTGCATTTTTGTTGGGTACTCCTCAGGACAGAAAGGCTACAAGTGTTGGAGTCCTATTGAACGACGCTTGTTTGTAAGTATGGATGTTACATTCAGGGAGTCGGTGCCCTTCTATGGTGAAAAGACGGATCTAAACTTTATGTTTGAAGCTGACTCTACTAGCATAGATGAAGCTAGTCGAGAGGGGGAGAATGGTGACGAGCTGAATGATTCAGGTGAGCAACTACATACAAAGATGGAAGGTTTGATTAGTGGTCCAGCTCCTCCATCAAGGAGAATGGAAGTGGTCCTAGTGGCTCAACCCCTTCACTCGAGAAGTTGCAAAATAGGAATATTTCCAAAGTGTATACAAGAAGAAAATGTAGATCTCAAAGGGATGTTACAGAGGTAGTTCCAGCATCAACTATTGAAAGGAGCGCATCACCTCCAGAGTCTAACAATGACAATGAAATGGATTTATCATGAGTATATGATATTCAAGTTGAAAATCCTTTATCTGATGATCGACCCATTGCTTTACAGAAATGTACAAGAGCCAAGGCAGGAGTACCTTCCCTAAGGTATGGGTTTGAGAATGATATAGGTAACTATGTATCATATGCATCTTTATCTCCAACATATAGAGCATTTGTTACCTCACTACAATCAGCACATATTCCTAAAGATTGGAAAGAAGCAAAACTTGATCCTAAGTGGCAAGAGGCCATGTTGGAGGAGCTGTGTGCCCTCGAGAAGA
Organism: Eragrostis nindensis; assembly: GCA_012490785.1. Taxonomy (NCBI): domain Eukaryota; kingdom Viridiplantae; phylum Streptophyta; class Magnoliopsida; order Poales; family Poaceae; genus Eragrostis; species Eragrostis nindensis. Next base: position 213,643 of record JAAXCT010000854.1, read on the forward strand.
ACAAAACTTGGGATCTTGTGGAAGTACCGGCAGGAAAGAAAGTAGTTAGTTGCAAGTGGGTCTTCACTATCAAGCAAAACCATGAAGGTAAAGTAGAAAGGTATAAAGCTAGACTTGTTGCGAGGGGATATAGCCAGACTTATGGCATTGATTATGATGAGACATTTGCACCAGTGGTAAAGATGAGTATGGTAAGGACTCTAATATCTTGTGCAGCAAATTTTGGATGGCCCTTGTATCAGTTAGATGTCAAGAATGCATTTTTACATGGTGATCTTCAAGAAGAGGTGTACATAGAAATTCCACCTGGGTTTTCCAGCTCTAAGACTGTTGGAAAGGTATGCAGATTAAAGAAGTCCTTGTATGGCCTCAAGCAATCTCCACGGGCGTGGTTTGATCGATTTAGACGTGTGTTATGTAACTTGGGTTATAGACAATGCAATGGCGATCATACTGTGCAGGTCGCCGAGTCACAATTTTGGCCGTGTATGTGGATGATATTATTATCACAGGTGATGATGATGCAGAGATTAAATGTCTCAAAGAGAATCTGAGTAAGGAGTTTGAGGTGAAGGATCTCGGACAACTTAGGTATTTTCTTGGGATTGAAATTGCTCGATCTCCAAAAGGCATTGTCTTTTCACAAAGAAAGTATGTCCTTGACTTGCTCAATGAGACAGGCATGCTTGGGTGTCGGCCTGCACCAACACCTATTGATCTAAACCACAAGTTATGCGCTGACTCTGGCCTGTGGACAAGTGTCATACCCCGTTTCTAGAGTATGATGTGCATTATGTATCAGTCCCTGGATCAGTAGCTGATACGCACAAGAACACAGATATGATAGCCAAAGCATACTTCGAATAAAGGAAGTATTACCTGCTATAGAGCCCTTAGTGGCGTCAGGACAAGGATTCGGACCATCCATGACCATCCGACCAACTAACGGCGAAGCAAACAGCGGAAACCACGGCCCAAGCCACAAGCAGACTTGAGAAGCAGACTCGAAAACCAACATGTCGGCGCTTCTTACGGAGGCTTCACTTCACTAAAAACAACAGTCGCAAACGCGTGAGTACATAAGGTACTCAGCAAACCCTAACACAAGGGGTAAGCATATGCAAGGGTGTATCAATGGTAAAGGCTGGGGTTCATTGTATTGGCGGAAGAGCCAATTTTTATGCAAGGGTTGTTTTGCAAACAAAGCCAGTTCACAAACTACAGTCAAGATTATTATCATAATATGGGGTTGGTCGGCCCTGGGGGAGATAATGGTTCAATCCCGCCAGTTCCTCACTTTTAATGCTGGCCGGAAACCAGCGCACGGCTCCACGCCGGTGTATTCCGAAAACACGCCAAGGATAACTCACACAGAAAAGTCTAATCATAGTGTGGCCATTGCTTTCGCGTTGTCCAATACCGTGGAACACGGCTATCCGGATAGATTCTTAACCTCGGCCGAGGGTGCACAAATTTCCCCACAAGGTAGTCCAGTCCTCCCCGGGGTCCCAGTTCGGACTGTCCTACTAAAGGTCCCGTATCCACTTGGTACCACCACGGCATCCCCCACGGACATCACCAGGGGCTTCACAATCACATAATATGGCCAGATTCACAATAAATGCCGGACTCGCCGCCACCCTCGTCGAGTCTTCTCCTGGGATTCCGCTGCAATCTCCTGCCTCCGGGGGGTACCGGGTGAGTACTAGTAGGGTGTGGTTCCAATCCCGTACCCATATACGGCTTGTGGCTGCGCGTAAGGTGCTAGGCAAAGGCGGCACAAGAACCGGTCCTTATACGACCGAACCAGGCATCTTCAATAGCCAATCCTCGCGAAGAAGGGCGTCCCAGATATAGCCTCCCCACTGGGGACTACCTCGTCTGATCCCGTCAAAACATCCCCCACTATGGGTTGCACTTTATCACCAATCCCACCCATTTTCACATTTACGCACACCACCAAGCACTCACACATTTTAACACAAAAGCATGTGAGCAAGATTAATTAAACACATGGTGATAGTCCTAAGCAGCATACTAGCACATCATTAATGAATTAATGATGCGGGTTCCTAGGTTTAACAAGGAGTCAGGGTAAACAAGATCAAGGCATGGCAATCAAGCATTACTTAGGTCCTTCTAGCATTTAAATCACATTTAAATACCATGCATATTTATCTGCAAACAGCTCTAAATAGGATAATTTTGCAATCATAGGATCAATATGATCAATGGGAGTTAGGGCTTGCCTCAAAAATCGCTTTCCTATTCCTCAAGTTCCTTCTTGATTCTTGTATCTTCTGACCTGTCCTTGAATTTGAATTCTTTAGCAAGTTTGTTGAATTCCTCTGGCTCTTCCTTGAAGCTCACGCAATCTAGCGTATAAAACAATACTAATAAACAAACTACCGCAAAAGAAATAAAGATCAAAAAGAGCCAAATAAGATCCAATTAACTCCAAATAAGAACCGATAAAGTATCGATGAAGAATAAGAGGCTCGAATCATGCATGATGCAGCAAGTTTTTCTTTAAGGGAGGTTTTATTATAATTAAGAGGAACGCATCGAGCACTAGGGCTTTTGATGTGAATGATGGATGCTAAACACCATGAGGAGTGCATGCTTGCATGTGACAGTGGGAACAGCGGGTGTACGTGCAATTCATACACTTGCATCACTAGGGCTTTATATAGGTCGTAACCTATATAAAGGCGCATGCAACAAGTGTACAAAGTGCAAGGTGTGCCACTTTAATTACTTCTATAAATTATAGCATTATCTATTGATGATTGGCTATTATCTATTAAGTTAGTTGTCATGCACAGAGTGCATGACAGTGGTACATGTACGTGATCATGTATGGCATGAATGCACGGCTGCAGATAAAATACAGCGATGAATCAAGGACAGCTAGCAAATAAAACAACAACGAATGATAACTCCAATAAGATTCAAGGAGAGACCATATATAAAAGAGGATAACAAATCAATGAAGGTTGGTAATGATCGGGAGAATAATGGGTTAAGTTCGAATGAGCGAAGGCTGAATTGGGTTAGGTTTATTGTCGAGCTAAGATAGGAGGAGCTTGCTAAGATTTGCAGTGAGATGACTCGGAAGGACGGCTAGGTTTAATGCTAGCGGACGAAAGAGTTGGTGCGTGACACGAGGTTGGAGTGGGATGTGTTACAACGAGATTGGCACGGCGAGAAGGTATGGCATGATTGGTTTGGCTCATGAAAAGGTGAACCAGCATTTGAGAATGCGAGTTTGGCGTCGCATGATTTGCCGAAAGGGATTTTATCGAGAGAGGATGGAACTTGGGGTATTGATGGCTCATAGATGCATTCTAGAGCATCATGATTAGTACCAAAGGGTACTACGCGTTTCTATGAACGCTTGGGTGCAAGAATCGCTCAAAATAGAGTTAGGGTGGAAAAGATATGGAGATTTGAAGTTCTAGGGGCTTATGTGTGAGAAGAGAAAGGTTTTGAGGGCCTTTTTGTAATTACAGAAAGGATCGAGGGACCTAACCGTAATTATGGAAAAGTTTAGGGCTTTACTGTGAAATGATAAGGGCTGAAAGGTAATTATGGAAAAGTATAGGGGTGTTTCTGTAAAAGGTCAGGACCTAAACATGATTACAGAAAATCTTGAGGGCTTATCTGTAAAACATACAGGGCCCGGGGATTGTTTGGATATTCTGGAATTATTTTCCTATTGGAAAATATTGTGAACCGAGTCCCCGGTGGACCAGAGTGCTCTTGGGTCTTTGGTGTATGTGGACCGGGTGCACGGAAGAGAAGAGGGAGTGGGAGGCTGACTGGGCAGGGGACCGGGTCAAGCTGGGCCCACGGGCTGACGTGGCTTGCCACGTTGGCAGGCGGCGGGCTGGGTCAACGCGGCCGGAAAGCGGTGGCGCGCGGCGGTAGTTCGCCGGAACGCTCACCGGCGGCGCCTAGGAGTGCAGAGGCTCGACGAGAAGGGCACGCCGGGGATGTGCACGATTAGGCGAAGGTGATGGTGGGAGATTTAGTCGACGGCGACGAGCGGAGCGGCGGTGAAAGCTCACCGGAGATGGGCGGTGCGGCGGCGAGCGAAGGGGAGAAGGGGGAGGGGCGCGTGAAGCTCGAGTACGTGCTATCTGGGAGGTGCGCGAGGAAACGGCGAGTCTTTCTGGGCGCGCGGCTTGGCCGGGGAAGGGCCCACGGTGGCCGGCGGCGAGAGGGAGAGCGACGGCGGTGATGGTGCTCGGTGCGGAGTGAGTACGAGTGGGAAAGGGAAAGGAAGGAGGGGCGCATGAGGGAGAGAGGGACCTGGGGAGTCTCACCGAGCGGTCATCGAGGCCGGGTAATGGTGGTGCCGGTGTCGACGGAGATGGCGGCGGCGCTTAGGGTTCACCGTCGATCTCCTCGCGTGGGGCGCGGCTGCGCGAGAAGAGGGGATGTCAGGGTAGCGCACAGCTCGAAGAGGCTCGGTGAAGAAGAAGGGAGGAGGGGGTGAGCTTCTGCGACGGGAGAAGAGCTCGCCGGAGAGCTCGACGGGGAGAGGGGAGAGAGAAGAGGGGAAGAGCGAGTGTGGCAGATGGGGAGGAGCTCGGGGCTAGATAAAGGAGGCGAAGGCGGTTCGGCACAGAGAGGCGGCGCAGCACGGTGAGGCGGCGCGGCACAGTGCGGCGGTGGATGACGTCGGCGGTATGGGCGGCGGCGCATCGATGTGACCGGACGAGGGAGGAGGAAGAACGTGTGGGACTGACTGGTCAGCGACACAGGGGAGAAGGAAACAGGCCGGTTGGGCTGGGCCAGGGAAATGGGCTGGCGCGGGAGAGAAGAAGGCTGGGCCGCGAGAGATAAAAGAGAGGGAGAAGCTGGGCGACAGGGGAAGAAAGGGGAGAGGGCGGCCCAGAAGAGAAGAAAAGATTTAAACTTTACTGGAGTTCGAGTTTGAAGGAATTTTAAATTCAAACAAAAAGGGAAAACAAACAAACACTCAAAATAAATCCAATAAAATCCAGAAAGTGCATATGATGAGTTTTATGCAAGCTTAAATTCAAAATTTGAAAATTCAACTTGGAACTTAATCTACTTTGATTTTATATTTGTTGGAACTCAAAAAGGTTCAAATTTTTAGTGAATTTTAAATGAGGGCAAACACTTGAGCATTGATTTATATTTCGAAAATTTCAAATTCAAACTAAGTTTGATTTATTTTAGTGAATTTTATTTTGGAAAATTCATGGCAAGGTAAGATTGGACAAAAATTTAAATTTGGAGTGATTTTTATTCCTTTTTATTTTGCTTCCAAATTTTGGGGTCTCACAACAAGGAAAGATATCAACGTCTTGTTGGACGGCTTATCTACTTGTGTCATACAAGGCCTGAAATTTCTTATGCTGTAAGTGTTGTAAGCCGGTATATGCATGATCCTAGAAGCAGACATATGGATGCAGTTTATCGAATCCTAAGGTATTTGAAGAGTTGTCCTGGAAAAGGACTCTGGTTCACAAGCCATGGCCATCTAAATGTAGAAGGTTTTTGTGATGCTGATTGGGCAAGTTGCCTTGATGATAGGAGATCGACCTCGGGTTATTGTGTGTTTGTTGGAGGGAATTTGGTATCATGGAGGAGCAAAACGCAATCAGTTGTATCTCGCTCAACAGCTGAGGCTGAGTATAGGGCAGTGTCACTTGTATTGACTGAGATGATATGGGTAAGAGGTCTCCTATCCGAGTTGAATGTGCTAACGAAAGGTCCCTTGAAGATCTGGTGTCATAACAAGTCGGCCATTAATATTGCAAACAATCCAATTCAGCATGACAGGACAAAGCATGTAGAGATAGATCGTTTCTTTATCAAAGAGAAAATAGATGAAGGTACTTCAGTGCTAAGTTATGTAAGTTCTAGAGAGCAAGTGGCAGATTGTCTAACTAAAGGTTTAGGGTCAAAGGAGTGTAAATTAGCATGTAACAAGATGGGGATGGTAGATATCTATCGCTCATCTTGAGGGGGAGTGTTGGGTTGTGTAATGCTATAGCCCATGGGCTTAGAGGCGCCCATGGGCTTAGAGGCCCAGCTTGTATTATCTATATATGTACCAGAGAAGAGAAAGAAGTGAGTGAGATTCCAAAGTATTCCTCCAAAACCGACTGCCCACACCTGTGAATCAACAACATATGTATAAACTCTGAATCACTAATATTAAGAAGAAACTCATATTATACTATGTTTCGAACTATTGCTGGTTTCTTACCTTGGTTTTTTAACTTCCATGTTGTGCAGATGGAGCTGACTGATTTGCTAGAATGAAGAAAGCAAAGCTCTGCAACATCTGTTCACCAATTTTCTGAAAGCTCGAGACATCAAATCAAATGGCCGGTGCGATGGCGATGTGATTTTTAGCACCTGCCATCCTCCCATGGTAATTGTCTTGGCTTACGCAATCTGAAGTTCATTAACGGTCAGTTTCGCATGATCCTTGTTAAAATATTTGTTGCAGCAGAATTGTATACAATAGTTGAATACTAAACTAAGTGTTGCTGCTAACCGCCCATTTCTTCAGGTCTAGCCGTGTGGCGGACTGCCGGTAGAAGTCAGTCAGGCTGCAGATACCGGAGGGAGAAATGTTAAGCTGCACATGCGGATTCTTGCCTCCAGATTTTATATACTGCCTATCAAAAGCCTCACAAAGATCCAAGTACAGGGGTATTACTATTTTTTAAGCTTGAGAGCCCAGCTGGCAGCTGGCATTAGCGGCCTGAAACAGAGAACCATCAGATGCTTATGCTATCGGTGCTAGGTCTTGGGTACTGGAACTTAAATGGCACACCACCTCTCCATGTGAGCAGATAAGGACGCTCCTGAGAATGGGGTACCGACCCACGCCCGCCCTCTCTTCATGCTGCATCCATGAACTGTTGCTTTGTCCACAGCCTACGGGCCATCCGGAAACATTGCTGCTGCAGCCAGCAAGAGACGAGCTTTGGATGTTTGCCTGATCTGATGATTCATTGGTCCATTTGGCAGCATCGCCACGATGCCCGCCACTGCAGCGTTTGATAGCGGCCGCGGGGGAGGGTCCGGTCTATTCATGGGCGCTGGAATGGGCAATGGCATCATCGTGTTGGGTGCCGACATGTCCATTAAATCGTTCAGCAAGCATCAAGTTGTAGTAGAAGTTTTTTTTTAGACGGTCAACGGGGGGAGAGATATCCCCACCTGATTCCATTAAAACTTGATAATGGAGGCTTAGCGAGCTAAGCAAAGTTTACATGATTTTCAGCAGATAAAGAAAAAAGGTTTACATGGGGGAGAAAGAATGACACCATTTGTCTACAACCCATTCATCCTTCCGTGGTAGCCTGCAGCGCCAAAGCATGGCGGCTTCCCTGCAGTCATGAAGCCTCCATTATGAAAGGCCACATACATGTACTTCTTGCTTGAATGTTCTGTGAGACTGTGACAACTGGAATTGCTTATGTCTGCCTGTCGCGAGCTTTATGATGGTTACAGCTCAAGCCAAACTTTACTTAAGAGATACGGACATCAGGCCTGTCTTTGTGGATGAAAACTTCTCTTTCTCTTTCTAAGTTTTCTTAGGCCAAGAACATATAAAAAGCTTGAGAACATGGAAGAAAAATAACTTTCCAGGCGTGTTTTTGCTTTATGTTCAAGCATCCTAGAGTCTAGATCCACAAGAACATGCTGAAAGTCGCCCATCAAACGGATGGAATAAAAGCCTTGCTGTTTCGATTCCGCTCGATTATAGACTATTTCTTTTTATTTGAGGAAACCTATCAGAGACAAATTAAAGCAGGTTTGCGTACTTGTCATGAATCACCATTTAGGTAGAAGAAAAGAAATGGAGTGGACAGATAGGAGGCAAGAAAAATTTTTCCATGCTGGTACCTTCTTCAATCAAAAGCCTATGCATGATTAATCGATCCACGCGGGCCATCCTACACGATCGCACTAAACACTAAATAAGGTCATGTCAAACCAGAAAATGATTCCCTAGAGAAAACTAATCAGAAGGTCTACGAGCGGTTAGGATTTGCATGATGACAGGCCCAGCTGTCAGCCACACAACAAAAGAACCGTTATGGTAGGTAGATTTTGCTACTAGGTGCCTGTCTACCGGTGTTGGTCTCCTGAAATATTCACCGTCAAAGGCTCAGAGCTACTCTTCACCATCCAAGAAAAAGAGCTTCCATTGGAGCACAGCTGCCTTGCCCTGAGGTTCATTGCATTGCAACGAAGTTGGACTTCCCTAAGTTGGTCACCGGCCAATGAGCAATCATTTTCCTCCTCCACGTTTCTGCTGAGATCTGCTTCCACGCAAGCACTGAACTACTCTTCTGTTTGGATCATACGGGGTGCTAGAAAAATACCATATGGAGGAGTAGCACTGATGTTTGAACAGAAACGCGATACGAAAGTACCACCATATGGAGGAATAGCACTGACGTCTGAACAGAAACGCGATACAGAACACGTCAATTCGAAATGTTTGAGCTCGGAATCCATCTTGCCCTGGTTTGAATCCGTTCGCGGGGCTACTGCAAGCGTTACTTTGCAATCTCGTTCCCTTCTGATGCAAGTGTCACAAAAACTCAATCACCGCCTCTTGGCATTACGTTGCAAACTTGTGAGGCTTGAACGTTAAGCATTACAAAACCAGTGCGGAACAGCTAGAGAGATGAACAAACCACGTGCGAACAGCACGCAAACTGAAAACGAAACCAAAGTTCAACGGGCTTTAGAGAGACTGAGAGAGGCACGCCCGTCGGATTCAAACGAACAGCGAAGCGCACGCGGCCGCGGAACCTTCGGATCCGATTCTCCTCACCGCCTTTGGCATCTTCCCACGCTCCGGCCACGTGTGACGGCCGGCCGCTCGCCTTTATAAGCGGCTTCGCATCGGCCAAGCGAGCTCATCAGCTTATCAAATCAAACATTCGCAACGCGCCTCGCATTTCAGCTTCCTATAGCAGTTAACTCCGCTGATTAGTCGGTGATCGCCTTCGTGCCGAAAAGAAGAAGATGTCGGACAACACGGCGACCTGCATCGACATCATCCTCGCCATCATCCTGCCGCCGCTCGGGGTCTTCTTCAAGTTCGGCTGCGGGGTGAGTAGCATTCAAAGATTTTTCGAGTTGCAGGCTGCATACATGCATGATACTGTGCCTTTATGGTTGGTTTGTTCAGTACAGTAGCTGACAACTGCTAATTTTTTTGGAGACTTGTTGCAGATTGAGTTCTGGATCTGCCTGTTTCTCACCTTCTTGGGCTACCTCCCCGGCATCATCTACGCCGTCTGGGCCATCACCAAGTAGAACCGCAGGAACCTCCAGAGCTCCTCAAGGTACCTGTATGCAATAATGCACTCCACATCGATCTAGCTTGCTGTTTTCACTCCTCATCTAGATTTTTGTGACACTTGCATCTGCACAGTCCCTCAAAAGTTTGCTGTTCAGGCAAAGTACTAAACAATCTTCGTGTGCTCGCTTGTGGCAGGTGATGGGAACTTCTGCGTGTGATCCGTCCTGTGCCCGGCCGGTGTAATCAGTTGTTTGATATGTAACATTTTTCAGTTCTTGTGTCTTTGCTTCTTTTTTCTTTTCTTTTCCCTTGGGCTGGATGGTGCGCCACGGTGTTCGGTGTGCTGTATCATCCGGGTGTCAATGCTTAGCTCTTGTTCTGCTCGTCCCTCTCCGTGTCACCCTGTTCCTCTGCACATCTCGCTCATTGTACTTGGATTAATTTATTAGTTAATCGATCAGTTCGTTCTGGTTTAGTTTGGAACTGTCCCAGACTTGCTTAATCAGCTCTGACTTGTGAGTACTGTTTCTCATCAAAATCGTAGTAGGAGCAGTAGTTGTTGTTTCAGCTCGGGAATCAAACGCTGGTTCCGTGGAAGGCAGCCTGTGCATTTTGAAACGAACCGGACGTGACCAGTAACCGGCTGGAAAGGGTACTAAGAAAAATACCATATAGAGGAGTAGCACTGACGTCTGAACAGAAAAGCGATACAGAACACATCATTTCGAAATGTTTGAGCTCAGAAGCCATCTTGCCCTGGTTTGAATCCATTCGCAGCTACTGCGAGCCTTACGTTGCAATCTCGTTCCATTCTGATGACGCATGTGTCACAAAACTCAATCACAAGCTTGAACGTTAAGCATTACAAAATCAGGGTGCAACAGCTAGAGAGATGAACGAATCACGTGAGAGCAGATAAGTAGGCACGCAAACTGAAAACGAAGCCAAAATTCAACGGGCTTTACTCTTTAGAGAGAGGCATGAGAACTGAGCTGGGCTGAGTTGGCTAGCAGCGCCAGCCTTAAGGCTGCGCGCGCGCCCACCCGGGTTCGAGCGCTGGTGCTCGCCCGGGTGCCTCACCAGAGCACTGTAGCAGTGCACAGTAACGCGAGTTACTGTTGATTGATGGCCGTGTAAAAAAATCTTGTCGCTCTCCCCGGGTCAAAGCACATGGTTAAGACTCGCGTCGAAGCTCACAACGGCCAGCTGAGTCCCTGTGTAGGATCGGGGAGGGAGTTCGAGGGTTTTCTCGGCCTGCATGAGAGGCTCTTCTTCTTAGCAAAATGCCGTCGGGGGCGGTCTTACCCCCAGCTGGTCGAGTTTTTTTAGAGAGAGAGGCATGCACGCCCGTCGGATCACCGCTGTCCGTTGGATCGGAACAGCGAAGCGCACGCGGCTGCCGAACCTTCGGATCGGATTCTCCTCACCGCCTCTTTGGCATCTTCCCATGCTCCGGCCACGTGTGACGGCCGGCCACTCGCCTACTGAAACGAAGCCAAAGTTCAACGGGCTTGTGGGTAGGGACCTCAAGTCTAGCAATTCAATTCTGGGAAATTTACTGTATTGTAAATGAGCAGAATGCTACAATAGCAGATTTGTGGGATGGAAGGGACCTAAAATGTACTTTTAGAAGAGGAGTGGATCAAAGGCTGCTGAGAGTTTGGGAAGAAATAGTTCAGATAGCATCCACTGTGGTGTTGGGAGGAGAGGAAGATAGCATGATTTGGCAATATAATACTTCTGGAGTGTACTCTTCTCAGTCACTCTATGGTATAATTAACCTTAGAGGAATCATGCCTATCTACAGTCCATCTATTTGGAAAATAAAGGTTCCACCAAGAATTCATTTCTTTCTGTGGTTGTTGTCTAAGAATAAGACGTTGACTAGAGATAATTTGAGTAAACGTAGGAAAGTGAAAGATAAGAAGATAAGACATGTGTGTTCTGTTGTGAACAGGAATCGGTAGAGCACCTCTTGTTTGAGTGCGTTGTGGCTAGGAATATGTGGAGAGAAATCTCTGAAGTTCTTGATATTGAGCTTCGGGCTAATTATGTTTCAACAGCCAGTAAATGGCTTAGTGATAAAAAATTCTGGTTAGTTAATATCTTTAGTTCAGCTGCTCTGTGGAGCTTATGGAAGCTTAGAAACAATTTTGTTTTCCAGAATGGCAGGTGGAAGTACATGAGGTTGATATGGGAAATAATGGTTTCTATGCTATACCAAGATATTGATCTCATTCCAGAAGCTAGAAGTGTTCGAGCAAAGTTTACACAAGCTGGACATGATCACCAGGAGGTGTGGGTTGCTGGAGTACAGGTCGGCCACATCATCACTTGGACCCCAAACCGGAAGCTTGACAAGTGCGCCGGAGATGACCGGCAGGAGTGAAGGTTCTGGAGAAAATGTAATAGGATAGATAATGTGAAGAATCACAAAGTTGAGATGCTTTGAGAGTGAGAAACTGGAACTGTAAACGCTTAAATTCTGATCTTTTGCGTAATGCAAGTGGGACCGGGCTTTTGGCCCTTGAACTCTAAAAAAAAAAGTTCAACGGTCTTTTAGAGAGAGGCATGCACGCCCGTCGGATCACCGCTGGCCGTCGGATGGGAACAGCGAAGCGCACGCAGGCGCCGAACCTTCGGATCCGATTCTCCTCACCGCCTCTTTGGCATCCTCCCACGCTCCGGCCACGTGTGACGGCCGGCCGCTCGCCTTTATAAGCGGCCTCGGAGCAGGCAAGCGAGCTCATCAGCTTATCAAACCAAACACTCGCAGCCACACGCCTGGCATTTCAGCTTCCTAGCTAGCAGCTTCGCTCGTTCTGAGATAAGAGAAGAGAGAAAATGTCGGACAACACGGCGACCTTCCTCGACATCATCCTCGCCATCATCCTTCCGCCGCTCGGGGTCTTCTTCAAGTTCGGCTGCGGGGTAAGTACTAGCTAGTGCTGATGCGTACGTGTTCAAGATTTTCAAGCTGCATATACACATGATGCTGTGCTAGCTAGTTAATTTGCGAAGTTAATTCTGGGTGGTTTCTGAGAGTGTGAGTGGTAAACTTGCCTTGCAGGCCGAGTTCTGGATCTGCCTGCTGCTGACCTTCTTCGGCTACCTCCCTGGAATCATCTACGCCGTCTGGGTCATCACAAAGTAGAGCAGCAGGAACCGAACCTCCACGACCACGATCCCCCAAGGTACAATTGCATGATGCACTCCGCATCTCGCTTGCTGTGTCACTCCGCTTTCATTTAGTGGCGAGTTCAAATTTTTGCATTGGTTAGCCTTGTTCGTGGAGTAACTAAAGTACGTACTAAACAATCTTTGTGTGCTCGCTTGTGGCAGGCAGGTGATGGGGAACTTCTGTTCTGCGTGTGATCCGTCGTGTGCCCGGCTGGTGTAATCTGTTGTTTGATGAGATGTAATTTGTTTAGTTCTAGTTTCTTTCCTTCTTGTTTTCCTTGGGCTGGATGGTGCTGTATCATCCGGGTGTCAATGCTTAGCTTTCTCTGCTCGTCCCTCTCCCTGGGACACGGGTGTACCTCCTCCACTGTATCACCCGGTTAATTCCTCTGCACATTTCGCTCATTGTACTTCTATTAATTCATTGGTTAATAACCAGTTGGTTACTCGCAAAAAAAAAACAGTTGGTTATCTGTTAACTGTTCGGCTCAAGATCGTACTGGTTGTTTTGGCTTGGCAACAAACGTCGTCGTTTCCGTGGACTGCGCATTTTATTCGAAACGGACGCGTGAACAACTGACCAGTAACCGGCTGGAAAGGGTGCGAAATGGCGTCGAAAACCTTGGACCCTTGTCGCGTTACCACTTACCAGCTGGAGGCTAGTCACTGTCGAGCTCGTTCGTTCGTTCGTTCGTTCGTGTCTGTCCATCGTGTCCTTGTTTTGTTCCATCCACCTTTCAGTTTTCGTTTTTCGCATCTGAAGAAGGCGATGCGAACAAATCAAACCGACGCAAAATGACAACCGAATATGGCGCCTGTAGTACGTGTCACGTGTGACAGACAGAGGAAGTAGCCGTTGCTGTACAGCGTACAAGTGTACAAATGTACACTGTACCGGTATGTACTAGTAGCACTCTGGCAGTACAGTCGTAGAGATCGATACTCGTAGCGCAGCAAGTATACAAGGCAACGGCGCAACGCTCATGGATCGGAGCAAAGCAACGGTGCAGAGGCACAGAGATTCGTGCTGCATGCGAGATGCTTCAAATCGTCGGAGAGAGCAACATCTCCGGTCGATCACTGCAACATCACCGGTTGCGTGCAATGGAGATTGGATTTTTCCACCGACTCTTACACTCACAGGTCGTTCATACAACATATGTGTGTGGTGCAGCTTTAATACATCACTATTAGCAGTAATAATGATGCAACATATTAATAAACGGTCTGGACGGAGCCGTCATCTTAAGTGTACTCCTATCTGATATTCTAATTAGCCTGCGTGCAGCGCGTGGGGAGACTGCTGGCTGGCTCCCGTAGTTTTCACAACACCGACTCCACCCAGGCAAGATCATCATCAGCAGGTTCGTGCCCAAACCAAACAGCACCAGCACGCCGTCCTCGTTTGCCAGCTCAACAAGCAAGCTAGCCATCCAATGGCCGACGCACGCCAGGTCAAGCTAGCGCATGTCACAGCTTGTGTGGCCCTGATCCACATGGCCCATGCGAAACTAGCCGAGTACATGGCCCATGCGAGTTGCTCCGCGGCCTGTAATATCACGAGTCACTCATGCCCTCACGGCCTCACCGTGATGTTTCTCAAATAAAAAAAAAATGCCCTCACCGTGATACCCCTTCTTCCATCAGCTGATGCAGACGCGCGCGGGCCAATCGAGAGAGGACCGTTTTGGTGGTCCAACGCGATCGCTCTAAACATTAGATTAGGTCGCGTTCGAACTTAAAAAGATTGTTCCCGAGCATGTAAGATTAGCATGACAAAGGTGAAACCTGTTTTGGCCACTAGGTAGGTGTTGCTTTCGTGCCAAGTTGCCTGGTTGGTCGATCTCTTCAGATTTGGGTGGAACATCTTTGAAGATGGCCAGTAGAGACAGTAGTAGAACACGGGACTCTCCTCGGCTGCGTCCGGTACAGACATGCTAGTACACTGCACCTGCGCAGTTCGAAATGCTTGGTTACTTTATTATATATACTAGCGCTCCACGGCTCCAGCAGCAGAGCGATTCGAAATGCTGATGACAACCTTCAACGGTGAGTGAGCATCATCAGAAAATTAAAGCAGAAAACATGGAGAGGGAATCCTGACGAACGAACGAACAACCGCGCGCGTGCGTGCTTGCAGGAGAGCGTCGGCACGCAAACTAATCATCATCTGGCGTAACGCTTGACGGGACGTTTCCCCGATCCTCCCCTGGCCGTTGGATGGCAAACATCGAAACGCACGCGGCCGTTTCCGGTCCGGTCCTCCGACGACGCCTCCGCGCCCTTGGCAACTCCGCGGTCCGCACGCGCGCCTGCCTTTATAATCGGCGTCGCAGCAGGCGAGCGACTCAGCTCATCGCAACTTGCTCCCTCTGTGTCTGTCTGGACTCTGATCGCTGTCTGTCGTCGATCGGCTGGGTTGCAGATACTAGCAGGTGAGTCAAGCAAGGGAGATACTACTAGCAAGATGTCGGACGGCACGGCGAACTGCATCGACATCATCCTCGCCATCATCCTCCCGCCCCTCGGCGTCTTCTTCAAGTTCGCCTGCGGGGTGAGTAGTACTAATAACTTGTGCATCCAAATTTTCGAGTCTGCAGACTGTATGCATGCATGATATGCTGTGCTACCTAGTTTATGATTAGTTCAGTAGCAGCAGCCTAGCAGGTGACGGTTAAATTACTGACTGCTTTGCGGTTCCGTTTGTATGCATGGCTTGGCTTGCAGGTTGAGTTCTGGATCTGCCTGCTGCTCACCTTCTTCGGCTACCTCCCCGGCATCATCTACGCCGTCTGGGTCATCACCAAGTAGGGGAGCCACGTACGACCCCTCCTCAATCTCAAGGTACATGCATGCTTTTCCTCTCTGTCCCAAACAGAACTTGGTAAATCACCAAGCAGGATTTCAGTTAACTGTCTGATAACTAATCAACCATCTCCTTGCTCGTCGCAGGTGGTGATGGGAACCTTGGTGTGCCCGTGATCCGTCAGTGTATATCTGTCGTGTCCGTGTTCGAGATGTAATTCTTCCCCCCTAGTTTCTTTCCTTCCTCCGATCCTTCGGTTAGCTGCTGTGGATGGCGCGCACTGTGTTTGTTGGGCGCGCTGTGTGTCCGGCCGCTTTGCTGTGTGTGATGTGCTTCCTGTTCTTGCACGATCGTTATTTCTCGCTGCTGCTGTACTCGTCCCTCTCTCCGTGGGATACGTACGGAGTGTCCAATGTATCGTTCGGTTCCTCTGCACATTTCGCTCCATGTACGTACAACTTGAATTTGATTGATGGATGGATGGGTTAATCATTCGTCCTTGCTTTAATTAATTAGGGAGCAAATCTTTGACTACTGCGGCTAGCGCATCTTTTGGTTGTTGAAATTGGAACCCAAACAAATATTGTTGGATGAGCGAGTCTGCCGATGACACGCCGCGGATACGGGTGGAGGGGTTGCGCATTTTTCAGACGGGGCACGGAGAGGGAAAGGGACGCTCGCGGCGTCGAAAACCATGGAACGACGACGACGCCTGTCGCGTTCTCTAGCGCGAGGGAGGCGTCTAGTCCCTGTCCAACTTTTTGCTCGCCACGATCTGATCTAATCTAACAGCTCCGGCAGTGACAAATCAAAACACGATCGATCGAGGGGGCAAGTGATCCATGACGTTTGTTTGCGGAGATCATCGGCATCGTGCTCGCCTGGCGGCCCGTGCTCACTCCATGACCATGACCAAGATGAAGAAGTAAAGTTATCGCGGCCGACGCGGGCTGGGTCGTCATCCCGCCGACAGCAGGCTTTCTCCTAGCCCGTGGGCCGAGAGTCCATGAACACCTACCTCTTCTTTGTGTGTGTGTGTCTGCTGCCATCAAAAGTTCCTGGATTCAGCCAAAAGCTCTGTCCAGTTATTATTACAACGCACGAAAACACCATAATTAATTACATGATTCTACGACTAGCTGTTGAAATGGACTTCCACGGTGATTTTAAGTTTTTAACACATAATAAGAATATATACTTGCTTCAAAAGAAGAGAGTAGTAGTAACCGTAAATTTTGAGAAAGATGGCGGGCTATCAGTGCACGCAAAAGCCGCACGCCATAGGTACAACGTTGCCAGTAACAAATCCATGCTATCCACACGCCGTAGATGGGGGTGTACCAATGCTGCAATATGCAGATGATACCATTTTTCTTCTCCAGGAAGATATGGAATCTGCAAGAAACATGAAATTCATCTTATGCTTATTTGAGCAGATGTCAGGATTAAAAATAAATTTTCACAAAAGTGACATATACTGTTTTGGAAAAGCCGAAGAGGAGAGTGCAATATACAGTGACATCTTTACTTGTCCTGTTAAATGCCTCCTACTAAAATATCTGGGAATTCCCATTGATAGGAAACGCTGAGAAACTCTCAGTGGAAACCTATTGATGAGAAGCTAGAGAAAAAACTGGGTGTATGGCAAGGAAAATTCCTCACTTTGGGAGGGCGTCTCAATCTGACCAGCTCTAGTATAACGAATGTCCCACTGTACATGATTTCCCTTTACCAAGTCCCCAAGGGAGTAGTGAAGAAATGGGATTTTTAAGCTAAGCTTGTATGGCAAGATAGTGAGGGGGCAAGAAAGTATCACCTGTTCAATTGGCCGACTGTGTGTATGCCAAAGGATCAAGGTGGGTTGGGGGTGTTAGACCTGTTGACCATGAACACTAGCCTTTTGTGCAAATGGCTATGGAGAGTGGAAACCTCTGAAGGTCTCTGGCAGGAGATTACCAAGAAGAAATACATCAAAAATACCCCTCTAGCAGTAATAAGTAA
The DNA here is from genome assembly GCA_012490785.1 of Eragrostis nindensis. Classification (NCBI taxonomy): domain Eukaryota; kingdom Viridiplantae; phylum Streptophyta; class Magnoliopsida; order Poales; family Poaceae; genus Eragrostis; species Eragrostis nindensis. Next base: position 230,946 of record JAAXCT010000854.1, read on the forward strand.
GAAACAAGGTTCATCACATTTCTGGCAAGGACTAATGGAGGTTAAAGACATCTACCTGGAGCATTGCACAAGGAAGCCTGGTGGTGGCAAGAGCACTAGTTTCTGGTTGGACACGTGGTTAAATGGATCACCTTTGGCTAATCAGTTTCCTAGGCTCTATGAGTTACATTTCAACAAAAAGGCCTCAATCCACCAGATCTTTGAGAAAGGAGTGGATAACATGAATTTCATAAGGAGATTGATTGGTGAAACAGCAGATATGTGGGAACAATTGAAGCAATTATATGAAACAGTCCTCATTACGGCAGAACAAGGTCCAATGGAAGTTAGGAAAAAAAGGATTTACCTTTTCCTCATACTTTCATGTGGAAGGTAAAAGTGCCACAAAAGATAAAAGTGTTTCTTTGGTTATTGCTTAAAGATAGCATATTAACCAAAGACAACTTACAGAAAAGAGGTTGGTCAAGTAATACCTCTTGCTCGTTCTGTGGGGTGCATGAAGTACAACACTTGATGTTTGACTGTCCAGTTGCCAAGTATGTCTCGAATGTGATAAAATGTGCTCTAGGACTAATTTGTGGCCCCAACAGTGTTGAGGATATGATGGGTCCTTGGTTACAGAACTTTAAAGGCAACCTAAAAAACCTGGCGCTGTTGGAGTGTGGAGCAATCTTGTGGTCGATCTGGAGATCCAGGAATGATGCCTGCTTCAGAGACAAGAAGCTTTTAGATCCTACCGAGCTAATCTTTGTTATTTGTTCATGGCTTGATAACTGGACAATTCTGCGGAACAAGACCCAAAGAAAGACGGTCATGGACGGAAGCAGCCTAATCAGAAGGGTGGCAAGTGAAGTCTTCAAGAGAGCACAAGGTTGGGCGCCGACAACAAAAAGGATCTGTGGCTGAAAAGTTCGGGACCTTGGCGGAAGAGATTGTGCAAACGTCGCAATAAAAGATGGCTGGGAGGCTAGCTCCAGTTTAGTCTCACTGTTTGCTGCATGTAATAGGGTAGTTTACCTTTCAGAATGCAGTAGGTTTAGAATCGTTTTTTTTTCCAGTTTCGTGACTCTTGTATTGAATCCTACTTCCTAAGGCCAACCTCAATGCATAGTTTCATTTCACTTTTTTCAAGAGTGCCACATCATCTTAAAAGTTCTAGTTTGAGATATGAAATGAGCTCTCTCAATGCACAATTTTATCTTACAGTTTCATAGATAAGCCATCATATTAACTTGTTGTCTCGTGATTGGTCAAAATAAGTTGAGATGAAGTTTTAGACTCTCAATGCATGTTTAATTGGAGTTTCATACATGTGAAATAGTGCCAAAGGAGTTTCATAGGGATGAAACCCATCCAGCCTATTTCATAATAAATACTCCGCCATGTCATCATTTTTGCCTACGTGGCATGTCATTTAATAGGAATGAAACTCCCACTGAGATTGGCCTAATGAAGTGGGGGGCGGGCGTGGTGCCCCAAGTCTTAAAAAAAAAAAATCGGCGCGTATCGATCAACCTAGACTGCTCGTGTGCGCTACCACAAAACACACATTCTAAAGCAACAAAGTGATGCCTACCGAGTCCCAAATTTCATCTTGCACTGCAAGTGCAGATATCCGGAAGTAAGGTTCAGTTCAGAAAGACCATATGGTAGACAATACTAGCAATACCCATAAAAAGGCTCAACACACCTGATCAACCATCGAAATAAAGCCGTATGAAGTTACTCATTCGAGCTAAGTTTATTTTTCTTAAGTGAACATATTGGATTACACAACATCTTCATCTGAAGGAACAAAGTGACCGGGTAAAGTTCTACCACAACCATAACAGCATCAGACATTCAGATACGTATTTAGTGCAGAGGATAAAAACAAACCTGAAGATTTTCAACTGCTACAATCAGGATGGATTTTGCAACCTCTGAATGGGTCATACCGATATGGAGAACACAAAACAAGTCATCTTAGAATTCATTCAGGCAGAAGACAGATAAAGCATCATAAGCACTACAAGCATGGCGGACAGCAGCAGAAATGGGTAGAACAGGAATAAGGAGCATTAAGAACAGAGAACTACTCAAGTATCACTGTCCAGATCCTACAATACACCTGCTGCTACTTAAGCTCAGGAACATCAAATAATATATGAATGAATTGCTACTTAAGCACAGTATGATTAGCACAGCAACAGCAGACTAAAACAAGACTGGCAAGCTCAAAAATAGCAACCCAGTGGAGCACTTATAAGACGGGATGAGGGCAAAACTCATCGCATTATCTGACAACTGAAACAACAATACAGCCATCGTTGTTCAAGTGTCTCAATGAAAATATCACCATCTACTACATGGCAGTTCAAAGTAGTGAATGGTAATAACCTAAAGATAGTACATGGGCCTATAGCAGTTGCAAGGGATACAGAGGATGCAAGAGAGGCATTCAATCTTGCCCTGCAACTCAAAAGGGGAGACAACCAGATACTGTATACCATTGTCATACCTACTGCGCCTCCTCTGTATCCCGGCTCTTCTTCTTTTTCTTTTTCTTTTCGCTCTTCTCAGCTTCAGCACCATCTCCATTTTGAGTACTCTCTGGATCAGCAGCATCGCTTCCTTCCTTGTTCTTCTTCTTCTTCTTTTTCTTCTCGCTGCCATCCTTCTCATCAGCAACTTCCTTCTCCTCCTTCACTTCCACCGCCTCAGCTGTTCCTGATTCACCCTTGTCCTTCTTTTTCTTCTTCTTCTTCTCACTCTTCTCCCCATCCACGACCTCAGCAACTTCCTCAGCCTCAACCTTGATCTTCTTTGCAGGCACAGAAGCATCAGCATCATCACCCTCATCATCCTTCTGCCTCTTCTTTTTCTTCTCACTGACCTCTTCGGTGGTCAAAGCATCCTGTTCCGCCTTCACCTTCTCTGACTCAGGAGCAGCAGCAATGCTAGCAATCGATACATCACCACCAGTGGGAAGCACCACATTCCGAAGCCACTCGGACGGTGTCTTCTCATTTGGCTTCCCATGCTTGTCAAGGAGCCCCTCAGCAATCAGCTTCTTCTTCTTGAGTGCCACTGGCCCAAGCCCCCACTTCCTCGGGTAGGTGTCTCTGTCCATCACTACCCTCTTGATCTTAGCCACCGCACCATGGTCACAAGTCGCCATAACAGCAGTGGTCATCTCAGCAATACCAATAGCAATCGCCTCCCCCTTTGTTGTCATGAGGACTACCTCCTCCCCAGTCTCAATATCATTCTCAAAACGGAGCAACCCAGGAATCATAAGCTTAGCACCATAGCAGATAGCATTCACAGCAGAGTCCTTCACAACAAGCCTCTTGTAGCTAGTAAGCAGTACCTCAAGCGGCATGATAACACGCCTCAAATAACTCTCGTCCTTGTAGTTGTCATGTGCCCACATCGCGTCCATCACATCGTGCATGGTCACCATGTTGTCCTGCTCTCCGAGGATTCCAGACCGGACACGGCGCAGCTCCTGCATATGCGCACCAACACCAAGGAGCAGACCAAGGTGCACACAGAGCGTACGGACATAGGTACCTGCCTCGCAGGAGATCCAGAACACCGCAAGGTGGCGCTCGGGGTCGTGCTCCAGGAGCTTGCTCTCGTAGATGGTCCTCACCCTGAGCTGGCGCTTGACCGCGGAGATGAGCGGCGGGCGCTGGAACACGGCGCCGGTGAGCGCCTCGAGCGCGCGGGCCACCTTCGCCGTGTCCGGCACGGCGGCGTGGAAGCGGGCGACGCAGACGTACTCCTTGCCGGCGCCCTGCTGCGACTTGACGAGGCGCGTGGCGCGGTCGACGCAGACGATGAGGTTGCCGGTGACCTTGGGGTCGAGGGTGCCGCTGTGGCCGGTCTTCTCGGCGCGGAGGAGGCGCTTGATCCAGGCCACCACCTCGTGGGAGGACGGGTTGGAGGGCTTGTCGAGGTTGATGACGCCGTAGCGGATGTACTCGGCGAGGGGGCGCTTGAGCGGCGAGTGGCCGGAGGGAAGCGGGGTGTAGTGGCCGGTGCGGACGTTGAGGCGATCGTAGTTCTTGAGGAGGAGCGGCCAGGTGGAGGTGTCGAGCGACGGCACCAGGGACTGGGGCTTGATGAGGTAGCCATCGGTCTTCTCCTCGGCCTCTGCGAGCGACGGCGGGTCGGTGGCGGCGGCAGCGGGGACGTCCTTCGACTTGCTCTTCTTCTTCTTGGATTTGGGCTCGGAGATTGGGGACGCGACGGCCGGCGGCGTGGACGACATGGCGGCGGGTCGGTGGGGGTGGGTACTAGGGTTTTCGCGAAGGTGGAGGGGAAAAGGGCGCGGCGGCGGCGTGGCGGCAATGGAGGAAGGGGGGCTTAAAGGGGAAGGGTTTAGGGTTTAGTGGGTGTTGAATGGGCTGATCGAGGCTTGGGCCAGTGGGAGAAGTGAAACTGGTTCAGCCCAAATGTTTCGAGGCAATTAATTCCTCTTCGTCTCAAAAAAAAGAAAAATTCTTCTCTTTCTTTATGTATCTGTTTTTATTCTATACTCCATGAAAAAACAGAAAATCACTTGTTATGACATCAGTTAATATAATTTCAGAAATTTAAAAATAAAGGGGTACGTACAAGGGCGTTAAAGCACCTATGAACTACCAAAAAAAAGTGCTTCGTGCTTCCTTTTATACTCTGCCGTCTTAGATTTTTTTTTCAAATGAGCTTCAATAATAGGTTAAAGCAACTATGCCCCTCGTCATTGGGTTTTGGTGAGTAATGATAACATTAATCCTAACATATTAGGACATAGGAAGGAATCACCATACTGGTCAGTGAAGCACATTGTGATGGATCCTAACATTTTAGGACCCGTGATGGATTTCATGAGGTTGTCAATAAATACTAAGGACAAGTCGTTCTAAGTGTTCAAAGTTGGTATTGGGAGGACACCAAGAGCAGCTATTAAGGGAAAAAAAAGAGCAGCTAGGATTTTTATTGTTGCGTTATTAAGAAGAGTTGAGATCGGTAGCTTGGCCTGGTTGTGCTTGAAGTCGGAGGTGGTGGACACTCGTGAAAACCGGAGCATTAGGTAGCTTGTTTTAAGCTTAAGAAGTTAAATTTTAAGCTTAAGAAGTTCTTACAACATCAAAGCACAGAACAATGCCTTGCGTTTGTAACTTCTCCATAAATCATACGATAATTATAGAGATTTTCAAACACGAATAAATTTAACTTAGGATACATACTATATTTTCTAATGGAAAAGTGTTGCAAGCAAGGAGGCTGTTGGGCTTCTTTTGGTGGAAGGACATAATGAGCCTAGCTCGAAATTTTTGAAGTATGGCATCATGCTCTGCAACAGATGGACGTACATGCATGTTTTGGCATGATTTGTGGGGGCAAGGGATGGCTACACACCATTCGCACTTCATGGAGAGGGACTTGCAGTCTACGATCGCCTCTGAGACACTTAATACTCTTCAGAGGCAGCTAAATGATTTTAATACATACATTAACTCTCATGATCAGTGGACTTAAATTTGGAAAAATGAAAATTTCAGATCCAAGCAAGCATACAAACATATTACAGGTACATTAACTGCCATGGAAAACAGGGTCACCACAAATTCTTCTGTCTTCTCCTCCTAGACAGGCTCAACACAAGCAACTTGCTCAGAAGGAAAGATCCACAACTGTGTTCTTTGCTTCTTTCCCGTTGAAGAAGAGCTTGAACACCTTTTTTTTTTGTTTCTCACTCTCGAAGTAGTTTTGGAGGTTTATGCACAAGCTCAGCACGTGCCAAATTGGGAACACTCCAAGTTGTAGAAAGGATCGAGGACACATGCCAACACAATAATATATCAGTTTTATCAGGAAAATGCCATCATCTTGAATAACAAGCATGCATCTCTCATAAGTTGGAAAGAGAATCGAAAGAAGAAATGACCTTGACCATTCTTAAGGGCAAAGGTCACAAGAAAAGAGACATGCCAATGTGTCTGGATAGTTTGTGGTTTTGTAGATTTTATCTCTTTTCAAGATCTGTGAATCTCTGTACTGTACTATCACCCTACAAATATGCACACACAAAAATGTATAAAATGATACATCAGTAGCCCACCATCCGATGGTTTCAAATGAGGACAGCTGGGGGGGGGGGGGGGGGGGGGGGGGTTTGTCCATAGACCCATCACATGTTCACTGTTGATGATACGCATATGTGTCCCATATATGATGCACTGAGAATTCCTTATTACATTCACTTTGAGGGGATAGATTGCTCCATTTAAAGTTGCTTGGTCAATGTTTAGTGGATTCATCTCGAAGCAACAAAGAAGCCAGTTCACCATTTCGTTCATTTTGCATCGGAGAGAGAATAGTAATTGTGACAAACATCGTCGCTACAGTGAATCGGCAAGAGAAGCTGAAATGCGAGCTCTCTCGAACGCACCCTGATTTTAGCTTGCACTTTTAAGTGCTGAAAGAATAAACAACAGTGTATTAATATTTCACCTATCATTGGAAAAAAATAATCGCAAATACAAAATAAATACAAAAGTCAGATGCTTTTCGTCACTTTTACAGGTTGGCCAAAAGCCAAAGCCAAAAACAACCTTTACAAGTTTTTTATTACTCGCGCCGTACTTTGAGATTATCAGTGTAGCTTACACTGGGTGGCTCTTGCTTTTTCCAAATGGTACGGCTAGTTCGTTTTTCTTAAATCTACCAAGAGTGAAAAATTTCGGCAAACTCTTTGACTGGAGTTAGGTTACTTATGGCTTTTATTTTCGACAATATTAACTTTTAAATCTTTTAAAAGCCAACTCACAAAAGTGACCAAAAACGAAACAAACACATTGATTGGCCTGATGTGCCTGTTCCACCACGAGACTTAATAACTTAGTTCATTTTCACACACACACGCACACAAAAGAGCTTAGTTCATAACTTTTGCCCTTATAAATAATAGGGAAAATTGTCTGAGAGACACTGCGAAAATGTGGCTTCGTCCGTAACACACCAACAAAGTTGAATTTGTCTGTAACACACTACGATTTTGAAACTCATGTCTGTGACACACCATTACTATTTTGCAATTGTTTTCAACTTTTTTATCTCAATCCATAAGATACCTTTCAGTTTGAAAATCGGCACCAATGTACATTGTTGCATTGTGTATCATTAAAAAATGGAGCCAGTTTTTTTTCATTGTTTGCATCGCGTGCTCATGGTTTTAATATTGAATTTGTCGGTCAAATCATGCAGAGAATCGAAAAAAATCTGGTTCTATTTTTCAACGATAGACGATGCAACAGTGTACATTGGTGCCAAGTTTCAATCTCTAATGTATCCTATGGATTGAGATAAAAAAGTTGAAAACAATTGCAAAATGATAATAGTGTGTCACAGACATGAGTTTCAAAATTGGAGTGTGTTATAGACAAATTCAACTTTGTTGGTGTGTTACGGACGAAGCCACATTTTCGCCGTGTCTCTCAGACAATTTTCCCTAAATAATAAGAGATGCTCCCTTTGTATTGTCTGTATCCGTCTAAAGTTGGTCAAGTAGCAGTTTTAAAGAAATCAAAATGTATTTCACTTTGATCATATAACACAATTCTCTGTAACATGATAAGAAATGAACATAGGAAAAATTTAGATGCGAAGCTTGCAATTTGACCGGGCAAATATGCAATAACGACATTCTGAAGGCACTCGTACGCGATAGCTCGGAACTGAAGCTGTGTGAAAAAGTTCGCGACGATCCCCAAAATGGGGAAACTCCGAGCTAATCCAAACCCCCGTCGATCTGAATTCCCCCAAATCTCGCAACTGGGCCCCTAATCCCTGTCAATTCCCATCTCTGATCCAATGCCTCCTACCGGCGACGACCAGCCGGCCGCCGCCGCCTCTGCCGGCGGCATCTCCTTCCCCGACGCAGACGGCGGCGGCGACTCCGAAGATGGCGACTTCCCTGACGCCCACCTCCTCGACCCCTCCGATCCGGGCCTCCCCAATCCCACCACCTCCTCCGCCACTGCCCTGCCCCACGCCGTCCCGGCGGGCGGTAGCGGCGGCGGGCCGGTCACATCCGGCAACGGCGGCGAGCGTCGCCCCCTCTTCCAGCGCCTCTGGACCGAGGAGGACGAGATCGTGATCCTCCGCGGCTTCGCGGAGTTCACGGCCGCGCGCGGCACGGCGTTCGCGTCGCACCAGTACGACACCGACCCGTTCTACGAGGACATGCGCCGCCGCCTCCAGCTCGACTTCTCCAAGAGCCAGCTCGTCGAGAAGCTCCGCCGCCTCAAGCGCAAGTACCGCAACTGCGTCTCCCGCCTGCGCGACTCCGGCGACGCCTTCTCATTCCGCTCCCCGCACGAGCAGGCCATCTTCGAGATCGCGCGCAACATATGGCGCCCCGCAAATAAGCACGGCCGCGATCCCGCGGCTGACTCTGACGACGAAGAAGCCGGGGGAGCTGCATCAGCGGCCGCTGTTGCCGCCCCCGTGCCGGCGAACACCAGTCCCAATGGGGAAGTCAAGTCGCCCTCCTCTGGGAGGCAGCGTCGCCGTAGGCGTGCGACGGAAGTTGCCAGTGCCGCTGGCACTGCCCCAGCCATCAACATAGTGCAGCCCCCTCAGCCAGCGCAGTTGCCTGTATCAGTGCCTGTCAAGATGGAGGACTCACTCCCGGCACTGTCGCAGACTCCAATGCCAGTGACAGTGACCATGGATGGCTCAGAGCCTCTCAGGTTGCCGGTCATGTCACCTCAATCAGGTGTTCTGGATGCCGAGAAGAATGGCCTGACTCCTTTACTTAAGGAGATGATTCGTGCAGTGATCAATGTAGGAGTAAACCCCTTTGGTGCCAAACTGCCCGAGCCTCCGCTTGGTCTGTCCATGGAAGGGGAGAAATGGAAAAAGCAGCGGATTTTGGAGCTGGAGGTGTACTTGAAGAGGATCGAGCTGCTGCAAGACCAGGTGAAGGCAACACTCGAGGAACTCAAGTCTTCCACACCTGGGACTTGATGCGTGATAAGATGAGAATATCTTTCTCGCTTTAGGATTTTTGCTATGATTGGTAGTATAGTTTCTTAGGTACTTTTTGCAGATTTCCGTCCATAAAAGAATATTGTTAACTGGGTTGGGGCTTGGAACTAGCTTATTTTTTGTTATAATTGTTCATGTGATATTAGCTGGCATTAATGCTTTTTCTCTCCTTATAAGATAGGTATATGATCTTTTGTTTATCGTTGTAGTGGTATGCTTTGAGTTGTTAGTTACTCAAAATAGAAAGATGAACACTTGCAATTGCAATTTATTTATCAAGAATACAGATTATTGTTATTTGGCCTTGGTTTTCTATTGTCTTTTGTATGTACTGTCACTGATTTATATATTAAAGAGATTAGACTGGATTATAGTATCGGTGATGGATATTTCTGTTTGTAAAGACCATGAAATACCTATAAAGTAAAATGGCATGATTTATGGACCTGCTCGAGACAGGCAATTAAAACATATAGTGCAATTAAAACATATAGTTTGACTTGTGTTGATCATAGTTATGTAGGTGATAGTTCGACTTGTGATGATCACAGGCATTGTTCTTTCTTGTAAAGCTGCAAACTAACCATGTTTAAGTTGCATGCTATTAATTGTTACTAACCCAGTATTCTGTCCAGTGTGATAACATCCTAATTTCCTTCATTATTGTCATTCTGAGAATAAAGCCAAGCTATAACCTATTTCCCAATAACATGCAATGTCATCTCAAGGTCAGAGGTCGTTATCGTGCATAAATCTTTGGAGGCTGGGACATCACATTAAACAAAACTTTTTGCGATATATATCTATACTATAGAACTTTAGAACGGCAGACATTTATTTTATGTTAGTAGGCTGTGAAATGCTTGACTGATCTTACAGGGTCTTAAGTGACCAGCTTGCCGACGCCTGCTGCAGTATTGGTGACTGTTGTTGTCAGATCCCTCCTTCCTTGATTGCTCGAGCCCATCCTACATGTCTTACCTTACCTTGGCCCTGTTCTAACTCGGGAGACAGACGAGGGTGTGGGGGATAAAATAAAGGAAAAGAAAAACAAGAGGCAGGTATATGCATACTTCAGTAAGTGTGTAATTGTTAAACTTTGTTTCCCGCTCAGTATACTCTCACTCTGCTGACTAGAAAGGTTGAACAACTGTTACATGCTGTTTTGTATTGATTACCTTCTCGACCTTTCAACTTCTATTTGGAAGATTATAGCTTGCATATGCATTTGATATTAGCTTCGGTACTCTCTTCACTAAACTATTAATGTGAAGTGCCAAACTGCATGAACACCAGCTTACACATTGGCACTGAGGGGGTACACATGATGATCCGTGAGCCAGTCATCGCTTTTTGCTGGCCAATTTTTCGTTGGTATTATGTGTGTAAGACATCGTTGAGATTGCGATACTTATTTGTGAAATCAAGTTGTGACCTTTGTTTGCTATTTGGGATATCGTCATTTCTGGTATTTCAGCTGTAGTTTCTGTTAAACATGCCACCATCTGCCAACTACCAGTTTGTTAGCTGTATTCTTGAAATTTTTGTCAGTCCATTGTTTGATGCTTGTAACAAGTTGTGAAAATACATGTCCACCTGTCTGTCAACCTAACGATGTAACAGGGAAATTATGTTAATGTTTCTGTGCTATATACTCGTACCCAGTATCACCTGCTTCCTTCAGGTTGTCATATATCTACAGTTAGATGAATTGGCTGGTGAGACTGAAACTCTGGTTGTTTGCATCTTTTAGCATTGCCACTTGGTTATTAGAGTCTTTGGATGCCATTGCCAGTCCTGGTCTCCTGGAGCTCTTGGTGGACAGTGGTCATGGTGAACTAATTTCCGGGACTTTGCGAGCACAATAGCATCGAACATATGAGCACCGTCTGTGTGCCTGCAACTGGGTTCTACATGGTAGCAAATTTTTTTGTCGGTATATTATTTTTGAGTTAGCACAGCTGCTGGCTCTCAAATAGACTCTGCTCCATTGTGAGCTCTTGATGCATCTTACTATGACGCCTATTTCAGCATGACAAGTTGGAGAACAACATGCTCCGATAGCGGTCCATTGTTGGAATTTGGAAATGCAACCCCAGCATTTTTCTGGTTTTGATTTGAAGTGCAACATATGCTGCCATTTCATGTTCTTCCAATTTCGGTATGATCGACGCAACCAAACTCAAACCCGTTTACTTTCCAAAACATTTTACAAGGTAATTTAGTGTTCTAAAAAACCAAAAGAATTTATTCAAGAAAGTTAAAAAGGCACCTTATCGTAGTAGAAGTAACTCAAATTTGCAAGAGTCAGATTTTAAACAATGCAATGTCAAAAGAAACGCTCCTGATACGATTTGACAAAAGAAAACATCGCGGCCTCGTCTCCCTCCCACCGAGTCCCGTCCCCCCCTCTTCTCTCTCAAAATCACTCGCCTCAAAAACGCCCGCCCAAAAATGGCGGGCTTCGGCGCCGGCGCCGGCGGATGGGGCGGCTACGACGATGACGACGACTGGGGCCTCACAGCGGAGCAGCTGGACCAGATCGAGCGGGACGCCATCCGCCAGCTCGCTGAGCGGAAGGCCTCCTCCGCCGCGACCTCCACTGCCCCGCCCCCCGCCCTCTCCCCCGCATCGCCGCTCCCCACCCGCGCCCCCGTGCCGGCGACGGCCCCCTCGTCGCCGCTCGGGGGTAACCACCCCGCGGCCAGGGCCTCACTGGAGGCCCGCTTCGGCAAGGTTAGGGTTTTACCCGGCTCTTTTGTTATTATGGGGGGTGTTTGTGGCGCATTGGGGAATCCCTTGGTGGTCGAATTTGTTGCTCATTTTATTACAAGGTGCTTGTAACGATTTCTCTCTCCTTAAGAAATGGACGGGTTCTTGTAGAAAAGTTTCTCGGTTCATGAGTTGGTTCGAAATTGTGATACTAGTTTAGCTTAGCTCAATACCTGGGTACACACTGGTAAAAGCGCCATCTTTCTCTTCGTGTACTTGTGTTCTTTGGGAACTGTGTTCTCTGTTTGAAGAATGGCGACTTTTGTTTTATTTTCTTAAGCTCATAGTTTTGTGCACAGCAAGAACGCAACAGGTCAATTTCTAGGAACGATGGAAGAATTTGCTAGAAGTGCCACTAGGGTTGGCAATAACAAGCTAAATCTTGATATAGGATTATTTTTGGATTCGTGCATTTCTTTGTTTCCTAGAGTTTTGTATTTGTCCTGCATTGTAGTGTGAAAACCGAAAAGCAAAAGTAACTTCTTTATCTCTTTCATCGTTTTCCTTTATGGTGCTGGCAGAATAATTTGTATCATTGGTCTAAGGATGATCACTGTTTAGCAAGAGTTAATCTGTTATAGATAGAGGCGTCTTGTTCTGCAATCCTCAGTTTCTGTTACAATCTGTTCCCATACTTTCCATATTTACTCCTTAAACTATTTCTTAGGTTGAATCGCTTTCTCCTGCACGGCCTTGCGAACCAAACACATTTAGAAATGCAGGTAGACAACATAACTGGTGCTTTATGTTTATTCTGTATATGAATTATTGCATAAGCTTATATATCCTTTCCGTTTGATTTGTGATTCAAGTGAATAATAGCCAGGGAAGCTCACCCAAAATATCGATACATCTTTCTCTACATTCTAGTGGCATGATTGCGGGAAGTTCATATACAACCAGGTATATTACCCCAACAAATCTTTAATAACCTGTCACTAAATGACTAAACTATAAATTTGCTTACTTATGTTTATTTTGCAGCAAATCGTGAATGCATTTCATAAGATCCCGAAAGCTTGCTGGAATGCGAAAGAAAGGTTTTCTTCACATAGTCTATTAATTTAATTCTATGACATGGAAACCATGATAGCTGCTCTAGAATCCAATGTTTATTCTGATCGTATTTACTTTATTTAAAATTTTAGGGTATGGATGTTCCCTGCCTCTTCTTTATCGACAGCAGAGGAGGTTCTGCATACAGTACCTGGATTAGTTGTGGAGGTAACAGTTTCTACACGGTGGTCTGTGAACAGTAATTTAACTTCTGGGCATATATGCGTTCTGATCACACAATGTACTTTCCCAGCAGATTCATAAATTAGATCCGCTTGTTCAGCGTGCTTTAATTGCTTCTTCAGGTGCCAAAGATCTTCAAGGTATCTAAAAGTTCTAGAAAAAAACACTGGGAAATACCATATTATTCTACAAGGCGCATGGTAGCTTGATGCCAATATACTGTATAGAACTAACAATTTTATATCAACTTGTACTAAGGTGCTATTGAATATGAACTGTTTTTTCTTTAGTACCTCTTGAAATCTGTTATGAAATCTGTAGAATAATTGAATTATTTATGCATGCACTGAATAATATGAATCAAAATGACAAATTTAAAATTGGAAACTTTACGTCTTGCCTGCTACTCAGATCAAACTCAAAGGGACAATGGTATTTGGGCTTTCGAGCCCATTTTTTTTTCTTCTGTTGGTCCTTTCTTCAGGCACTGACCTCGCTTTTATTGGGGAAGGTTTGTATGACAGGATTCCGACTGATGTTGAGTCAAAACTCATGCCATTTCAGCGTGAGGGAGTCAGGTATAGTCATTAAACCTTCCATAAATTTATTTTGCACATAACAGTGAAGAATCAACTTGGATTCGGATTTGTTCCGTAATGTTGAGCTTAGCGCCTCTAAATTCTTTTTATATTGAAGAGACAGATAGCCATTGGTCAAATACTCAAATATTCCTATGTAATATTTGTCTCTTAAATTGGTGAACTGATCTACACGATTTGTGATGTACTTACAATTTGTGCTGTACTTAAAGAGTGACTTGCGGGCTTGTGTAATTATACTGTAAACCGTTGAACATTTTGCTTATCGTTGACTGTTTGGTCCAGCACCGAACTACTTACAATATCAGGCCAAAGTTTGAGCTCAAGCATATACCTTCGAATCGTTGCATTGGACTAACACAGCCTAAGTAACTGTATGATTTGTATGTTTGCAGATTTGTTTTACAGCATGGTGGCAGAGCCTTGATTGCAGATGAAATGGGTCTTGGAAAGACTTTACAGGTAAAGCTTCATCACTGGTTCATCATCATGCCTTTCCACCTTTTCAACATTGGTGATCTCCATCACTTAGACCACGAGCTCAACTAGAATTCTTACTTTGCTGATGGACCGGCCCATAAGGCAATAATCTTATATCAAATTATTGGTAGATTTTGCTTTAGCATTTCATGTTGAACTGAGTCGCATTGTGGTATTGATTTGTATTATTTACTCGGTCATGTTTCCTTAGAGTGGCCAGTTATGACTTCTTTAGGGTCCGTTTGGATAGCTGAATCGTTTCTGATTCACGTGAGAATCGGTAGAAGCAGTGTTTCACGTTTTTAGCCTGTCCACGTGAAACACCAAAAAGGGTGTTCCGCACCCTGGAACGGCTGGCCCGTCCGCTCCTCCCCTTCCACTACCATGAAATAACGGCAAATGCCATCCGCCGTCGCTGCGGATCTCCCCTTCCTCCCGCCACGCACTCCTCCGCTTGCACCATTCGGTCCATCCAGCCAGAAAAATCTCACCTGACCGGAAGCTAAGTTGGTCGCCGCACAAGATTCGCCAACCGCCGCCGCACGGGAGCCGCGGGACACTGCAAATCAAGTGCCGCAAGACGCCGCCGCCCTGCTGCAAGACGCCGCCACGCAGGAGCACCTCGCCGCCGCCCAGCTTGCAGGACGCCGTGTCGAAGCCTCCACCTGTTGCCACGGCAGTAGCACCACCTTGTGTTGAGCGGCGATGTGCTCTGTTTTCATCTGCCGCACCTCGTGGCAACAGTCTTGGTTTTTTTTTTTTTTTCATTTCTACATGCCAATCGAAGCTTCTTGTGCTCTCAATCTAAGTGCAACATCAATTATTTGCTACTTTATTGGACTATGAAGTATTTAATTAACAATTGCTAACCTTAAACATATGGCAGTACAATATTTGAGCCTTATCAAATCATCAGTCCAACCAAGCGTAACTAAGTCACTTGCTTCTCATCCACCCTTCCCTGAAACTGAAACCAGACAACTAGCCAAACGATTTCTGAAGTGATTCTGTTTCAGGTTGAGAAACGTTTCTGAGTTGAAACTGAAACGTTTCTGATTCTCAGAGAATCTGGAGCTGTACCAAACGCACCCTTAGTTTGATGGAAGTGGAATGTTCTTTCAGTCACTGGTTTTGTTACTTCATCTTATGCAGGCAATCGCTGTTGCTTCTTGCCTTCATGATGCCTGGCCAGTTCTTGTAATCACCCCATCTGCCTTGCGATTACAATGGGCTTCGGTAAGCACCTTTCTATCATTAGTCAGTCATTTTAGTGATAGTTCAATTATGCAATAGTAATACTTAAACTTGACATTGAACTGTTTTGGCAGATGATTCAGAATTGGCTTAACATCCCCTCGGAAGATATCTTGGTAAATTTTTCATTCACAAAGTTTCTGCTTGGAACTTTGACACTGTTATAAATATAGTTTATTTAACATAGCATAGTATTAGTATCATGATGATCTTACGGTGAAAAACATCGTGTAGAGAGGAACAATAAGAAAATTTTAATGGAACTTGATGTAGAAGAGCGTGTGTTTAATTTAATAAGGAAGTGAACCACATAGATTGACAGGACTCAAACATATACGCATGTTATCTACAGTTTTATTTCATTGCCACTGGTTAAAGATATTGATAATGGTCTTTCCAGGTGGTATTGCCACAAACTGGAGGATCAAATAAGGCAGGATTCAGATTGGTTTATTCAAATTCTAAAGGAGATTTTCGTTTGGATGGCTTGTTCAACGTGATATCATATGATGTAGTCCCCAAGATACAAAGTACACTTCTGGACTTGGATTTTAAGGTATAATTTTTTGTCTTATACTCCATTTCCTTGAGTGTGTGGGTTCTCGTAGTTACATGTCAACATAATGTGTTCCTCATTTCATTATTATTTAGATACAATGCTACATACTACAAACATATTATCAGACCTCTGGTTTGTCCTAGTCCTCTGAGCCTAGTCTTAAATCTGTGCCTGTATAGATTACAAGTATTGAATAGGTTTGCATTCATTTGTTAATTCCAGGTACATAAGCTGGGTTCTCATATGGATGGTACATAGAGTATCAAAACAAATAGTTTTCATCATAAACTTTGAGAAAGTAATAACTTCAATATTCCAAGAAGAATTAGCTAAATACCTGTGCATTGCCATGGCACAACAAATAAATTAATTACATGTGCGTACAACGTTCATGTAAGAAAGAACACCGGTACTAAAAATTCCCCAATCGGACCTAAGATATGTCATGAATCTAAGTAACCCAAAAGTAGTGGCAATGGTGGGTAAGTAAAAGGAAAGTGTGGGGTTAGGGTAGCGATGGTGGCAGATGGACTATCACAACCAACTCCAATTTTTAAGATAGTAGAGAATTTAGAGATATCGTACTTAGAAACTATCACACTCAAAAGGTTCTAAATATCACGTCAGTAAAATTTTAAAGCCTGAGATGCTGCAGAGATAGTGGTTGGAATGGGCTGAGAGTTGGGGGTGTGCCAAGGTTTTAACCTTTGCATCCAGTGATCCAGGCACAGTGGTGGAATCGTGCTAGCCTTGCCCTAAGAAAAGGGGTGAAGGAAGAGAGAGGGGGAATGAACTTAACTTCTTTGTTGCTTCCTTGTGGATTAATGAATGTTGTGCTGTTGTGCGTACATAGCCCTCCCCTCACATGCAATGAACTCAAACTAGTCCAATCAACTTAGCTATGGATAATGTATTAGAAGCTATCAAAATGCATTTACTCTAATTGAAGCCCTGACCAGCCCTGACCTACCTTCTCAAGCTGCTGGCTCCTCCTAGGCTGTGGGCTGTCCCTGCCGATGACCACACAAGATGCTGTGACTATCTGGTGTCTGTTACTTTGTAATTATTGCGAATTTTGTAAACTAATAATGTTGACATCTCTTTCATTTTGTATGCACGAAACACCTAAGAACTAGTGACATTATTGTCTTCTAATTACAATGAACTGGATTACAGATATATGCATATTTTATTTATAATCTTTTTGAATGTTTTCTATTCAGATTGTTATAGCTGATGAATCACACTTTATGAAGAATTCCCTTGCAAAGAGAACAATTGCTTCAGTTCCTGTTCTACAGGTCTGGTGTTTCCTGCGAGAGAATCAGTTCCTTTTATAGAACATAAGTATGCATATGGCTTACATAGGTCATGCACAGCAATTCATCCAAATACAATTATACTTTGTGATTGTTGAATCATATGAGGACAAACACCATGCTGAGGACTAGAATGGCTGGATGCCTATGACTGAAAGGGGACTCTAAGAGGGATGAGAACATAGGCTTGGTAGGTATGGTTAGAAACTTTGGTTTGAAAAGAGACGACTCATTCTTTTTTTATGACAGCCAACTGGCCTTCATATTTGTAGGCAAGGTTACCTCCTAGCAAAATCTGTAAATCAAAGATTTATTCTTATCCCTAACAATTTGTCCCTAGAAGCTTATACCCTAATTAAACGTCAATCAACTAATCTGAGAGCAATTCTATAAGACTATAACACATACTTTCGGTTGTTTGGCGCACTGTGCCACTTGTTCATATTTCCTTTGGTCAAACAGAAGTTCAAAACCTTCACAAACTCCCACATGTGGTGGTCTTGATTTTTTACAGATCGTAATTAAAAGTCAATCAACTAACCTGGGAGCAATTCTATAACACACACTTTTGGTTGTTTGTCGCACTGTGCCACTTGTTCATATTTCCTTTGGGCAAATGGAAGTTCCCAACTTTCACAAACTCCCACATGGGGGTGGTCTTGATGATTTGTACGGCTAGTCTCATCAGTTCCTAAATAATAAATGTGTTTTTCAATTCATTGATCTTGTTTTAGGGAGAAAACTGCAAATTACTTGATTCAGCGACCAACCAGAATTTCTGTACAATTGATGCAAAGGTTTACAGAACTAACTGTAAACTTTATAATGACAGAAAGCTTCATATGTTGTTTTGCTTAGTGGAACTCCTGCTTTATCTCGCCCTATTGAGTTGTTTACTCAGGTAAATGTTGTTTTCATATCTACTTGCACTTGTTGCTTAGAAGTTATTATAAAAGTGTGGGTGCTAATTTTTTTTTTCTGCACATCCAGCTCCAGGCATTGTATCCCTCTGTGTACAAGAATGTTAATGAGTACGGCAATAGATATTGCAGAGGAGTAAGTACTATATTTATCGAATTCCTTCTTTCACTTCCTGTTGGCAACTATAACCTATTTTTATTGTGATCTTCAGGGTTTCTTTGGGTTGTATCAAGGTGCTAGCAATCATGAGGAACTTCATAATTTGATGAAAGCAACTGTCATGATCCGTAGGTTGAAGAAAGATGTCCTTTCACAGTTGCCAGTTAAACGTCGACAGCAGGTAATCTCTGTCAAGGTTTCACTTTAATGCAATAAATATGGATGGACTTAACTTTTGAAGCGAAAATCTGTTTTTTCTCAAATTCAACAAGACTTTCTGTAATGTATTTACATTCGTTTTGAACTCACCGGCTAGCGGCCTTTCGGACTAGTGCCTTATGGGCCAGTTATGTCTGGGCCTTCATGTGTTTGTTATGCATGTTGTTCCTTGCAGACTCAATGTTAAGACATCTTGAGAACTTTCTAATGCGATTTAACCTTTTGAGATGAAGATTGTAGACTTGTAGTTAATCTTCTATGTTCCTAATATGCCAGTATTTCTCTTGACTATACTTAGTTTACGCCCAATAATTTTTTGGGGCAATTGTGTTCTTACCCTCACTTTGAACTCTAATTGTGATGTTGCCCTCAATTTTTTATGTTACCTACCTTTCAGGTCTTTCTAGATTTAAGTGAGAAAGAGATGAAGCCTATCCGCGCTCTTTCTCGTGAGGTATTCTCCATTTCTATTTTGGCCTGCAAGAAATACATTTTGTCATTTTGGCATATGAGAGCATAGCATGAGAACTAGTTCAAAGATCGCTCGACCTATCTGGACTTGATATAACCAGATTATTTGGTTACTGTTTATATTTTCTTCACCAGTGAATTACTTCCACACTGTATGCTGGTTTGATGCCTCAGTGAGGCACTTGAGGACCAAAGCTAAGCTTCACTTTGTTCTCACATTAAGCAGAGAAAGCAAAGTACTAATTTACTCTTCTTTTCATGTTGTTATCAACAATGCTTTTTGAAATGTCTAATATTCATTTCTTAATATTGAGAAGACGAACATTATGCACTATCCTTTGTTTTGTTGCTGTAGTATGGCAACCCTGAACGTTATATTTCTCTTCAAATAGTTGTAAGATGGTATTGGTATGTATGTTTGTAGTTGGAGACTTTGAAGATGAAAATCCAGTCCGCTGATTCCAAGGAGATGGTTGACTCTCTCAAACTTACTCAAAAGAATCTTATCAGTAAGGTAATCTGAAAATACTCACCTTTATGCTCGCTTGGTGGTAGTTAACTTATTTCTTAAACTAGACACATCATGCTCTTTTAGCTATAAACCAAGCTGCCCAATATTTGAAAGCGGTCATATAATTTTACACTTTACATTTGTCTTGCCTTGCACAGTGGTTTTAGTTAAATTTGCACCAAAAAAAATGTTGACTTGTGGAACTAGAATTAACCAATTACTCTGGTAATAACAGTAGCCACTTACGTAAGACCTTTGTATTTTTTCTGGACCATGTCCCTTTTTTAAGCAACTAGTGCTTAGTAAGTTGTCACTTAACAATGGTGAGTCCACAGTTCCGCACATCAATGTATACTTTCAGATTATAGTTCTGATTCATTCTTTTTTTCATTGGAACGATCAATTGCTGATCAATATCAGTGTACACTTCACTGTACACAGATTTCATTCGTGCCTAACATTGTACACTGATTTCATTCTATGCCTAATTGCAGATGTACACAGATTCAGCTGTAGCCAAAATTCCAGCTGTGTTGGATTACCTTGGCACTGTAACTGAGGTGATTACATATACGTATGAGTAAACTCTTCAGATTCTGTTTTATTTTACGTCCATAGGATCAGATATGAGAAAACAGTAATGTGGCAGGCTATCTGCTGTCAGTTTTTTAATTGCCTAGTGAGGATTTTATCTTATCTACCGGAAGCTGATAGCTCTGCTGATTTGTGATTTATTCTGAGTTAT
The DNA here is from genome assembly GCA_012490785.1 of Eragrostis nindensis. Classification (NCBI taxonomy): domain Eukaryota; kingdom Viridiplantae; phylum Streptophyta; class Magnoliopsida; order Poales; family Poaceae; genus Eragrostis; species Eragrostis nindensis. The sequence goes on from JAAXCT010000854.1 coordinate 251,218, forward strand.
GCATGGCCCACATAATTATTTCATAATTGTTCCCATGGGGCCACATTTGGCAGTGTATTCTTTTGTGGGGTGAGGAAGATAGGCAACATCCATCCTTTTGAACTCGCGTTCAGGGGCTATTATGACAACCTTGCTTTACAAGGAATCACCCCTCCTATGAACTGTCTCTGAAATGCATTCTATATCCCGTGTTGTGACATTAGTCTGTTGGCCCATTATTCTGATTTGAATTGTGGCGCTAAACTCGCGGATGTATCTTTTATGTGCAAGCAATAACTACTTTGCTTTATTGCTCAGGCCAATTGCAAGTTCTTAGTATTTGCGCATCACCTACCCTTGATTGACGCCATTGAACAATATCTCTTGGTAAGGAGCGAAGAACGTGTTTCCATATTGCTTGTGTATGATACAGCTGAAGGTAATATTTACCATCCTTTACAGAAAAAGAAAGTAAAGTGCATACGAATCGATGGTCAGACGCCTACTACTACGAGGCAAAGCTTAGTCACAGATTTCCAGAACAAGGACGACATCAGGGCAGCAGTGGTATGTGGTTTCATTTTCATATTTGTTGTGCTACATGTTACATTTAGGTTTTCTTTTCCTCAGACCCCCCATTTCATTACCTTCTTGTATAAGTTTCTGAGTTGTTTTAATATAAAACAGGTGACAGGAAATTGCATTGTGATCTTTCGCAATGATATGAAAGTTTGACTCCTTAGTTAACATATTGAACTAACATTGTGTAGCTATCCATCAAAGCCGGAGGTGTCGGATTAACTTTGACAGCCGCGAGCACAGTAATCTTTGCGGAGTTATCATGGACTCCAGGCGACCTTATTCAAGCTGAGGATCGCGCCCACCGGATTGGTCAGGTGACTATCAGACACTTGTCTTTGCCGCTTCTTTTTTGTCTGTAGAGTTCTTTATTGACTTAATGGGCTTGTTAGAAGTATTCAGAGTATTTATTCTCTTCAGTAAGTCCAATACTTTTTTTTGCACTATTCCAGGTTTCGTCAGTAAACATATATTACCTTCTGGCAAACGAAACTGTAGACGATATGATATGGTATGGCCTACTCCCTTGCGCTCTTAAATATATGACGTTTTGGACATCAAATCTATTTCAGTTTGAATGTTGTACTAAGCTCTTGCACTCCTGTTTTGTTCCCAGGGAAACGGTTCAGGGCAAACTTGAGAATTTGGGGCAGGTTATCTCTCTCTCTCTCTCTCTCTCTCTCTCTCTCTCTCTCTCTCGCTCTCTCGAACGTTGAAAGTTTTTTCAGGCCCATAACCGATTTTCATGACTGACAATGCATCCTTTTTGTTTTCCAGATGCTGGACGGGCAGGAGAAGACCCTGGACGTTTCCCAGATCGACGGCAGGCCAAGCCCCTCGAAGCAGCAGAAGACGCTGCACGGCTACCTCAAGCGGTGCAGCGCCTCCACGGAGGGCCAGCCCCACACGAAGCACCCTCGGTGCTGAGGTTCTGACGGATCAAGGCATCATTTTGGCGGCCAAGATCCCAGGCGCACGGCGTTGTTGTACGTTTTTGTCTTAGACTTTGAAGTGATCCGGTTGTCTAGCGTCGCCGTGCATAGACGCCGGCGACACCCGACAGCCGTGTTTGCCGTTCAACAGTAGATATCGGTTGCAGCATCGTTGTATTTTGGACTTGCTTGTAAAATGCTACTGTATCTTACATCAGGGTAACAGTAAAGCGAAGTTACTGTGATCCACTAGTAACCTCGTTGTCGATTGCTATCCCGGTTTCGACCTGCCAAATTGATTTTCTTGGCTGACGATTCGGCCATGTCGCGTCTAGGAATTAGGCTTCAGATCGTTTGTTTGAGTCTGATTTTCGGAGCAGAATAGCAGACAGGAGGGTCATGGCGCTCAAATCAATTCCTGTGGCGACGTCGTCGATGGGCCGAAAATTACTTCGCCGCATAAGGACTTGAGGAATGCGGCCCATTAAAATGGGAAACCTAGCTCGAGCAGGCGAGCAGTTTGGCACTTGCCGTTCAGGCGTTCACAACCGCGCAGTTTCGCCTCAACGCCACCAAGCTGCTCGCCGCCTCCCGCGCCGGTCTTGCGCCGCCTTCCCGCCTACCCACTCCTGCTGGCGGCGAGACGGCTGCAACGGCCCAAGAGACTTCACCCCGCGCCGACCCACCGACGGCTGACCTCTACCAGGCGGCGGACTCCCGCACAGGTAACCCGCTGACGATTTTCAGGTTCACAGCTCCATTATCGCGGCCTGAGCTTGAGACCCCGTGCCTGTCCTGAATGGGCTTTGTGCACTGCTATCTGTATGAAACCCCTGGCTATTACTCCTCATTCAGTCACTACACACCTGTAATTATTCAGTTTTTTTCTCTAGAACACCTTTGAATTGTTCAGTGTTCAGATGTTCTTCGAAGCATATAAGTGGCAATACGTTAAATAGCAGCTGCATCCTGTTACTTTCCTTCCAATAGGTTCCGTCACCTGGCAATTGACGCCCTCTGTTTGGCACCGATGAGCAAGAAGAAATCACTGAAGCCTGCAAAGTCGTTGAAAGATTCTGAAGAAGTGTACGCTCCTTGCCCCCATTTTCCCATTTTATCATTCATGCCATGTGTGTTGTGAATTGTGATGGACGCATCTGATTCTTCCTGTTGTTGATTCATTTTCTGTTCTCCTGCTAAGCAGAGTAACTACAGATTACATTGGAGGGGAAGCTCTTGATGACCTAGTATCGAAACTTGTTAGGTAACAACTGTTAAAAAAGAATATTGCTGCTTAATTCTGATGCTGAGAGAAGCCTAAAAGGTGGTGTTCTCCAGGAGTGTGGAGGTGGCAAAGGCTTCAAGGGGAGGGTTACCGGAAAAGATATGGATGAAGGTATTGTTGTCCTCACCGTTCGCTACACAAACCTTTTTACTAATGTTATGGGTGGTTTTCTTTTCTTTTGAATTTATGATTTTTCTCTTGCAGCAACAATTTGCTATCGGAGTCAATGATGTGACGAGGGTTCTTGAGCGAATGACTCCTGCTGCTGCTGCTCATTCTGCTCACAGTTCCAGTGAAGCACAAATTGTCTCAGGCCGCCGTAGAGCTCCTTTGGTGCCACTGCAGGTTACTTTTCTCTCGTTTGCTACTGGGGTGAATTCATAAACAACCTGCCTATGAAATTGTAGTGACATTATGTGGTAAAGATGGATTCTTAATTATAACCTACAAATGTTGCCTTATTCTATGTGTGTTTCCTTTAGTGAAGAGAAATACACCGGTGCTTCGCCTTGTAATTGTGCTTGAATGTGGCCACTTTTACCTTATTTAATTTACATATTCTGTTGTCAAAACTCATTAATTAAATGGAAGCATCTGGTATATGCGGTCCTCTGAAAAGTGTAAACATAGTTCTTTTTTACTTTTTTTTTATACAGCATTTGCTTATTCTCTTATATCTCTCTAGCCAGCAGTTAGTTTATCTTTATTAAGAATGTGTGGTGGTTAGATTTAGTTAAGAGATAAAAAGAAAGGCGGTTCAAGTGTTAGTGTTGTACACATCTATGGTCGCAATCGTAGTGTCCATATGCAGAACACTGAAACTGACAGCTATGTATCATCCTATTATAATGTGACATTTCAGGCTGTCCTTGTAGCTGCTGACTGCAACCCCAAGTGGTTAACAAAACACATACCAACTCTGGCTTCTTCAAGGCAGGTTCCTGTACTGTACCTCAAGGACAACAAAGGAGGCTCACTGAGGTTAGGTCAGGTGGTGAATGTCAGAACAGCACTTGCCATTGGAGTAAAGGTCAGCCTGCTTTATTTTCTGTTTGATTCCGATATACTGTACTATCGTCGATTGTTCATGATTCATGAAACCTGTATATTAATGCATATCAGGCCAGAGATAGTGTAGTGAACAAGACTATTGATGAGGTCCTGAAGTGCGGGAGTAAGTTGGATGCTGATGCAGCGTAGATGAGCTCTTTGTCCAGTAACATGATCGACGGGGAAAAAACATCTGAACTTCTGGGCGTGGTGCATCGATCGCATCAACATCAGAGAAGAGGGTTCGTATGGACACAGAGAGGAGCTTTATAAAGGATTCAGAATGTTGTCAAGTTGCGGCATATCAATCTAATGCCGTCATTTGAAGAAATCTTTCTGCCAACATTCATGGAGAATAGATCAGACTGTTTTTTTGGTACATAGAGGGAGGGCAAAGGCATTTGTGCATCTCATGCCCAATTTCGGTCTTTATATTACCACCTAGCTAGCTATGTCCTTCTCGACATATAGGCAACCATCAATATAAAAAGTTATTTGCATGTTTGCACGTTCACTGGTTTGAGTGTTATTGAGACCATACAACAATTGTTTCTTTTATTCGATCTACCTTGGCAGTCTTTCATTTCTGCTAAAAACATTTGTGTTGGGTACTTGATTTAATTGCTAAAAACATTTGCATCGCTCATTTACAGCATGTCTACAATAAACTTAATATGCAGGTTTCATACTATAGTTCTAGATGGTAAGCGTAAAGTTTCAGGAGTGAGCAACTTTTAGCATCGTTTATGGTAGACATATTTTTGTCAGCGATCAGCGATTTGTGACCTTAGCCGACCGTAAAAATCTTGGCAAAAGGCAGACATGAAGTGCTTTTTTTTGTTGGACCTGAATGAAGTGCGTGTATTAGAATCAGTTACTTTCCAAAACACACAACACACCCCACACAATTCCAGAGTACTACAAAGTAAACCCATCCCAACAAGGCAACACCCGCAACACATAAAATATGGCGTTAAGAAAGCACGTGCGCATTTCTTAATCTTTATTCTGCATCGAGTAGTACGGTCTATCTTTAGACGTAGCACTCGTAGAGCTTGACGTCCATCTTGAGGCGGAAGTAGTAGAGGCCCTCGTAGGAGTCGGTCCGCACCGTGGCGACGCCGCGCGCCATGAAGAAGTCGCCGGTGCCGCCGACGACGGAGAAGTCCCTCGTCTTGTCGAAGATGAGGTCGGCGCCCATGATCTCGAGCGTTCCCCTGTACGCCGTGGAGTTGAAGACGAGGGAGAAGGCGAACCACGCGTTGAGCGACGCCTTCTTGTCGTAGAAGTAGAAGCCCTGCGCACGCGCCACCGGCTCCGACGCCAGCGCCTGCTCCGCCGTCACCACGTCGTCGAACACGATCAGCTGGCCGAAGAAGGTATCGTTGATGGAGACCGACCGGCTCAGCGCCGTCGGCTGGGTGGCCGCCGCCGACGTCGCGTTCGCGTTGTTCTCGCCGTTGTAGAGGATGTCGTGGTAGTAGACCGTCATCCGCTTGCACGGCTCGCCGTCGTGGGTGGAGATGAGCCTTCTCTTCCCGCCGCCATGGGCGACGCCGGCCAGCAGCCCAAGCAGCAAGATGATGCTAGCAGCAATGATTGAACTCAGCTTCGAGGATGGCTTCATGAGGCCTTCCATTGTCAAACTTGAGCAGCTGCTGGCTCTTGTTCTTGTTTTGTGTTGAGAGCTTGGAGATATCCCCTTCGTATTTATAGAGCGGAGCTCATGTTGTTTGAATCTCAGGCACCAGCGCTAACATGATGTGCTTTTGGCGAGGTTCCTGTGCTACATGTCTCGGTGTTGAGTTTCATGCATCAACCAACTCACTCAAAAGCCTAAGCTGATAAAGAAAAGTAAACAATTCATTTATATTCCAACACTCCACCTCACGTGCAGGCTCCCTCAAGCCTAAAACCATGGGCGGAGGAGCCACCATGGTTCATGGGTGTTCACTTGAATACCCATGATTTTTGGTGCAAAAAGAATAATTCTTGAGCTATGTTACATATTCATGCACAAAGTGAAGAGAAATTTTATGTATCTGATGTAAAATTCGTTTTCTATTCCTCAAAAATTTTAGTTTAGAAGTTTAACTAAGTATTTTCTTAACTATTCCTCATGCTTCTTTGTCTAATTGATAACTCTGAACACCCATCTTAAAAATTCTAGCTCCGCCACTGCCGCAAACGTAGAATAATTGAAGTGGGACCTCTGGCCTTGATATCATATTGAGTTGCATGCACCAATCAACTCATCCAAAAGCCTAAGCTGATGATGAAAGATGGGCAATTCACTTACACCTACATCCTCTCTTAGTACGCAGACATATTCACTAAGGGTCTGCATGCCATCCTCGCTGTTCTTGGATTTCGGTCCAGTGTTAGCGTGTGTGCTGACATTTCGACTACTGTGGGGGATGAGTGAGCTTTTGTTGCTGCATGTTGTCACTGCAGGGAAGCATTTTCTTCTCTTGGTCCAGCCTGACCTTTGCGTTTCAGCTGTTGATCAGACTGCAGGGGAGTGTTGGATATACGTATCAGCCTGACCTTTGCGTTTCGATGATGATATACGTTTCAGCCTGACCTTTGCGTTTCGATGATGATACTAGAAATAAAGGCGCGCTCCGCCGCGCCCATACATCTTTGCATTTGCCGCTTAACTATCTTCCAATTAAGCAATCGTGTATTTGATCTGGTTATCACAAGAGGAACATAAAGGAAGACTAAAATGTTGGACCTTCGGTTAGGCATTTTAGACATCTGATTCCACATTCTTAGCAGCCCTCTGTCCATACGGTCGGTCCATAGTGACAGCCGCTTCAGGGAGAGACAACTTTGTGATGACAGTCTCGTGCCGTGATGTTTGTCAGCTCTTCACGCCATCTAAAATGCAACCTTATTTGGCAATTATCATCTACTTCTGTCACAGCTGGAAGGAATGCCAGAACAGCAGCTAGAAGAACACCTGAATTCACTTGAATACATAAACGTCTTAAAGGACTAAAAAAATCTGAAATTTTTCATGGCCAAGAATATCGTGGCGTTAGATGACCACCATCTCGGATGCCACTTGCAACTGTAAGATTGAGATATTATTGAACCATGGTGCATTTCTAACTCTTTACCTGGTTGATTATATGCCATGAATGATTGACTTGGTGAAGTCAGAAATCTACAAATCGGCCATCAATTCGAAATGCAGAAAAAAAATAGCAACCTTGCCTCTCCACTTACTGATGAGGCCAATAAAACCAAGGCATGGGGTCCGCCGAAACACAAAATAATTTATACTACTGAGTGAGAGAAAAGTTCAGGATAAAAACAATCTTTCATATCCTAAGGCACATGTGCGGCCACAATTTCTTTGGTTGGCATGGTCAATTGGTCATCTGCTGCGAGGTAATTTCATCTTCAGCTCACCATCTGCAATAACAACCATTGAATGAAATAATATAAGGGGAGAAAAAGACTTCAGTAAGCGAGTAAAATGGCCTTTAACATGCATTCCACAATGCCAATTAGTACAGTAACATTGACGGCCTCTAATTCTTCATATGAAGATTATGATGTTTCAATGGTAATTATTCACGTCTGTTGTGATCAGAGCACTTTGACCATTTTCCTTATGACATTGTTCAGTGCAAATTTGTTTCGATCCAACTATAATTGCAGTGTGTAGAATAGAGTAAGCACAGTAGGCTGCATTTTATAAACAAGTGTGATACAATATCTGAAAAAGTATGACAGATATATGAGGTTTGAAATATTAGAACACTTGCATCGTGAGGCTTATTGTGACATAAATGCAGCCGATCCAGTAGTACTTGCCAACGTCAGATGCTCTTAGAGTATGGAAACAAACATCGTGAGGTTTATTGCTGGAGATGCTCTTAGAGTAGAAGATATATGTAAACAGCCTCAGATGGCGCTAGAAACCATGCATATCCGCCACAACACTGCATATGGAACTTCTCGCAAGATTGTAGGCATCAACATTAGATCTACGGTTCTCATATATAATTTCTACTGAAACAAAATTCCTTATTTTCGACTTGATCTCTCTAACGATGGATCCATAGGTCCCCATACCTACACCTCACATGTTTCTGACGACATTGGCGCAGTCGCTCGCGATCCTGAGTTCCTGACCTTCTGAATTAGCAAGTCACTAGCCAGGGTTAGGTCCTCTCTGCACGGCAATGCTTCGATGCTTTGAAATTGATGAAGCTATTAAACGAGGCGCACCGGCGTTATCGTACGGAGGCCCATCGGTCGAAATTGCGCGGATGGGCTATTTGCTTGGGCTTTTTCTCTACCATTCGTGAGAGAGGATTCTTCTTGCGCGCGACGAACTGATGATAGTCGGGTCCGTCTTCGACAAAAGCAAAGCATGGACGTGCAAGATCAGTTTCTTCTAGATCCAGGTGGAAGCGTCGATGCTGCTTGCAAGAGAAACACCTGCAGCTGGTGCCATATGTTGCGGCGCTGCTTATTGCCTGCATACGTGAAACTCATTTTTGTATTAGTTTCATAAGAGAAGCTATTTTGCCAAATATTTTGAAGAGTGCTTCTTGCATAGAATTTATTTTTTTAGAGAAGCTGTTTTTCAGATAACTTGTTTTTTAGAGAAGCTGTTTTTGAATAATCCATACCAAACGGGCCGAAGTGAGGAAGCAAGAAGCAAGGTGGGTAACATGGACATAGAGAGAAGTAGTTTTTTTATGACGAGGTCGAGGATGTTGCTGAACTGTGGCATATTTATTAATCTATGAGCAGGGATGATAACATGCATCGCGCGAATGTGCACCAGAGACTTGAATTGGAAGGATGCCGCAGCGGATGTGAATAGCATTTATGAAACATTGACAAACACATTACATCAAAATGCAAAAGGTAAACAACAACATACGCAAGATGTAAAACATGAATGGATCGGACGATAAAAGCACATTGGCATTTCTTGATCTTACTACGCATAAATAAAGTACTGAGTATGGTCTTAGACGTAGCACTCGTAGAGCTTAACGTCCATCTTCAAGCGGAAGTAGTAGAAGCCCTCGACGGCGTCGGTGCTCAGCGTGGCGACGCCGCGCGCCATGAGGAAGTCGCCGGTGCCGCCGACGACGGAGATGTCCCGCGTCTTGGCGGCCATGATGTCGGCTCCCATGAGCTCGAGCGTGCCCTTGTACGCCGTGGAGTTGAAGACGAGGGAGAAGGCGAACCACGCGTTGTACGCGTCCTTCTTGTCGTAGAAGTAGAAGCCCTGCGCCCGCGCGACCGGCTCCGACGACATGGCCTGCTCCGCCGTCACCAGGTCGTCGAACACGATCAGCTCGCCGAAGTAGGTGTCGTTGGTCGACACCGACCTGCTCAGCGGCGTCGGCTGGGTGGTCGCCGCCGACGTCGCGTTCGCGTTGTTGGCGCCGTTGTACAGGATGTCGTGGTAGTAGACCGTCATCCGCTTGCACGGCGCGTCGGCGTGGCTGGAAACGAGCCTCCTAACTCCATGAGCGACGCTGGCCAGCTGCCCAAGCAGCAAAATACCAGCAACCATCAGACTGAGCGATGTCGTCGTGGGTCCTTGCATTGTTAATCAGTAGTGCTCTTAATGACAATCTAGAGATGTTAGAAGTGCAAGACTCTAGTGAACGAGAGCAGCTCGATCGGTCTTGCTTATTTGTGTTGAGAGCTCCTTGTTGCCTATTTATAGAACTGGTCTCGGAAGCATGAAGCAGAACATGCTCAGATATATGATGTTATGCGTTAATTAGTAGTTTGATTCAGTAAAAGGAGTGAAATGGATGGAAGCGATCAGATGCGTATGCGTTGGGTTATGCTCGGCGCCGGCACAGTTGCATTTGGCACTTGACGCAGACGAAATTTGTAGACGCCTTGGCATGATCCCAGTGTCACGTATGTCTTTTTTGTTACTATAAGCATGCTATAGCCAGTGTCGTACCAACCAATTACAAACCACCAATCCTCCAATGACAATGGAAAATGATGATAAGTTTTTCTTTTCCCTTTCTGTTGTCGATAAGTTAGTGTACACATGCATAATATTGGGATGGATACGTACATGGTTTCACTTCCCAAACTACGTACCAGGCTGCATCAGTATCCATACTTGCTCAGTGGATGCGACAAGAGAAGCATCAATGTCCAAGCTTCGGCGTTTAGCCAGGTTATATTCTGCTGAGGATAGTATTACTAGTACGGTGTACGTTTAAGCCCCGCAGGTCGAGTTTTTCCCCCATTATCAGTGGTTTCTCGATCATAAAAGCCGGAGTCGCACGACAACAATCGTGTAGCTTTCTCAAAGCGAATCGGTACAAGATTCCGTGGTTTGAGCAACACTAACTTATCGAAAGATGAAACACTACGGCCCTTTCTGTTGACACACACTGATATGAATAACGACCTGCAAAGATGAAACACACAACCATTGACAGATTCCGTGGTTTGAGCAACACTACGGCCCCAATAAATTCACATTTTAACAAGAGGAATGGATTTTTAGCCTCTCCGCTGGGCTGCGCCCCGGCTTGCTTGTGGTCGTAGTTCTTTTCTTTCCTTGTTGTTTTGTTTTGTCGGCTAACTCACCTTAGGGCCTTGTGTTGGATCTTGCTTCTTCTCCTTCTTAATGAAATACGTGCTCCGCACGTTCTCGAAAAAAAAATTGCAAGACAGATGTAAACATGACGCCTCCACGGGGCCTGCCACGCTACCATGCAGTTTGTTCCCGGATGGAACTGCAGCTTGAAGAGGGGATAAGTCTAATCTATAGCTTTTGGAGTGTCGTGATAAATATTTTTTTATGGAATAAGAGAGTGATGCCGCTAGTGCCAATATACGGTAGTGGACCCAGAAGTTGAGTTCCTGGATGTGCCTGGGTGGGCTGCTACTTTTGATATTTCGAAGATGAGCTCAAAGTTTGGGCTAGGATACATGTATTGGCTGGATCCCAGGGTGGTCCAAAGGCCCACCTGGACCAGAGTCCGGTAATATATTAGATTAAGAAGATAAAAGGAAATACATCAAAATCTAAAACTAGGAAAACGAGAAAAAGATCGACTAATGTCATTTTTTTTTGCGATTACACAGTACAACTTAGACACTCACACTCACCCTTATGAAAGCACATACGCAAACCCTAGTCCTATGAGCATCTTCGAAGACTGAGCTGGCAAATCGTCGAGATTGAGGAAGTTACCACTGGCGCCTCGCGATCGATAGACACGTCCCCTCCGTTGAAAGCACAACGCCTTTAAATCCTAGAAAATTCGCTTCCACATAGAGTCGAACTTAGGACCTCAGATGCTACTGCGGCTCTTGTAACTACTAGACTACAGGCCCTTTCACAACTAATGTCACATCTAGGCAGCTAACATTTTTCAATATCTTGGAAATATTTGTTTCGCTCTATGGATAACCCTGGCAAATCTATGGGTGACCTTGACTCTGCATCTCTCCATAGTGGGATCCACAATGTCGAATATCTGGTCATTTCTCATTTTCCATAAACTTCACGCCATTAGGATCATGATTTTCATATAAAATGGTAATCCAAAAATCATAAATATGCTCATTTTTCGGATTCATGTGCCGACAAAACAATTTAACACTCATTTAAGCCTCACTAGAAAGTACTGACAAAACAGTTTAATAGTATTGGGTTGTTTACGAGTACAATATGAAACATGGTGGATGGTTAGCATTGACCGTTGCTAATTAATGTTGTAGTGCATATACCTACCGCCAAGTTGTAGCATGGAAAATCATTCACGTGATTGTTGATGCATCATGCTAGTCCTATCCATTGCAATGTGTATCTCTCCACCAATTCACTGATGCCGAAAGATAATCAGAAAAATGAAAAAAAAAATGAACAAATAAACTATGCGCTGAACAATAAAAGCGTCAAGACACGTACCATGACTCTTGGAGGATTTCTCACCACCTCTTTGTACTTGGCGTCGATCTCTGACATACAAAAAGAATACAAAAATACATGTTTAAGTTACAAAACATACTAAATAACATCCAAAAGAAATCTGATAAGTTTCTAGCAGTATAAAATTTCAAATGTCAAACGGCACTACCTACAGGGCCGGCCCGATGATTTTAGAGGCTCGGTTCAAAATGTTGGCGGAGGCCTTTATTTTAAGTGATAAAATACTATGATAAACAATTTATACGAGTTCATACCGTACTGACAAAGGCACAAAATACCATGATAAATAATTTATAGGATTCACAAAGTACTTCATAAAACTGAAATTGAGTTAGAATCTCTTGCCTTCTTTTCTTCTTACGTTTTTCAGAACCGGAAGCGAACTTCCTGATCCGGTGTGAAGAAGACATCCTTGGGAATAAATAAAACTGATTATGCACTGATCAATTATCATAATCGACGGAAAAAAATAAAAAATAGAATGCGAACCAGAGAGATTACGGAAGTACCTGAATCAGATGCAGTCAGGCGACAGGCGCAATGCACAGACTAATACAAACGAAGAAAATCTTGGGCGTTTGCAATGCAACAGCTAACAGCTTGAGGCGTCGCGCAGCGCGCAGAACCTAAACCGGGAGGCGGGAGGCGGCGAATTGTGGAATTGGGAGCGAACAGGAGGCGGCGAGTCGTGGAATTGGGAGCGATCGTTTTTAGGAGGCGAGGAGGCGAAATAGAAGTCGAACCATCGTAGACATGATTGGAGGCGGAAGAAAATACGTGAGTTCTGGTTTCCTTTCTTGCGTTGGGCCCGCAGGCTGGCTGCACATACATATGTACCCTACTTAGAAAATTTGGAGGCCCATGAATTTGGAGGCCCTGTTCGATCGCACCGTGGGCACCTGCCCTGGGCCGGCCCTGCTACCTATCGCGTCTTGGAATCGTTCAGAGAGCAAGAGAGAGCAGAGCAAGGGGTGGGTGAGAATAACTAGGTGGGCAGGCGCGCTCCACACGTTACTATCAAACACTTAAAAATTAGTTATAGAGTCAGTTTTGTTTTGAATAACTCATAACTACTATAATCTTTTATGCATTTCTATGCAAGTGCTTCAAGAATAATACATGAGCAGCAGGTTGTTTACATCTTTTTTTAAAAAGAAAACTGAGTCCTACAGTGCTTTGGAAAGTGAGACATACACAAACCTCTTTTTTAGGTTGCGTTTGGATCCTGCGGACTAATGCAAAGTGACTAAATTTTAGTCAGTTCAGGGACTAAAGTGCCAAACGCCATGACTAAAAAGTGACTAAAATAGTTTAGCCCGAGTAGCCCGCCGAGAGAAGCTAAAAACGAGCTAATCGGAAAGAAAGACGGCGTCTGCCCTTCTCTTCTCGAACACTCGCGCTCCCGCAGGACCATCGCCTCCTCCCCAACCACCGCCGCGACCGCCCGAGCTCGCCCCCGCGCCACCGTAAGATCTCCAGGACGTCGGCCCGCCCGAGCTCGACCGCGCGCAGCCCCGCACGAGCTTGCCGCATTGGGAGGCGAGGAGCCCCGAGGCCGCCGCCCTTGGCCGTCTCTCACAGCCCGCGGTCGATCCCGCCTCCTAGACATGGATGAGATCAAGATCCCGCCGGTCTCCTCCATGGCGTGAAGCTGCGCTGGTCGGAGATGTGACCGGGGGTGAGAGGGAGAGGCGGCGGGGGCGAGATGTGGGGCTCCGGGCGTGGCTCGCCCGAGCTCTCCCTGCCGCGGCCCCGACCTGCCTGCACCCCGGCCCGGCTCGCCGCGCTGCGACCTCGCCTGCGCCGCGCTGCGACCTCGCCTGCGCCGCGCTTGCGACCTCGCTGCGCCGCGCTTGCAGGCCGCCGCGACCTTGCGCCCTGCTCGCCTCTCCTCTGCGCTCTGCGGCTTGCCGCGACTCGCGCCCCGGCCGGCTCCCCCGCGCCGCTGCAGATCTGTGAGGCCGCCGAGCTACCTTGAGGTGGCGCCCTCCCTCGAAGCGACGACGACTCGAGCTTGTGCGCGCTGGAGACGGCCGTTGGCGAGCTGCGACGGCGACGGTTGTGCGTGCGGGGAGTTGCAGGGCGGCGAGCTGGCGGTGGGTAGAAGAGGATAAGGCTTGGGTGGGTGGGGAGAGACGGTAAATTCTAGGGGTATTTTAATGCATTTTAGTCACTTTTAGTCCCAAAAACCAAACAGAAGTGACTAAAATTTTTTTTTCTTCTTTTAGTCACTTTCCTTTAGCCCGCTGGATCCAAACGCTACCTTAGTTGCCACTCGCACAAGAAAGATGCCAGTAAGTACATGTCATGAAATTTGGTGGTTGAAAAATATTTAGAGGTGAACGCTAATGATTTTGGCCAGTTTGCCTTGTTATTGTTATTCTGAATCAACAATGTAAAATAGTCTTTGGTAGGCTAGCAAGTCAATGAGGTAACCTTTATCGCTGGGAACATGTAGCTAAATTTCAGTCTATTTATGTGTGCAAGTAGCCATTCATCTGGGCAGCAGAACATGAAACGAGCGTCGCTTTGGAAAGCTGCGAGTGCTACCTGCGCTCTTTCTTTTTTGTTTTTTTCTCCTCCGCTGGCACACGCGCAGCAGCTAAAGAGGCCACGCGGCCCTGCCTCTTGCCACGTGCTGCTGGGTGCTGGCCATCCAAACCCTGTACGTGCCCCGTCTTCCTCGATAAAGTCCAGCAGCAACCGGCCAGCTGATGCCTCCATCTCTCATGCTCTTCACTCTCTCCTCACCCAACTTTCTCTTCTCACTAAAGTGCTGCAGCACCAACGCAAGGCAAGCATATACACTGATGCATCATCTGCGTCGCTAAGCTCTCGACGTCGCCTCTCCGTCATAGCTCGCCCAAAGTCGTCACCCCGGTCGCGCACGCGACGGCCCAGCTCAGCCTGCACACGTCGACCGCACTCGCTTTGTGCCAGACAGCGCGTGAAAGAGCCGTCCTGGCAGGCGCGCGAGCACGAGCTGCGGCAATGGCCTGTACACCTACCTGACTTGGGTCTCGGCGAGGCCATGCAGGAGCCGGCAGCCCACACTTTGAGCCGCCATGCATCGACGACTTTGCCGGTTTGTTCGCTCCTCTCAAGCTTTGCCGGTTTGTTCGCTCCTCTCAGGCAAGGGCCGGGCAGCAAAGTGATGCCGGTCATGGAGGCCGAGGGCGTCACGAGCGTCCATGGGCTTGCCTCACCGCTGGTACGGGCCACGACGGGGCGGAATCAGGGCGTGGGAAAATGATGGCCGGGCACCGCCGAGGACGCGTGGGTTTGAGCGGGCCGCGTAGGCCCATCCCAAGGCGGCGAACGTCGCTTGCATGCAGAGGCGGACCCACCAATATGGCAAGGTATGGCGGCCGCCATACCTAACGTCGGCGCTGAAACCCCCTCCCTTTCCACCCCTAGCCCTGCCTCGGATTGATTTTGACGCAATGGACTGATGGATTTGAGCAGAGCGTCCGCTGCCAAAGGAAGAAGAAGAGCAGCAATCAACTGCGGAAGGGGTACGGGCCTAATGGGCTTTGTTTGTTGACGGCCTGTATCAACGGCAGCCTCCACTGCAGGTGCCAGCGTGAGAGAAACAGAGGGGCAGGGGCAGCTTTGTTTGAAAATTCACCCTTATTTCTTTTTGAACAATTCAAAAGGTATTCTTAACAAGCTCCAATAATCATTCCTATTTGAGGAACCATGCACCTGATAACAAAGAATCCATTTTGATTGGAACCCACTTAGAAAGCTGGTGTATAGATTAAACTAAAAATATTCCCTTTTTTGCGGTTCAAAAAAATTCCTTTTATGGGGGTTGCAATGGCTTATTCACGATATTCCTATCTATCATTTTAGAAATTTATAATTCTTCTGTTTTACTAGACAGTGCTATGTGGTTAACTTGCTTGAATTTTTTTAAACACCAGTTTAATCCTAAAAGTATGCAAAAAAATCATTACAATTGAGTTTGTGTTCTAGTTACTTAAAGAATTAGCATCACTCCTTCCTGTTGCAACCAACATCAGTTGAAAATGCCTTTTGATTGACAAATATAATCAAGATTCATGCCATGTATTGGTGTCGAAAAAATTTCATCTCGCGGCTCCGCCATACCTAAAATTTCTTGCTGGGTCCGCCACTGCTTGCATGTGCGCTGGCCTGCAAAAAACAGGCCTTGACCTGTAAAAAACATGCGAACGTGTCGTACGAACGGAAGGGGCACGTAAGCAAAAGCGCTGTGAAAAGAGATAGTCCTCGCGCTTTTAGCATATAGATATAAAGTACAAGTTCTCCTACGTGTTCGAGAAAAAAAATTTCAAATACATCTATGAAAATAAAATAATACTTAAGCTTCTAGAAATTATCTTTGACTTATTGTATCGCAAAAAGAATAAACTCCACGCTAGGGAGTAGAGCAAGGTTCGCAAAACCGGTCAAACCGGTTTTCGCGAAAACCGGGAAAACCGGTCCGGTCCGGTAGGCAAAACCGTCCGGTTTTCGAAAAAATTAACACAGTGTTTTCGAGGAAACCAGTAAACCGTCCGGTTTTCCCGGTTTATCGGACCGGTTTTTTCGGTTGCGGTTTACCCGGTTTTTCCGAAAATGCAAACCTTGGAGTAGAGTAGTCCAAAACAAGCTTACAAATTAATGAAGCGTGTGGAGTATATACAACGTTCACTGATAAGTAAAGAAAACAAGAAATAGGGTAATACTTGGGAGAATAATAAAGTACAAGTTCTCACTTGGGATTTATTACAATACCATGTTTTTATCCGCATAAGAACACTGACCCACGCACACAACACATAGTCCAGCCAAACAAGTAGGTAGCCCGACCCAAAAGGGTAAAAGGTTAACAACAAAGCATGCAAAACGTAAAACAACATGCACGGACGATAAAAGCAGGGGCGCCATTTCTTGATCCCACAATTGCGCGTAAAGAAGCAAGCGCGAGTACGGTTTCAGACGTAGCACTCGTAGAGCTTGATGTCCATCTTGAGCCGGAAGTAGAATCCGCCCTCGACGGCGTCGGTGGTGAGCGTGGTGACGCCGCGCGCCATGAAGAAGTCGCCGGTGCCGCCGACGACGGGGATGTCCCGCGTCTTCTCGGGCATGAGGTCGGCGCCCATGAGCTCGAGCGTGCCCTTGTACGCCGTCGAGTTGAACACGAGCGAGAAGGCGAACCACGCGCTGGACGTGTCCTTCCTGTTGTAGAAGTAGAAGCCCTGCGCGCTCGCCACGGGCGGCGTCGTCAGCGCCTGGTCCGGCGTCACCGGGTCGTTGAACACGATCAGCTCGCCGAAGTAGGTGTCGTTGATGGAGACCGACCG
This sequence comes from Eragrostis nindensis, assembly GCA_012490785.1. Classification (NCBI taxonomy): domain Eukaryota; kingdom Viridiplantae; phylum Streptophyta; class Magnoliopsida; order Poales; family Poaceae; genus Eragrostis; species Eragrostis nindensis. Next base: position 268,327 of record JAAXCT010000854.1, read on the forward strand.
GCTCAGCGGCGTCGGCTCGTGGCCTTCGCCGACGTCGCGTTCCCGTTGTTGGCGCCGTTGTAGAGGATGTCGTGGTAGTAGACGGTCAGCCTCTTGCACGGCGCGTCGCGGGAGATGAGCCTCCTGCCGCCGCCATGGGCGACGCCGGCTAGCCCAATTAGCAGCAGGACCACAGTGATCAGCTTCGAAGATGGCGTGAGGCCTTGCATTGTTTAATTTGCGTTGACAAGCTATACGTAAGCAGCTTGCTAGTATATATATGGCTCTTCTTCTTTTGTTTGTGTTGAGAGCTCTGAGCAGTGCACTGGTATTTATAGAGTTGGCTTGGGTTGGGCAGCATGTATGATGAACATGCACGTTGACGTCGTATTGATGTTACGTGTAGTAGTTAGTCAGTGGACGGGAGCTATCAGCTGGTCAGAGGCACATGTATTGGTTGACACGGTGGCAGCATGGTTTCGTAGTTGCATTCAGTATAGGGGAAGAGAGAAGTGGACGGTAGCTATCAGAATCAGAGGCACATGTATTGGCTGACACGGTGGCGGCATAGTTTCATTCGTCACTTGATGCGAAAATAAACTTTTACTAGCATGCATAAACCGAACCTACACAGACAGAGAGATATTGACTTTTTTCACATCTATAACTACATTTGAACATTTATTTCATAAAAGACATTTTTCATTTAATTTGGGATTCCCCCTTGGAAAAATTTATAAGTCCTTGAGGCTTGGCGGCCTCGGTCATCAGAATATTAGCAAAACAAATTGCAATTCGTCAAGTGAGCAAGACTACATAATAAGATAATGCGGGAATGGATCTGAGACTGATGGCTGACCGGCCTACACCCACCGAACCCTTAGCCCTTACTTCAATTAGAGCAACATACGAATCTGCAGAAGCATCTAATAGCGATTCTTAGAATCAGTTCGGAATGAAAGCTATACTTTTTCTTTCCCACTCATCTTAGGCTACTCCCAATGGGAGTTTCATTCTCATTAATTAAGGTGCCATGTCACCATTTTAGATGATGTGGCAAAGAATTAATAAGGAAAGAGAAGAGAGTGGTTTCATCTAGATGAAACCATGTGTACACTATTCCAACACAACTTGTGTCTTGCATGTGTTTTTAGGAAACAACAAAAATGAAATCATGCATTGTAAGAGGTGTTTCATTGTTCAAACAAATGCCTTGTTCCTTATGTGGCAGCCTTGGAAACAACAAAGTGAAACTCACCATTGGGACTAGCCTTATTTAGCCTTTTTCTTAGCCCGCTTAGCTTCCGTGCCCAGATACATGTCGCCTTGCTACGATCTCAGTGTCAATCATGCATGTCAATTTTCTTACTATTGCTACCGTCACACAAACTACCCAACGACAATGGCACATAATATAAGTGCTCCACCAACAAATGAAAATGACAACGGTTGCCGATTAATTAGTACAATGCCTTGTACATGCACGCGATGTTAGTTTCCTCTTTAAAATTAAACAACGCTTAATTGTAACGTGGGATATGATTCACCTATTTAGCCCATATAACCGACAATCATCGTTTATGCGAAGCGAAGTCTTCGTGCATGCGGTCATTATACAGTGTTGAACGGGCCGCGCGATGATGGAGACATTACACTTTCTCTGTCGGTTCGATGGGACAAGAGAAGCATCAGTATCTCCAAGGTGACCGCATTTAACAAAGCAATATTCGATCCCTTGAATTTAGGTGCCATCAGCACAATTACTACCTCCGTTTTTTATTGGACAAGCTAATTAGTACACTATACTCCATTTGAACTGATCAGTTCGTCCTAACGTCAAAGAACAAATATCGGAGGGAGTATATATCAATCTCGCAGAACTGATGGAGCTACAGGACCTGGCTGCAAGGATAATGTTAACAGGAATAATGAACGGAGAAAGTGGCCGGCCAAATGAGAAATGTATATTGGCGTTGCAGCAGTAGTTTCAACTGCAAGATGACGTACATTTGGTGCAATAAATATACTCGTTGTCATACTTATTAGTATGTTGTGCGTGGAAGATCGAAGAACAAGAGTTGACATTTGACATACTGTGTCCATTTGTGGCCACCTGCTCGATGGTATTTAAACCTCTACCCAGCATGTAGATTCCATTTGGAAAACCTGCTATGCATCGCGCACGCTAGGAGAACACCAATATGAATGAAATCTGAGCGTTGATTGGGGGGGATAGTTTTGTTTGTCTAAGACTAGCAAGCTTGCTAGTCTTGCTACGTGATAGTATGCCGCCGCGGGTTAATTTAGTTATTAATCCCATGAAATGCTACAGCGATTGAATTGAAATTAAATGCGGACGGATCACAGATCGTCAATCCTTCAGCCGCCATCGGTACACGATGGTCAAGACTCGGCGCTGCTAACCAATGCTAAAACTTCCACGCGCTGACTAGGATAGAGGCCAACGATGGCACCACGTGATTGATTAATACAATCCCTGCTTCTTAATTTTAACAAAACTTGATCTATCACTGACTGCCACATTAGCAAGCACGTACAATTTGTGTAAGACCTTTACACAACGTAAATGTAGCATTTGCTCATTCTCCCGTTGTAGACTAGTCTTTGCGTGGCGCTATCATGGCCAGAAGGATAGGAGGGTTCCTAGATGTTGTCGCTCGTCTAAATGATCATATAAGCCGTCTCCCTTGTCAATCCGCGCAGCCTACAAATTGAGGCACCGCCGCCTTCAGTTTTGTAGGTTGCGTGTAAGATTGTATATTCAAAATGGGACTTTTAGCGAACGGGGTGCGGGCTAAACTTAACGTGCATATGTTGCTCTGCAGCTTCCGCTCGCGCGCCGTCTCAGCCTTTTCGCTTTCATCTGCTCAATTCACTTGGGCCGACCCACCGCTTATTGTCTCCTGTGAGAAGGAACAACGGAGCATCGAGCATTGTCCGCCACCCTCCCCCGGCTCCTTCATTCATATCTCTCCATCTCCTGCATGTGTTGTCTACTCCTATTGTTGGCTATGCCGCTACTTCCGAGCTTCACATTGACTCCCCACGATCCGAGAAGGAATTGTCCTCGTCCTCTTCGTGGAGCTCCTCTCCCCTTCCTTCAGCGTAAGGTTTTGAGTTTTTTTATCGCAGAACAATTGTTCTAGATGTACGGAACATTTAATTTTTTGTTCTTGGAATAATTGCTCTAGATTGATGGAACATTTGATTTTCTTTTTTGGAACAATTTATATAACGAATGAAACATTTGATCAATTCTTGAAATATTGGATCTTTTTGGGGCTTGGATCACTGGCGGTGTCAAGAGGCGATGCATGATGGCGGGGAACTAAGATAAAGAATTTCAATGTAACCTCCTATATAGCACCTAGGTGCCAATAGGCGGTGGGGCACCCAGCCCACTAACGGCCCAACAAGCATAAATAGCCCACTTCAGGTTCTTCTTCTTTCTCTTTTACCTTTTCAAAATTTTTATAGGCAGAAGCAAAAAATGTTTCGGACCGAGGACCGAAAGTCGAAGGCAAAATGGGAGAGGCCAAGCCGTGGTGTGACGAAAATAAACTGCGATGGCTCTTTTAACAGTATGACATGCAATTTCAATTTCATTATCCTGCATAGCGATGGAGATATGATATGTGCTGGACGAGGAAGAATGCAGTATGGTCTTGACGCTTTCCATGCTGAAGTCATGGCCTGTCTCATGGGGGTGTGCACGGCAATGGAGAAGGGGATCGGGAAAATTGAGCTTGAGACGGATGCTCTTCTGGTGAATGAGGCAATTGAGACTTATTCTCATGAATCTTTTCATTTTTTTAGGAAAGAATCTTTTCATGTTGGGAGCTGGTTTCAGAGCTCAGAAACCTGATGGTCTTCGATTTTATTTGCGCCAAAATTGAGTTCAGACCACGTGATTGTAATAGGGTGGCTCATTCGCTTGCAGCATTATGTTGCTCGTGTCCGGCCAGTGCTAATCCAATATTGGATAGCCTACCGATTTGTATTCATGAACTGGTAGCCAACGACTCTGCTGCGCCTGTTAGTTATTTTTTTTTTTTTTGAGAGAGGCCTGTTAGTTAATGGAAGTGTCTTTTCATCTAAAAAAATGTTCCAGACCGAGGAACGAATTGTTCCACACGGAGACACATCGTTCCAAGAGGAAGAAGGAATCGTTGCGCGGTGGTCTATGGGCCTACGTGGGCCGTCGTCCTGGCGTGGGCTGCACGCACACATTCGTCGTTCATAGCACTTTTTTTTTGCGCTTCTGCAGAATGGTAGCCTTTCTCATCGGCCCATGTTCATGGCTGCTTCACTGTGAGAAACGAACGGGCCTAAATCCACACTAGTACTCGACCTAGTCAAAGTAAAAGTTTTTTTTTTTTGAACGTAATGGTAGTCGACCAAGTCAAAAGTCAAAGTCTTGGCCCGACTTGTAGTTGTGCTGATATGTGGCGCTGGCTTGTCGCGTGATACGGGCCCTTTGTCGTCGTCGTTGCTATGTTTGGCAGACTACACGCGTGAGTGATGCTGATCGATGCCCTCCTCCATCATGTGCGTGGTGGTGGTGGAACTTGTAACGAACATGCGTGTAGCGGCGGCGTCGCAGCTCGCCCCGGCCGGCACGGCGCATATCGCATACGCAGGTACGTCTCGATCGACCGAACCGGCCGGCGGCCAACCCCCGCTCCTGGCTGTGAGGTGTGTGTGTTACTCATCGCTGGACGATCGTAACAGTGGTGGAGCAGCGCGTGCTTCGCGTGCGACGACCGTGCTGCATGCAGTGCAGTTTGATGGACCGGCCGGCCGGGTCCGTCCGAGAGAACGCGCCGAACATACCCAACCAATAACCACCCATGTTCATCGCTCTCCAAACCGCGAGCGCACTATCCATCCGCCGCCCAAGCCCAACCTCCAGCGACGAGACGAGCCGCGGTAGCTCACTCGACCAGGCGCCCTCGGCCAAGCCACTGATCAGAAAAAACGACGACGCGCGCCGTCCTTAATTTTCCGGTCCCAGATCCGCGGGCCAACGTGAGCAAAGGAACGTGACAATTCCCTCTCCCGCGTCGATCCGGGAAAGCAGCTCCCGGCGGCAGCACACGGTGTACATGAAGCTTCCGACGCCGCGCGCTACGTGTCTGCGCGGGAGCGTCGCGGCACGCGAATATGATATACTAATCCACACACATCTCAGTACCAACGAATCACATCTACGCGCGCGCGGGGATCGAGTCCAACCGCCGCGTCTCCTCCGGGGAAACCGGCGGCGACGGCACGCACGCACGGGACGGGACACGGTGTCCGAAGTCAGCGCGCGCGCCACACCACAGCCCAGATCGCGCGCTAGCTCCCTGCCACTGCCGGTCACCACCACCACACCACCAGCTCCGCGGTGACCACATCGATCGATCGCTCGCGCAGTGAGTGGTGGTCCGTCGCATGTCCATATTATCCGTGGACGGATGGCGAACGGCATGGGCGCCACCGTGACGCCGCGCCGGGCGCGGGTGGGTGAATCCAGCCCTGCCCGGGTGCATGGCCCTGTGATGCCGAGCGCGGTTTCGCGTGGCGTGGGTGCCGAGTGACCGGAGGAGGAGCCATGCTGCGCCACTCCCGCGCTTCAGCTGATCGGGATGATGGCGGCACTCCACTCCCTCGCTTCATCCACGCATGATTTCGTGGTATATACGGGACAAATCCACAAGTCAAAACAAGGGTCGACACACTCGCTCGTCGAATGCCGTCATGGGCCACGCCAAGGTATTGGTACGTGCTGCGTACCCCGCCTTGCACTGCACTGATCCTGGCGTATGCGGCATGCCTCTGCCCGGCCGGGAAGCTTTGTGCGGATCAGCACACGCATGATACCATGTATATCTGCCTGCGCGTACTGTAACGTCGAGCGGAGGAGGAACGGCGGCCTCCATGGTTACTGTTCCGATGGAACATGCGCGTGGCCCGCGCAGCTCGACCGCCCAACCCTGCTGCTGCGAGGTGATGACATCTATTATATATATAATTGACCAAGAAACAGAGCCACCATGTGAGCCACCACGTTCGCTCTCAAGGTCTAGAAATTACCACGTTAATTCTAAAATGCTAGAAATTCCCACATTAATCCGAGAAAATAAGAAGAGAAAATTACCCACCACTGCCATTATGAAACAATTAGTCAGAAAACCCCCTAAAATATTTATAAAATAGCTAAATTCGAAATAATAAAAATAACTAAAAATACCCCTCACACCTATTTCTAAACTACCCACCATGCCATTATAAGTCAAAAAAAGCTAAATTTGGAATAATAACAAATAACAAAAGATATACTTCACACCTATTTCTAAATTACCCTCCATGCTCTTACAAGTCCAAAAAAACTAAATTTGAATTATAAAAATAGCTAACAATATCTCTAATTCTTATTTTTAATTTACCAACCATACCATTATAAGCAAATAGCTAAATTTTGGAATAATAAAAATATCTAATAAACACTTTATACATCGTGATATATGTCTAGCTAGAATGGCACATTATCTTATTTTTAGCGTGACACATTTCCTTCGAAAGATTTATTTGTAGTACGACACATTCTTTTTTCCTACCATGAGATATGTTAGTTGTTTAGCATGCCACGTTTGTACCAACCTCACTTCTAAAATAAAATCAAGTATTGTTAGATAAATGATGACTCATCTCACACTCAAATTGAGGAACGGTGAGAAATTCTACAATCTATTTTCTACCATTTTATAAATATAGATTATAAAATAATTAATAATAATAAACTATGTTAAATTTACAATCATATAAAAATATTTTAAATAGTATAGTATGTCTAGACGTGCAATTGCGCGGGCAGCTACTAGTTCATCAGTATATATCCATCTTGACGAATTACTAGCTGGCCACAACGGCATCATCCAACATTGACCATCCCGATGCACCCATGACCCGGGAGCATCCTCTAGAATGCTTCTTGCATTTGGACATGATGGGCGGCATCGCGAACGGGCCGTCGAGCACCCCGCGCGCCATGATCTTGTACACGGTCTCGGTCATGTGCAGCCCGTCCCAGGACACGTACCTGGACGGGTCGGGGCACTGCACGGCGCCCGGCTCCGAGCAGTGGACGGTGAAGTTGGCGTTCTGCAGGCCGCCGCCGGCGCAGCACGCGTCCAGAACCGTGCGCGCGTCGAGCCCGAACAGCGCCGGCGACGCCACGATGCCGAGCACCTCGCCGTAGTTGTCGACGTAGGTGATGGCGACGCCCGGGTGCGCGTCGCGGAGCTCCGCGAGCTTCGCCTCGAGGAGCGCGTTGTGGAGGACGACGAGGTCGTTACTCGTTAGCCACCGGAGGCAGCCGACGGCGTCGTAGTCGCCGGGCGCGCTGTTGCGGAAGAGGAAGAGGTAGCGGGGGACGCAGCCCAGCGGGAAGATGCCTGGAACGTACAGCGTCGTGACGCCGAGCTTGATCAGCGTTTCGACGGACAGCGCGATGGACTGGATGACACAGGGGATCAGAGGCTTCACCCAGTCGAGCGTCTTGTTCTGGAAGAAAGGGTGGTTGTAGTCGTTGGCGCCCATCTCTCCGACCAGGAACAGCGGTGGTCGCCATGATCTCCCTTCACTCTGCACAGGTGGACTGCAAGATCAATACTGCAAGTAGAGTACTTGTTTTTGTGTGTTGTATAATAGATCAAGATGTGCGTGTGCTACTTCATGTTTTTCTTTTTTCATTTTTTTTATAACAATGAATGGCTGAATGGAGCATGGACCCTGGAAGGATACTTGGCGGCGCATATTCCTTTTACACCAGACAATCATTTTGTACTCTCTACCACTGCCAGCACTCGCTTTCTCGTCACAAACAGTGAACCCTTTTTTTAGCTAAAAGCCTAAAACAGACAGTGAACTTGTAGCAGCTCTCATTGCCTAGCACCGGATCGTAGTCACTTCATATTTGCGCTTGGTGACAAGTAAGTAAGTGCACTAAATAGGAAATGTTTGTGACTTTGGAAATTTTCTAGGTTATTACTTTTACAACGCAATATTGTGCGCGTGTATATACAATGAACTACGTTTAGAAAGTGTAATAAAATAGAGTTCTCCGTTTGATGATCCTCCACTCTACATGGTGACAAAAAGATCCGCGGTTTGCCGGTTTGATCACGTTCTCAGCTGAATCAGCATGCCTGAACTCAAAAGGAAGTTAAAGGTTAGTGAAACTGTGAAATAGAGCGAGTACCATGGTCCGTGGAGGCGATCGTGGCGAGCAGTTTCTTGAACCACCCAATCTGCACGCCAAGGGAGTAGGGTGTGATGTCACTGACGTTAAGGTGCTTCTTCTTGAAGAACAGCTGGTCCAGCGCCGTGCCGCTTGCCACCGCGAAGTTGGCTCCGTACCTGAAATTCTCCTTCGTCTTCCCGGCCAAGTACGGCGTCCAGTATGGGAACCCCAGCCTCTCCACTGCACATATTGTTGTCGCACGGATGATATGGATGTACTGCAGGCATCGTGCATAAGTGCATAATATTGGTATAGTACATACACTGCACACGCCCTGCACGTACCGATGAAGTCAACGATGAGCCGGCCGTCGGACCACCGGCCTGTGGGGCGGTGGAAGAAGGTCTCGCCGTATGGCAACCGAGCGACGGGGCCCGGCGCCGTCGAGTAGCGGATGAAGTTGCCCGTGTCAATGAGCGAATCGCCGAACGCGAAGAGACGCCCGTAGCAGCTGCTGCGGTTGGCCGGCGGGTGCGCGGGCGCCGCGGCGAGCAACGAAGCCACGGCAAGCAGCAGCAGCAGCGACTTCGCCACCATTGCTGTGTTAGCACTGCAGGCCCGGCTACCACGGCCCATGAAGAGAAGTCCAGCACTCGCACGCGCAGGCCCAATGTTCGCATCTCCGGCCCGGAGTGGGAGTGATGGCGTGCGTGAGTCGTGTCTTGTTCATTGGATTGGAGTACCGGAGCGCATGCTTCACTCGTGCGCGGTGCGCCGTATGAGACACGACCGACCGGTGCTGCCTTTTGGTGGATCGGGTCAGGTCCGTCCGAGGGAACGCGCCAAACATTCCTAACCACCACGTTACGTTCATCCCTCTCCAAACGGACCGCACTTATCTTTATCCCTCTGCCGTCGTCCAAACTCCAGCGTCGCTGCGGCGACGCAGACGCCCCATCAGCGGCCTCCGGCGCAAACGCGGCAAGCAATTCTCACGTACGTACGCGACGATCCGGGAATGCAGCGGCAGCCAGCACATGAATATGATAGTAAATCACCAAGGGCGGCCAAGGTGACGACGACGGGGTGCGGATAGATGATGGCTCGATGTCCGGAAGGGCACTATCACCCGTCAGTTAAATTAGTACTAGTACCACTACTACTGCTGCTACCTGACACGATCGAGGTGCTGGATGACTGGGTATGGTGGTCAGGTCACACGCGCGCACCAATTCGAACTGCCTGCATCTCGAATTCTCGATCCGCATCTTGCATGTGCCGTGATAATATCTGTGTGGTGGGTTCTGGGTGCATGGCGCGCTGGAGGTTCGCTGACGAGCCACCGTTCTGGAAGCCCGGAGAGCAGCTAGAGTCCTAGACTGACAGTCTGCTGCGATTAGCGAGCCGAGCGTGGTTCAGGAATTCAACCACCGGCCTCTCCTCTTCTTCCTTTGAGGAGATCGATGATAACACACGGGGACAATAATGACCTCTCACATTTGAATTTGATCAAGCCAGCCCAGAGCCGTCAACTTGTGCCACACACAATAATTTTCGTTTGAGGAAAAATGCGTACAAAGTACTACTGTTGTATTCTTCCAGGCAACTTGACAAGCCAGAGAGAGAAAAGAAAACTGGGGGGTGAAAACGACACATCGAACAATAATCAACAGTCTTATACAAGAGAGCTTGAAAGATCAAACTAGTCCTGCTTTTCCTATCCACATCTTCATCGGATTTTTATTTGGGCACCGATCTTAATTTGTTTCTGAATACTAAATTCTTATTTTCTGACCACAGCCCACACCTACTCTTAATTTATTTTCTGATGGGTACTCTTAGATTATTTTCTGATGGGTACTCTTAGATTATTGAAACAAATCATAGAGAAATTGAGATCTTCAACAACAGACAGTCAAGGACTCCCTCCCTATCTGATCAAGTGGGCAGACCAGTTCCAGTATAGTATAAACAAAAAAAATTGAAAGAAGAGAAAACAAGTACTTGCAGACGCGCCAAAATAAGAAGGCAATGAAAAAGGCCCGGTCGCTGCCCCCTACCATTCCAGAGAGCGAGCCCGTCCCTCTCCCAGTCTCCCTCCCTTCCGCCCCACCAAACGGCTTACCGGCCGGTCAGCCTCTCTCTAGCTAGTCCACAGAGCCACAACGCCTTCGCGCGCACCACTGGACGTGGCGCTTTGCGCCCGCCGAGAGCCGGGCGCCGCAGAGCCTCTACATCCCCGCGCGCTCTTAAAATTAACTTCCGAGCGAGCGCCGAGAGCCTCCAGTTCCCGGCGGCGACCGAGCTACTAGCTAGGCAGCTAATAGGCCCACCGCAAGGGCGCGACGGCGGCGGCGGGCGGCGGAGCAATGCGGATGGGGAAGTACGAGATGGGGCGGACGCTCGGGGAGGGCCACTTCGGCAAGGTGAAGCTGGCGCGCCACGCCGACACGGGCCGCGCCTTCGCCATCAAGATCCTTGACCGCCAACGCATCCTCGCCATGAAGATCGACGAGCAGATAAAGCGGGAGATCGCGACGCTCAAGCTGCTCAAGCACCCCAACGTCGTCCGCCTGCACGAGGTGAGTAGAGACCTTCTCAATCTCAGTCTTCTACTATCTCAACCCCTTCTCCAGCCCAGCCGCCTGTAAATTCATTCATTAGTCTTTCCTTCATCTCCTCGGTTCCTGGGTTTTTTTTTTCAATCGGGTTCTTCATCTTGGTTTCTTATTACCGGAAGAAACGGTTTTTTTTTTTTTGGATGAAGAAGAAGGGGATGGGTAGTTCGGGTAATTGCGTGCGGGGGTCATGGCAAGCAACTAGCCATTGAGAAGTTGCGTGTCAACTTCCATCCGGGCTGCGGATAGTCGGCGGCGACATAGAAAATTCAGGCTAGATCGAGCTCAGTCTTTCTTCGAGCACTCTTCTTTCTTTGACTAATACTCCTACTTAACTCGTTTTCCATTTCGCCCCCAAAAAAATCTCGTTTTCCTTTGCTTGACTTGGACACCGATTTAAACAAATGGACGCCCGGAATGACCAGCCAAAGAACAAATGTTTACAGCCCAACCAAGAGTAGTACTTTTATTTTTGCACTCATTTCTTTATTCCGTTTACTCGGCGCCAATAGCCATTTGGGGCAATGCACAGTTGGCTTCACCGTCAGCAATTCAATTATCAAGGACGCAAAAATCGCGTGCGACAAAAAGAAAAACTCCTGGATGTCACATCGAATGATCGAATCCTGCAAATCTGCTGACGGCCATGGCCATGGGCAACTATTATAGAGGATGAGGTCGTGATGACTGTCAAGACATGAGGCGTCATCCGAGCGGTCGAATCTGGTAATCCGGTTGGCAGCTGCACGCGCGACACCGATGAGAGATAGCGACGTACTTGGACCTGACTCTTGCCTGGTTACCCGTACCAATCCGGGAGCCACCAAGTGGATAAAATGCCCTTCTCCTGGTGTTGCCGTGTATGATCCTAAAATGATCCAAATAATTGGATGCACTTCGTCATCCTCTTTGCATCTCTTAAAGCAACTTTTGGTCCTGCAACGCAAACAAGTCCGCGTCCGCACGCAGCATGAGCCCACCACATGGTCCACATAGCACATCGACCTTCATGTTTTATGTCCTACGCCTCCAAGGGAAGTGTCAATCAGAGTAGCAAATAAGGGTGGTAGGTTCACCGACTGATTGCACTGCTTGAAAATAATGTCCCTGTTAGGCTTTGTTTCTTGCTAGATTAAGAATAGAAAACGATGCCTGACGGCTCAGGCTATTAATCTGCACGCCAATGTGGTAGTGACTTGGCCAATATTTTAGCTACCCAAAAGGCAAAAGCTATGAAGAAATCAGGACAAAGCCTGCGAAAAGTTACTTGACAATTATGACCGCTGTGATAATAAGGACAAAATGGTCGATAGAGACATTCAATATTCTCAAAGATTACACCAAGAAATAACGCAATTGATCCTAAAAATCCCCAAGATGTACTAAAATCTAAAGTTGCGTGAGAATGTACAGTTAATCCATTCGCTCAAAATGGACTGAACCTTTATTTTCCTTTTTTTTTCCCCTTCTCTTTTTGCAGGTTTCAGCAAGCAAAACCAAAATATATATGGTCCTCGAATATGTAAATGGAGGGGAACTATTTGACAAAATTGTAAGAATTCTGCTCCTCTCTTTATATCAAGCATAATTCGTGAACTGAGAACCAATTAAGCAATTTTCCAGTTTGCAAAGGATTCACTCTTTACATGGCAGGCATTGAAAGGCAAACTGTCAGAGAAGGAAGGAAGAAAATTATTCCAGCAGCTGATGGATGCTGTGAGCTATTGCCACGAGAAGGGAGTTTATCATAGGGACCTCAAGGTAAGCAGTAACCAACAGTTTGAGACTTGATGTCTTCTGATACCAAACAATGATGGGAATGATAAAAGGAACACATCATTAAGACCTTTCTTCTGCTTTTTCCTGTAGCCAGAGAATGTCCTTGTCGATGCAAAAGGAAACATTAAGGTTTCTGATTTTGGGCTAAGTGCCCTCCCACAAAATCAAAAGGTATGATATCATATCTGACAGTAGATCAATTTGAATCACTTGGCAGCATCTAAAATGATGGCCCTTTGTTTTCAGAAAGATGGTTTGCTGCATACTACATGCGGCAGCCCTAACTACATAGCCCCTGAGGTAAGAAATAAGCATTTTCTGCTCTGGATCTGAACCTATTAGAACTTCACAGGTTCCATCATTATATACTCTTCTTCTTCGTGAGTTCTGACAGCGTTATTTCTAGGTTCTTCTCAACAAAGGGTACGATGGCTCCATGTCTGACATATGGTCCTGTGGTGCTATTCTATATGTCATGCTCACAGGGAGCCTTCCATTTGATGACCAAAATGTGGTTGCTCTTTATCAGAAGGTATAAAGAATGTTACACACCTTCACATAAACAAAATTGGCTTGATCTGTGGCCATATCTCACAGTGTGATATTAATTTGTTCACAGATTCTGAAGGGGAATGCCCATATTCCCAAGTGGCTCTCCCCAGGCGCCCAAGATATACTGCGAAAAATTCTGGATCCTAATCCAATCACACGCATAGATGTTGATGGAATACGAGCACATGATTGGTTCAAGCAAGGCTATACTCCTGTTGTACCTTTTCATGATGATGACGATAACATGGATGAAGGCAGAGTAGATATGACGGAGGTAACCAATGTTTATTGCACTTATGTTTGCCATTCGCAGAATATCAAAGACTGAACTTTGTCTGATTTTTCTGAAGCGTAATGACACTCAAGATAACATAGCAATCAACCAAATGAATGCTTTCCAACTCATCGGGATGTCCTCCTGCCTTGATTTATCAGGATTTTTTGAGAAAGAGGTGAGTTAAACAATTTTGTTTTTGGAGCTTGCGGCAGCAGCACTCCGTTTCATACAATTCAATCTTTGTTTCCTCTTATCATGTTAGTGTGTTTTAATTTTCTGGCCAAAACTACTAAGGACTCAATATAAACTAAGTGAGATCTCAAACTAACATCTAACAACTCCTAACTTGGAATGCTAAACAATGTTGGGAAAGAAAATTTAGGAATTGGCTAAGTCTGTACCTGCTAGTTGTTTACATGTCTCTACGGGGTATTAACTGTGTTGATTTCTTTAGAAATGTAGATGTTTTTCTTTATTTAGTGATCTTCAACTAAAATCAGGCGCGTGACTTGTTTTGCAGGATGTTTCTGAAAGGAAAATCAGATTTGCATCGAGTTATTCACCAGCTTATTTATTCGGGAAGATTGAATGCATTGCCACAAAAATGGGTTTCCAAGCACAGAAGGCCAATGGCAAGGTAAATGATCCAATATTTTGTGGACTGTCCCTATGCCTATATAATAATATGGATATTGAAAATTGTATTACCATTTCCTACAGCTAAAAGTGATCCAAGATTGCAAGGGACCAACAACTTCAAGAGGCTACGAGTCATTACTGATTTCTGCTGAGGTATTTATAATACAACACAGCTCCGCGGTTTAAAAAATAATTTCATGCAGCTCTTAAGGCATGGTGCCCAGTGTATTTCTATTAGATTTTTTGTTTTTTGTTCCTGATGATATTTCTGTTATACCATCTTACTTTGTGACATTGCTGTATTATGATTCCAGGTGTTTGAGATCAATGAATCTCTTTATGTCGTTGAGCTGAAAAGGTCATCTGGAGACTGCTCCCTATACAGAGAGGTACTGCTCTCTCCCTTGTAGACCATCTGTTTTAATATTTATTTTTGTACCTGAGTCACCTGACCATTTCATTTATAGCAGAAACCCAATTTTTTTTCTAATGCCTGTCGTTCTTGTTTTAATGATGCAGTTGTGTGCAACACTATCAGCAGACTTGGGTATATGCAAAAGCCAGCAAGTTTTGAAGCAAGATTCCATCAGACACGATATCGGTAGATATAATAGTAGTTTTTAACAAAGGGTCTCCCTACTAATTTGGCTGACAATTTTGTGAATTAAGTTGCAAACACAAACTAACAAAAACGATATAGAGTAAAACACTATATCGACCATGCACCTATGACAAAGTGCTTTTATGGATGCCTTTTGTCATGAACTATTGTTTTATCTTAGAAATTAGATAACAACTAAATAGCTAGCTGGAAATGTATGTAACTGCTCTTGAGGGACAATATGTTGTAAACAAGTAAACTGTACATACCAGAGATTCAGAGCTATTTGATTTCTGAAGTTCTCTTCTCAATTAATATTGGAATGTAAGATTCTTGCTTCTGGAGCTCCCCGCTGACTTTTACGACTTAAGAATCTATAATATGAGCATGCTCTTTAGATGACGTTCTTTCATCCGTGGCTAAAGTGAAAGAAACCTCAAGCTCAAATTTGAGATATGGATATGAGCCAAGGACTTCTGCATGGTGCAAATGGTTTGGTACGATTATGTGACTTCACCAATAATCCTTACATGAGCACTGTCCCTGATCAAAATGGTGAAAACGGTTACGATCTCTGACAATCAACTTGCGATTGTATACTAAGGAGATAAACTTAATAGCTGAATGGCAGTCTTCACAAGCTCTGAGATTCTTTGTTATTCGAAGAGTTGACCCTGCAGGAGTGGTTAGCAGCCCAAAAGCAATGGCCAGCTTCTCGCTATGTTCAGCCAATGCACGCTCCTTCAATTGCTCATCAATGTCTTGCAATACTAAGCTTGTCATCGGTTTATATCCAGCTTGTCTTATCCGATGCATCATCTCTTCCAACACTTTGTAGATCTCCTCGGACCTTGGATGTGATCTATCGGCAGACACAAACTCGTGGATAGTGTTCTGCCACTCAATCGAGCTTCTTCCCGGAATTCTCTGAATACTCTCCCTCCTAAGCGTCTTCCTCAACTCAGCGACACCTTCCCATGAATTTGCTTGTGCATATATGTTCGACAGTAAGACATAGTGGCCATCAGCATGTGGATCCAATACTCTGAGTTTGGACATAGCTTCCTCTGCCACTTCCACATTCTTATGGATGCGACAAGCCCCTAGAAGAGCCCTCCAGATAACTGCATCTGGTTCAAACTTCATGTCTCTGATCAGTTGCCTGGCCTCCTCAACATGGCCTGATCGCCCTAAAAGATCGACCATGCATCCATAATGCTCAACTTTTGGCGCTACACCATGCACCTCACTCATTGAGCTGAAATACTTCTTGCCCTCGTCCACAAGACCAAGATGAGTACAGGCTATAAGAACACCTATGAAGGTGATCTCATTTGGTTTCAGCCCTTGTGATGTCATCTTCGAGAACAAGCTGAGAGCATCGTGGCCAAGCCCATGATTGGCCAATCCGATGATCATTGAGCTCCAAGCTAGCACGTCCTTCGCCGCCATGGAGTGAAACACTCTCAGAGAATTCTCGATGTCACCACACTTGGCATACATGTCTATCAGAGCAGTTCCAAGCTTGACATCCACTTCAACCCCGTTGCTCTCCACCAACTGATGCACCTCTGCGCCCACGGCGAGAGAACCCATGTCACCACACGCCGAAAGCACGCTCACCATGGTGATGCAGTCAGGCGCGACGCCGGCCGCGCGCATCTCCCTCCACAGGTCCAGTGCCGCCTTGGACTGCCGGCTCTTGGCGTACGCCGACATCATGGAGCTCCACGAGAACGCGTCCTTTTCCGCCGTCCCGTCGAATATCTCCCTCGCCATGGACACCTCCCCTCGCACCGCGTACCCGTGGATCATCGTGTTCCACGAGACCAGGTCCCTGTCCCGCATTTCGTCGAACACCTTCCTCGCCTCCGCGACCTCCCCGCGCGCGACGTAGGCCGCGAGCATGACGTTGCAGAGGAACACGTCCCTGCGCGGCGCCTCATCAAACGCGGCGCGCGCGAGGTCCGCGCGCCCCGCCTTGGCGTAGGCCTCGACAAGCGCGGTGCGCACGAAGAGGTCGGCGGCGGCGAACCCGGACTTGATCGTGCACGCGTGGAGGGACGCGCTGAGGCCGAGCTGAACGGCTTCGGAGGCCGCGGCGGAGGCCTGGAGCGCGAGCGAGAGCGAGAAGGAGTTGCCGAGGAGGCGGGGCGTCCGCGGCAGCAGCGCGCGGAGGAGGAGGAGGGCTTGCAGCGGGAGGCACGCGCGGAGGTACCCGCGCATCGCCGTGGTGACGAGGAACAAGTCCGGGAGCGCCGACTTGACGAGGCGTGCGTGAGCGGCGAGGTGCTCCGGCCACGCCGCCGCAGCCGCCGCGCGGCCTCCACGCGCGCGCATCGCGCGAGGCGTTCGAGTTTCCTGCGGCGGGAGAAGGGGGAGCCGCCGCGCTTTGCTGCAAGTCTCGCAGGGAGTGCGCTGGCCGTCGGATTGGCGGAAGAGAGATGCACGGCTGCAAGGCTGCCACGGGCAGGACTATTTCGCGCGCGCGCGCGGAGCGCCGCGCGCACATTGCCCGACAGCCGGACAGCTTTCTTTTTTTTGGGTTGATCATCCCCCGGCAGCGTTTCCTTTCTTTAATCATGCATGCAGCCCTCCGTCGCCATCGTTTCTTTTTTTTTTCATCCCGCGCGCTCTCTTCAGCTTTTTTTTTTTCTATCGCTTGCGTTTTCGTCTGCCAAGCCGCTGGCTGGCCGTTTTTTAATTTTTTTTCTTGAGCATGCCGTGGCGTGAGGCCAAGCCAACCCACGTGGGTGGGTCTCGAGGTGGAGAAAAGTACAGGTAGAAGGTTCTGTTGCTATTTTTGAGATAAAAAATTCTAGAAAAGTTGCACTGAAATTTTTTGAGACCAGAAAAGTGTATCAAAACTTTTTAAGACAAAAGTATCCAGAAAAATTGTACCGAAACTTTTTGAGACCAGAAAAGTTGCATCAAAACTTTTTAAAACAAAAATGTCGAGAAAAGTTGTACCAGAACTTTTTGAGACCAGAAAAGTTGCATCAAAACTTTTTGAAACAAAAATGTAGAGAAAAGTTGTACCGGAACTTTTTAAGACCAAAAAAGTTGCATTAAAACTTTTTGAGACAAAAATATATAAAAAAATTGCATTGAAACTTTCACAAACCAGAAAGTTGTGGGAAACTTTTCGGAGAAAAGGAAAGTTGCGGGGCTGATAAAAAATCAAAAATTTCTGTTACAACTAATGAAGCGACTTCCATTTAAATTTATAAAACTAATGAAACAAATAGTCAGATGCAGTACTCGAGATAGGCTTGCCAGGCATATGGACGAGAGTGTTTCACTTCAGCATGTGTGCAGCGCGCGCATGAGCAACACATGCATATGCGCAGGGAGCATGTGAGTGCGTGGGCCCACCGTAGATTTTTGGGCTAGCCCTCCGGCGCGCTTCGCGTTGTAACGAGCGACACGCTCGTATCCGAACGCGCGCACGCGCGTGTAACAGCCTTTTCGGGCTGCCACCGAGGCGTCAGTGTGGCGCCAGCGCGTGCCGCTCGATTCGTGCACGAGTCACTCGCGAGCCTTCATCAACCGTTCCAACCAAGTCAGACCGGTTACCAACCGGTAACTGGCCAACCGATCAAAATCGATAAAACCAGATAAAATTCGTCGAATTTTTAAATTCATTTTATATTTAAACTTGAATCGGTAAACTGAAGAAACCGAACCGGACCGAAGGTCGGTTACCGCGATAACCAACCCGTTACCGACGGTATTGCAAACCCTTCGCCTGACCAGGCAACGCCACGCCTCGACGCCGCCGCCGCAGGAGAAGGGTCGGCCCGGCACGATGAGGAGCAGCGAAGCCATGGAGCTCCTTGGCTTCCCACCCTACTCCCGGCCCTCCCCTTCCGAGGTACGCCCTTGATTCCTGTCTCTCGCTGCTTCCCCGCGGACCTGATTCATCCTGTGCCGCTTAGAGCAAATTTCTGAGGTGCCTCTGCCACATTTTGGGGAAATCGGGTGAAGGTTGAGGAGATTTTGCCAGTACGCTTCTGATTTTTTGAGCTCCTGCTCATATGTTTGGTGCAGGTAAAGGCTGCGTATAGGAAAATGGTGATGGAATCCCATCCCGATCGTTTCCCGGAGCATCTGAAATCGCAAGCAGAGTCGAAATTTAAGGAGGTAAGGTAAAATTCTTGGGGATAGATTAATATCATCATGATTGTTCGTAGTAATGCTTGTGCTTGTAAACTGATTTTGGTCCGGTTTGCAATGCAAATTGAGAGTGGGGGATCCCTCCCCTAAAACTCCAAAAAGGGAAAAAAGTATTGCTCGTGCTTGGTCACAGTGGAGCTTGTTTCTTTTCTGTCTTTTATCCACGTTGCCACTTCATATGCGACTCTGGACTTATATTTTGGGCGTTACGGTGCGCATTGATGCCACTTCATATGTGACTCCGTTGGAAGGCTAACTGACCAACGCAAGGCATTGCTGCATAGATACCCCTTGTAAAGTGCCTCAGCGCGTTTTTCGTTAATTGCGCATTCTTATCCAAGGTTGAAATCTGAATCAAGACATATTGCCAAACTAATTGCAAAGAATTTTTTTATTTTTAAGAATGGTTGACTTCTGAGTGTGCCTTTTTCCTCACCTGTAGTCACAACATCTTGTATTTGTGCTTTGCAGATAGCAGAAGCATATTCTTGTCTGAAGGATGGTATGTTGCTACTCACTCAGAAATCCACTTCTACTTGCATTGTAAAACTTGCATGCAACAAGGCGCGGACTGTGAAATATATTCGCTGATGAGGCTATGATTTATCCATTTGCAGGAAGAAGAGGTAGCAGAATGGAAGGTAAACTTGATTACATGACGATTCTAAAATAATCTACTCTGTCTATATAGCCAATGAGATAAATTGTTTCATTCAGTTCATGTGATGCGATCTGGTGTTCCAGCGGGATATGGAAGATCAAGCAAGACGCTGGTTAAAGCCCCGTTTCTACTCATAATGTGTACAGCAGTTTCTTTCGGTGCCTTTAGTGCTTCAAGGTAATGTAGACTATCTTTCCATTCTGTTCTCATGTTTTGTTAAAAAAATAATTTGCCTGACTGATGATTTTCTTTTTGGATTTATGAAGGGCATATCAACGACAAAAGGAAGTATGTTCCTCTCAGAACCCCTTTCTACCGTAGAAGAAGATCATTTGTACTCTGTCCATATAAAAAAGAGAACAGTTTCAGTGTTACATCGTATATATGTAAAACAGTTATGAGCTGAATAAAAGAACCACCGAATTTGTGGTTTGAGAGCGTGTAAAGTCATATAGTTTTGGTTTCCCAACTCCACTGCATTTTTTTGAGATGTTGATGCTATCTTCAGGGATGTAACATAGTTTTAAAGGTCTTCATTTGTTTATTTTGTGGGCAAACTAGATCGACAGCTGGTATGTCTACTAATCGAAGAACAAATTTCTCAACAACCAATGAAACTGTCAGAGTATACCAGCATTAAAAAGCTATTTTTAAAAATCTCTATCTGTTGATGTTTTCAACGACTGATCGGTTCAGATTATCATATTCACTATGCAGTGCATGTTACGTGAGAGTAGATACGTTATTAGTAGGTATCAGTAATAACGTGACAAGGGAGCGTGCGCGTAATGCGTTGCGAGGAGGTAGGACGCTACGCGATGGCAGCTGCAACGGCTTGTGCCCGGGCTTCACGGTGTGCTTGATCGGTGAGTACTGACGCGTAGAACAATTGTTTTGTTCACGTATGTACATCCCACTTTTTATTCTGATGAAATGCGAACACAAACTTCAGGCATCCATGAATGAAGTCAAGATCGAAATGGGAAGCATCTTGTGTTGAAGATCAATTCGTAGTGTGAAGTGCAGGGGAAGTAAGGTCGTGACATTGCCATGTGCTAATAAACAAGCTATGCAGAAGGTATGCATATTTCCGATCATAACCTGCAAGTGACGCTTCAGCTCTCGTTCTACAGTCTAAACATAGAATACATTTTTAAGTGGCAAACTTTCCAGTAATTCATGCGCTGAACACATGTTTTAGTGTCAGAAGTTTCCAAGTAAGACACTGGCTGTTGGCTGCAGATAACACTTAGCAGAATCGCACCAATGCAAACTGAAACATTTAGTAGAACCAGCAATCTCTAATAGATTTACAAGAAACAATACTGGAACTGTCAAGTTTACCATTACAAGACACATCCAAACACAATCCCACCATCTATGGTGGGAACCTTCACCAAAAGAGGCTACAGAAGCATGGTTATGTCTTGAATGCAGCTTATATGCATTACAGAGACTGTTGCCACGCATTGAAAGACATGCAGAAGTAGCTTCTCTGAATTCCAAGTCCGGATGACATCACTTATCTAGGCCACTGGGAATTCACTCAGCGATACATGTTCAATCCATCCATGTTAACTGCATTGAGTATCATGTAAGACCAGGGGACAGTTCCAAGTCTTCCTTGAATCAACCCATATTTCTAGCATACTTTTTAAGACCAACTTGGCAAATTGAAGCAGATCATAGCATATCCTGCCTGAACCTAGAAGACTCTGCACTCTGCTGAATCATCTTTCCAGCACAACTGTCACTAATTATTAACTGCAACCTGAGCTACGACGAGCTCTTGAAACAGAGACCACGGTATATTGACAGATTGATTCCCATTACACCATAGAAGCCTAAGGCTACTTACTATTTTACCTGAGCTCAGATATGATAATTCTAAAGCTACTCGGTATTTCATGCTCAGAAACAAACTTTGCAAAATGTAGACAAGCGACCATTCTAGGAAACTTGAGCAGAATTTAGATTTGAAGACACATTTTGCAACCACCGTCAGAGCCTTATGCATCTGATATAAGCAGACATGTACCGATGCTAAGTGCTTCCACCAGCATTTGTAGTAGGATCTACCACGTTAAATGATAACGGCTGCCAGCCTGAAGAATGGGGCACAAACCACTTCTTTGTGTTGATAATGATATTCAAAACCTGAAGAACTTCAGCAAGGGCAAGATTTTTCAGGCATGTTTTCTTTAAGAGAGTAGCAGCCTGATACCTGCACGCAAGGAAATATTGTTAACCAGAACAACATAATATATGGAAACTGAATACAGATGGCTGAGTCATGGCCCCTCACCTAGATTGAGAATTCTTTATCGTCGAATAGCCATGGGCGGAAGATATGAATCTATTGACAGCGTCAAGCGTTTCTTTTGGGAACTTTGCATTATCGTCCATTATGTTCACGCATTTCCATAGATTTTCATTTTTTCCAAGATAGAATGACATTTTTCCTAACTTTTTCATGACCACAGTCTGATGCTGAATGGCAAGTTGAAGAGCCTTCTTAACATCAAAATTTGGTAGATTAGCATCTCCATAACAAATACAATCTGCTATATTTTGTTCTGTTGGGGGAATCTTCTCAGCTTTCAATACTTCCAAAGCATTCAAGATATATCTTACAAGACCTTGAGGGTCAGAAGATGGCTGTGTACATGCCGGGTTTACTCCCCAGTATCCAGTGTTTTGCATGTTGCTAGAGCTATAATCACTGAAACTAGGCTGACCAATATGAGGAGTTGGGTGCCTGTAATTATAATCACTGAAACTGGGCTGACCAATATGAGGAGCACCAGGATGGTTTGGACGGTAGTTGATGTTCAAACCTTGGCTATCATGGCCTCCTCTAGGGTATTCAGAAATATTGAGCCGGTTCATATCAGGATAATTAATTGGTGGTCCATGATAAGGTGGGCCACTTGGCCAGGATTGCAATGGCGCTGTAGGAATACCACTATGCCCAACTGGTGGTGGACATGAGTTGCTTCTATGTGCATTTGATGCTTGAAAGTTGCCAGATCCACCATGAGGGTGATGATTCACAGAATTCTGTGGTCTTGGTTGCTGATAAGATTGGGGTTTCTGGTATTTTGGACGACAATGGCCTGTACCAGCGCCAAAATCAGGAGCACTATTTTTAGGTGCAGACTCAGTGGACACACCAGGCTTCTTACCATTGTAAAAGTCATGTGGAGCGCTCTTTTGATGGGAATGAGCAGATTTTGCAGGCTTTTTGGACGAGGAAAAGGGCTGGATTTTTGGTGTAACCTTTGCCCCATCATGCAATTCAGGACTCGGTAATGACGATGATGACGAATTATGAGAATGATTTGGCTGGCTAGCAGTGCTAACTTTAGGACTATCAGCAACACCATCAACTGAATGTTCCTCGTTGCTTGCTGGCTTAGATACATTGTCTGTCTGGTTTTTCCAAGGTTGCCTAACTTTATGTTGTTTATCTCCCTTTCCATTACCAGCTTTTTGCTGATCAAACTGAACACTATTCTGGACTTGTGGAGTTGTGTCCGAAGAATCTGAAGCCATCTTCTGTGACGCATCCAAATCATCCACACTGCCATTTGCTGTACTACTTGTGTATGGCAACTCTGCTAGCTGTGGTTCTCCAGCCACAAAGCTTTTCCATAGCCAAACACTTTTTGCTGCAGCGGTAAGTGCTTGAGATACGTTTGGAGGTTGTGCTAGTAGAATATTGTACTGCCTCATTTTAAGTTTATGAAGAGCATTTGAGAAGTCCCGATCACCAGATATTAGTAAATAATTTGCTGGTGGAGGATTGTCAATAGCCCAGATTAGCATGTCAACTAAGATCTTCTTATCACTTGCATCTTTGATGCCTGCCAATTGTAAGAAGGAAAAGGAATACAGGTTAACCACAGCATCACATATTCACTTAGAAGGGTAGAAAGATGTTTAGCATTCAGTGATTAAAAAAAAAGTGCAAATGCATGAGTTGTACGAAAGTTGCTTGAACGTGCAAGGCATCTAATAAGCTATGTTGTAAGGTTTGAAACAGATGACAATAAAGTCATAGCTGATAGTTGTGTCATGTCTGCTTAACAACAGGGGAGTATCCTAGGCACAAACAAACCTAGAGTTGTGATGGTCATTCTTCAACACAAATGAAATATCATCCGCATATCTTAGATACACTAACCAATAATTCTTTTAAGTGGTTGCTCTCAGGCTCTTTATATTGCCGATAAGAATAAAATATCACCCTATGGACAAGTAGCACACATGCTTGTACTGAACCCTTACTTATGCAAATACTTGATAAATACGAAAAATGTCCAAACAAAATTAATTTTAAAATCACACCACAGCCCAAGACTATTGGCTCGTTTTAGCAATCACAATTAATGTTAAGGAATGAGTAGGTGTTCATCGCATATAATGAACGATTCCGCCGAAATGTTGTGTTTCACTGTGTATATCTAAAGCTTTGACAGGGAAACGTTTTGCTATTATATGTTGGCAAGCACAAAATTGCGAAATTATAACAAAACAAAAAAAACAGAGAAGCTTGTAACCAAAGACCAAAGTCACAGAAATTTTATCCTTCAAACATAAATGAATCTTGCAATGTGCACTATTTAATCAAATCCACAGAACCTGCATACAAATATTTATCATTAAGTCCACATGCGCACACCATAAATCTAACAGAATAAGCCACATAAACTACACATTCTCTGTTTCTTTTTCCTTGTTATTTGGTTTTTTAAAGTAGTATTACAAGTATCTGAAAAGAAATCAAAGACACTACACCATGAGAACAGCCAGCATACTTTATGCAATAAGTCAAAGAGGGAAGTCACAACTATTAGAACTTTCAAATATAATCAGTCGTATTAATAGCAGGTGCTTGAACAAAATAATCAAACATAGAGAGTCAAAAATCACGCCAAAAGGCCCCCTCAATATCACATCGCCCCCAACATCACATCAAGAGAACACAAATATGGAAATCCACTGGCAAGCCAAAACGTCCAACATCATATAGACCCTAAATCGATCACTTTCCCCACCCAGGTCATCAATACCACGGCAACCCTGGAAAAAACATCAATCCATGAACTAAAGTAAGATCCACCGGATAAGGCGCACGCCAAAAAGGGCAACCTCCAAACCCTAAGACCCATCAGATGAAAGCGAACAGCAACTGGGATGTTTTTAGTTCAGAAGCAATCGAACGGCGCAATCCACATGCATTGCGAATCGGTCAATGGATCGACTCGCCGCGAGCAGTGAGGGGAACAAACAGGGGGAGGTTGGGGAGGAAAGCGGAGGTGTCCGTACCGGCGGGGACGTGATTGAGGGCGATGCCGGTGCTGGATAGGGCGTGCTGGACATGGTGGGGGACGCAGCCAGTGTCCCCGTAGGCGGAGATGGTGATGGGGCCGGTGTAGCCGGCGGCGGCGAGGGCGGAGCTCATGTTCTGGGCGACGCGGTGCGGGTCGCAGCAGCGGGGGACATGGCAGTTCTCGATGTCCCACCAGATCGAGGTTTTCGCGGCCGCGTACTCCCCCATCGCCGCCGCCGCTGCCCGCCCCGGTTTCGCCGGCGGAGAGGCGCAGGGTGTTGGGGGGTTTTCTATGGTTTCCGACGGCGGCGGCGGCGGCGGCGTCGAGGTGGGGAAAAGTATTTGTTTGTTTCCGTTTAAAAAACGTTACGAATTTGGTGTCAGGTGGAGAAGTTGCTCATTATATTTTATATAAGGCTCTCCGCACTCGTGTTCCTCTATATCTTTCCTCTAAAAAGAATATTCCGTCCTGGTCATCGAGATTCTTTCCTCTAAACCAATTTCTTCCGCACTCATCATTCCTCTATATCCTTCCTCTATCCCAACTAAATTCCCTATATATATTTTATTCAACAATTCCAACTACCTTCTCCTCTCTCTCCTATTTTTTTCCTTTTTCTTTTTTCTCCGCCGCTCCCTTCTTGTTCTCTCCGCCGGCTTCTACTTCTTTCTCGATCCCTCTCGCGCCCTCTCCGCCACCACGGCGCCCCGCCTCCGTCGGCGCTCTCTCCCCCCGGCTGCTGGGTCGGCGAGCGCGGCGACCTCGCGCCTCCGTCGGTGGGCCATCTTGGCGACGAGCTCCTCCATCGCGCGGCGGCCGCGCACGGTCCGGACGAGGAGCACGAGGAGCGAGGACGCGCCGCTGAGCTTCTTGACGATGCACCCGACGCGGTGGCCGCGCGTGGGGGAGGACCCGCCGCCGCCGCTCTCGGAGTCGGAGCAGGCCGCGGAGGCGTCGCGCGGGGTGGCTGGGCTGACAGCCTCGATCTCGCGCCAGCGCGGGCCCGCGGGGGGCAGCTCGGGCGCTGCCGCGGCCGCCGGACGACGACTCGTCGGATGGCGCCGGGGAGGGCTCCCGGACCGCCGCGTCGACGACATGGTCGCTGGCGGCATGGTCGAGGAGCTCCGGGCCTACTTCGCCGCCACCATGCCCGCCGAGCGCGCCGCGCCAGCTTCCACGCCGCGATCGACGGCATCAAGGCCAACACGCGGGACCTGGCCGCCGCGCAGGTGTCCAAGATTTGTGCTTCCAATTTGTGCTCCCAATCGATTTGTGCTTCCAATCGATTTGGGCTTCCATTTGTGCTTCGATTTGTCCGTCGATTTGTGCTTCCATTTGTGCTCCGACGACGGCGGCAGCTCCGACGGCGGAGGGCGATGGTGCGCGCGGGCTCAGCAACGCCATTCGGTTCCTTCCGGTCGCGGAGGTTGATCTCGTGCGCTGGAGCTTGGGAGGGATGGCGCGGAAGCCGTCGGCGCATGGGCCCCACATGCCGATAGAGGGACTCCTCTGTTTCGCTAGGAATGGCGGAAGCGGGTGCCTTCCGCTTCGATAGCGGAACGGTAGCGGAGCCCGGTGCAGCACCTTTTACGCTATCTGTTTACTGAAGGAACCGGTAGAGGAACCCAGTGCGGAGAGTCTAAGAGCACGCTGGTTTCCGTTATCTTTAATCTTGGAACGCGTAATGTTATCCAAGTTACCATATGTGTTTTTTTAGACAAGAAGTTACCATAGGATTACATAGTAAGATTTGGATTTTAGATGAAGGAATGGTAAGTTTGAATATCTTAGACTCCTAAGAAAATATTCTGTAGGATTTCAGAGCAAATCTAGATTAAACCTAAGCTAAACATTCTTTTTGTCACTCTCTTTTCAATTTCTTGCTTGTTTTTTCTGTTTTACATATGATTCAACCTATGCTTTTTTCGATTACACAGTACAACTCAGACACTCACAACATACGCACATTCACCCTTATGACCACACGTACGTAAACCCTACCTCTATGAGCATTTTCGAAGACTGAACCAGCAAATCCTCGAGATTGACGAAGTCACCACTGGTGATTCACTGTCGACGGCCACGTCGCCTCCCGCTGAAAACATATCGCCGTTAAATCTTAGAAAATTCGCTCCCACGGGATGTTGAACCCAGATGCTACTAAAGCTCTTGTAACAACTAGTTTACAGGCTCTTTCGCAACCTATGCCCTTTTACATAGATGGGTTTTCTATGAGGTTTTGATTGAAGCAGGTTTTCACCCCTGCCTTTTTGCATTTGGAGAATCATCCTCCGTGGTGCTTTTTTATGTTTCTACCAGTTCCTAAGAAGAAAATATTTTCTTTCACTACGACAACATGAAACAATATACACGTGAGCTCGTTACCAACACGAAGATAGTTTGATTATAAAAACAATCCCTCTGATTTGTTATAATGAAGTTGATTACTAGTTTATATTAAAAAAAATCGAAGGGAGTATTTACGCAATTGGCACATTCATTGCCAAGCTATATTGTAAGTTTGTAACTATACCTCTTTTCTAACCTCTTTAATTATGATGTTGAAAGGTCAATCACTCCCAGAATAAATTATACAATTCAAACGTCGCTCAAGTGCCGTTAATTATACAAGGCTTAGCTAGCGCAACAAACCAAACACACCATAGATGGTGAATTTCGTTGTAGAAGAAATAGCGTTCACCCCTGAGATCCCTTCAAGAATCATTTGTCTGAAACGAGATTCACAATCAACCATGTCGAGTTACAGTCATGAGTTCTACAAAGTGGATGAGTCTCTTTAGACAGGTAGTATGTACAAAGTAATAACTAACCAAAGGAAAAACAATAAAATTTCTGCTGACATGTGAACGACCGCATGTTGGCAGACCAAGCTGCGTCATGGGCGGGTAAGCAGCAAATCAAAGCCAAAGCTGCCGCGTCAAAAGGCAACCTAAAAGCCAGCGGAACACGGCAGCACCTAAAAGCCAGCGGAACACGGCAGCACGGGATCATCATCTGCGTGTAAAAGCAGACGAGGAGTTGAAGAATGCAGCCCCCCGAAAGAAGCAAACTCGCGAGCAGCTTTCCACGGCGTTGCGATCTTCTGCATGTGGCATCTGGTGGCAGCAGTTCCTCGCTGCCATGCGTGCGCATCACTACCCGTTTGGAGCATCCTGCGACCTAGAGTCAGCTTCAGACGGGAGAGCAGAAGCTTCTTCCTCGATTCGGAGATCGTACAACCATCTGTGTTCGGGCCCACCTGCCAGTGACTCAACGAGTTATGCTTCCATGGACGATTCATGCGTGATGTGTCACTGCTATCGCAGCTCAAGCTTCACTGGAACAGGATCTTGCACGATTTCACACTTTATAGAACCTCCTTGGTCAGGCCAGAATAGATTTCATCAGCCTCCGTGTTGAGTGAGCATTTTCTCATCAACCGAACCAGGGACACTGCATTTTTCTTTTGCTCTGACAAACTGAAGCTATTTCTCCAGGCACAAACTGACAACAACATGCAGCGTACTGCTCCCAAAAATTGGTCAAGACCAATCCATGTCTTCAGAGCATGTTTCATCACGGGACCTAAGCCCAGTGGAATTCCAAAAGGAGATTGGAAACTGCAAACAACAGCAGGTCGTGCAGTCCTGAAATCAGCTGCTGCTGACAATCATCAACACTTCAGGTGTAGGCGTGTAGCAATGGAGCTCCAAGCACTCGTTTTGTCATTTATAATGTCGAATTCAGAGAAGTAGAGGGATCATTAGTACTAGCAGACAACAGAAGTAAGCTAGAGTGCCTGTGCTCTGCACTGCAGCAGGGCTGAGAGATGAAGCTGCAGTAGCTGGACGGTAACGACTATACTTGGCTGGATCTTAAGGCAATATTAGCTAACCAGCTCAGGGAATACATCTATACAAGAAGCAAGAGCGGCCTAATTACAGGAAGGGAGTGGTATTGAATAGATAAGACATCAAGGAAGGGGCTCCTCTGAATCTCCCAGCCGTGACAAGTGGAGGTAAGCATCTGTGCCTGCACGAAGGATAATCTCGTCACATTTCTACAGGCAATGTGTGGTAAGTAACAGAAAGATATACATAATTTTCAGCAAAAAAGGGCTAAGTTGTACAACATGACTTTATATCATTAAACAAATTAAGTGGAATGTGACTATTACCATATCCTTCCATAGAGATGATTTGCAAGTCACCACCAAAATATTGAGCATAAAGGCGACAAATTGGAAGCCCAAAACCATATCCAGCCATAGTCGATCCTTCATTGGGTCCATCTAGGTCAGGTGGATTCTTGGCAGTGCTATATAGATATGTGAAAATTTTGGGGAGACCACTTCTTGCTATTCCACCGCCTTCATCACTAACCTGCATTACTAAACCGTTAAAACTTAAACACCAAGTAACTTATTTACAGTAATGTATATTGACACACAAATAATTAGCACAAGAAAACATAAAATACAGTGGTATATATCACTTGACACTGCACAAGTCATAGTTAAGTTAATTGTTATATAGTATTGTAAATTAAAATAATATAATCTAGAAGAATGTTCCAAGACTTGAAATGGTCCTAGTTGCAAGGTATACTTGACAAAGGAGAATCGGACTTAACATACATCCGCTAAAAAGAAGGAAACATAGACTGACATCATAAATGTCAGCTTAGTTTTAGGTGTGTAACTGTGTGTTTCATTCACATTTGCAATTTATGGCAGCACCATAACCTAAATTTATGAAAAGGATAAATATCAGTGGGAAGTTCCATCGAAAGTACGGCTCTTATAAATTCCGAGACATTAACATTCATTAATAAATAGACGAACCTAAGTTATTTGCCAACAATTTGGCTATAACTTTCCTCAAAGTCAAGGCCCAGTGAGGCTATAGCTTCTCCGGGATTAATACAATCTTCCAATTATCTACATTTTTTTTGCCAACAATTGACTGTAGGTGATATCACAGAATGATACCTTGATAGTAACATCCTCTTCTCCATCAGCAACAATTATTCTAACTGGAGGGGCATCTTTGTCAGAGTTCATATATCGTTCCTGTACCGCACGAAGGGAGTTCTTCACCAATTCAAATAGCATGAGATGCAGGTGTGATGCAACATATCTGCATTACATGAAGTCAAAGAATAAGAAAATTATTTTCAGATTGAAGAGTAAGTAAGTTAACAAGATCAATATCACGGAGAAATAAGAACGAACAGCAACAGATTGTGCTGTATAAGAGACATCCAAACCGAATACAAAGCATGATTTACAGCAGCAATATCACAGAAAATCTTATCATATATTCCTCACAAGTCATAATATCCACAATGGTAACTCATGAGAGATTTGATCAGAGACTTACGGAAATGTAAAATTTGGATCACCATAAATGTTGATATCAGGAGCTGATCCGTATTCCCTCAAACAAATCGAACGGGCATCCTCGCAGGCAATTCGAGCAATCTGCACGGGGGACAATCTTGTATTAATGAGGCCTATGACGCCAGGTTCTGGGTCAGGATCATGCAAAGCCACATGCTGCCCTGAAAATAAGAAAGCGCGTATAATTCAGATGAAAGTACATAATGACAACAAAAAGCGCGTATAATTCAGATGAAAGTACATAATGACAACAAACACTGGACTTTCCTATCAACAAACACTGGACTTTCCTACCAATCATATGACTTAGGCCCTAAACATATGGCCACAAATTCGTACCAAGTATCAGTTTAAACTTTAAACCATATGGTGTTATAGCTTATGCAAACTGGAGTCTGAAAACAAAGTGTTGACATAAGGATAAAAAAAGAGGCATCTGCAGCTTTGCTTTACATATTCACATTGAATTTCAGTATATGACTACACCATTTTAGGGAGAAATAGTATATGTTAAATCTAGACAAATAAACAGATAAACGATATTTGAGATAGCATGCCCAAGAACTAAACTAGACAATAACAGTATGAAGGTTGCAAACCTATAAGCATGCGGATGCCGATCCTTGACAAGTAGAATCGATCGAGGAACTGGTTGATCTCATCAAATCCTGGGTGCACCTTCCTTGTGCCGCCCAGTTCCTTATTCAGCTGTTGCACTCCCGAAGCTATTGTCGGAACCACATTATTGTGCCGCACCTTGATCATTTTGATCATCTGCGTGAAAGCGAGCTCGTCGTTCCGATTCCTCACTTCAGGGAAGTATCTGATGTCGCGGAACGAGTCCAGGTACCAATCCCTCACCTTGACATCGGTGGACCAAACGTCAGTTCCACAACAGAATGGCCAAGCGCCAAGTTGACAGGAATCAATACATTCAGAAGTGAAGTTGTTTAATAAAATACTAATTCTTTGTTGACTTGAGTCTTGAGCTGTAGATATTGCAGAAATAACGTGGTAAGATAAAAGAAGACAAAGGGCCCGCTCAGAAATTTAAAAAAAAAAATTGTAAGGAAACCATCAACCAAGAACATGCCATTTTTTTATTTTTTTTGAACGGAAGAACCTGCCAAAATTTACTTTATAAAAGAAGAAGAATATCCAACACTGAAACTTCTTTTTATCCTGCACTACAGCTGGTTATTCCTTCAATACGGAATTGCAATCTCAAAGAAAAATGAATCCAAATTAGAATTACCCACTAAACTGGATAGGCCTGTAGCTGTCGAACCTTCAGTGGAATGAAAAGAATAAGACTTTAAAGAAAAGGAGGGAAAAGGAGCAGCATATCTCCATAAAGTAACCTCCTCTTCGTTTTCTTTCAGATGACTACTGTAGAAACGAACATCCTAGTGAGAATCCCAATCATCACTAAAACAAAGCCCAGTCAGAGCGGAACATTCTACTTAAACATGTGAAATCAACCAAGTAACCACTAACCACAAAGACAGTGTAATGGCACTTTCAATCAAACTCCAAATCTAAATTAACCAAATCAGGCTTGTGACACAGGCACGACAGGACTAGCCAGAGAGAGGCGTGTGAATGACGGACCTTGAGGATGGCAGGCTTGTTGGAGAGGCCGTACGGGAGGTACTCGAGCTCGAGCGCGCGGCGCGCGATGCGGATGGGGAGCTCCTTGTGCAAGAACTGCGCGGAGAGCAGCAGGTTGCGCTCCGTGGGGCGGGACCCGAACTCCATCATGTACCGCAGGCTCACCCCCGTCTGCTTCAAGCACGCCCACCGCCCAATCTCCTCCGCCACCGCCCGCGCCGCCGGCTCCGACGCCATTGCCGCCGCTGCCGCCGCCGCCGCTCCCTCCCTCACCGCCACCTTCAGTTAATCGCGCGGTAACAGCCCAATCACCGGTTGCTAATCAATTCAAGGAACTGAAGGATGGCATCAGGATGTGAAGCCAAGTGTCGGAAGCCAAGAACAGAGCGTCCACAGTTTATAAAGGGAAGGGGAGATGGGTGGAGAAGGGATCTGTGGCGGGGTCGCTTGTCAGTGGGCGGGTGTTATTCGGTGATTAGATGGGCGGGATACGTGGGGCCCGGCTGTCGGAGACGGATTAGTTTGTGTGGACGGTATCCGAATCGGGAAACCGGGGTTTTGTGGCGCGCTTTGTTAGCGCACCTGGTCCAACAATAGCGTGCGCGGACGCATGAGCTTATCCATGAGGATTTGGAAATGGATCCCGAGGAATAATCGCGCGCGGCTTGAGATGAAAGATCATGTCTTCGTGTTGCAAACTTTTCAAGACAAAATATTTGTATGCGAGACGACCTTTGACGACAGGATTTTGTTTCGTACTAACTAATTTTGCTCAAGACCAAAAAACAGGATTAAACTAGGATGACTTCTCAGTGCTGATCCGGCCTCCATTTGGTATGATGATTAGAAGTAGCTGACGCTGCCATGCCGTCCTTGTCATGGACGACAATGACTTCACAGAGGAATTCTTGGTACAGGGGCACTACCAAAGATTGGAGGACTGACCAACGATTCATTCTCGACAACTAGTGGACAGTATCCACGGCTGGATCCACACCACAGCTCGTCCCCCACATCCAACAAAAATCCAAGGAATTGACCTGTGGCCTAGCTAGCTTTGGATGTATGGTTTCTCTCATGAAGTTAGAGGTTTCTCCACTATTGCGAGCTGTGACAATTACTCAGAGAGGATTCTAAGCCTCAGCCTTGTCCCATGAATGCATGGTTAAATTTGAAGAGGAAAAATATCGCTATGGCTAGAATCTTTGAGAAAGAAAAACGTATCCAAAGGTTTTGCCACATGATAGGTGCTGCGATGAGAGTTCCAACCATGGAGCATTATTTGGAAGACCACATATTCATTTTGTGGTTCTGTAGAGGTCCAGCAACACCGCGAGCTAGAAGAACTTAGTGTATGTTATAAACGATAGAAACGTCTCACTTAAGTCCACTTGGCCATCGTTGAGCTTGACGGGCATAGCTGTGCATATCATACTGTTAGTTAATTAATCTCAATAAATGAAGAAAAAAGAGCCCCTCTCGGATTTTGAAGTAAAGAAAACAAGTTGTACATATGCTTTTTGATATAGTTCTAGTGATCAGTCGCTCATTTTTCGCAAGACGCGAGATGAGAAGAATACTGGTAAGACACATGCAAGACGGTGTACCACTCTTTGGTAAAACCATCACGATGAGGAAGAATTGAATGTGCCGGCAACGTGTTTATCCAGTCTTGCACACTTAAGATGAGGATGACGTTTAAGACAGCTACATGATCAATCTATTTGATGATCAGAGACGGAGCTTATTTGAGACTAAAGGGGGTCCTGCCCCCCCTCCCCCTCCTCAACTATGCTCAAAATGCTTCATAAAATAGTGATTGATTAGTCATTTACACTAATAAATTGCTTTAAATCATAATTATTTGTTAATTTACCCTCTCTTAAGTAGAGCTCAAGCTCCGTCTCTGTTGATGATGTTTTTAATTTCATATAATAAACCATCAATACCGTATGGGAAGCTAGGTAACAATTTACCAGTCAGTATTCTCGAAGAATGTTCATTTTGAAGCCTTTTTTTTAAGAAAGATATACCCACCAGCACAATATTTTGAGAAAAGGAATACAACGCGTAATGCCCCAAGACATAGCTACCCAAGATCACCGGAATTGTCGTCGTTTTCCAAAGGGAAAAAAAATGATCATGAGTACTAGTGAGTAGGGCGTTCTACCATTATTGAAGGCAACACAACCGAACCGACCGGACAATGAACACTCTGAAAACAAACCCACCATCAAATCAGATCCATGGCTACGAGCGAGGCCGCTCGCCGCTTTCAGGCTTTGTTCGAGCCTTGTCGCCTGAGCCATTACTTTGGCCGGAATTATTGGCAGGACCAGATCGAGCAGCACCGACGACGTGGAGAGCCCAGGGACACATCCTCGCCGGCTCGGTGCCCGTCGCGGGGCCCGCTCAGCGTGCTCGTTACGCTCCCCTTGTGTCTTGCCGCCGCCGCCGACGACGATCGGATCAGGCGGAATCTCTCCGGCCGGACACGCCGGAGCCAAGCAACCACGTACTACGCGCGGCGGTGAGAACCGGATTGGGTTTGACCTCGGCCTGACGCTTGGCTGCCACGTCTTTGTGACCCTGGTAGATTCGAGGGTCGTGCGGAGCTGAGAGTGAGATCAACGGATCAGCTGGAATCTCCGGCCGGGCACGCCGGAGCCAACCACGAGCGCGGCGGTGGGTGAGAACGGGATTGACCTCTCGGCCCGACGCTTGGCTGTCACGTCTGGTCGATTCGACGGAGGTCGCGTGGAGGAGCGTGCAGGGCTGAGTGACCGCCACGAGATTAATATGTTTGGAATTCTTGTGTGCTGGTCTTAATAGAGCGAGCAGCATGTCCGGGAAATTCGTAGCCACGGACCGGACCCGGACGTGCTCTGATGAAGCTGAAGTGTTTGTCCTGCTTGTTTGGAAATTTTCGTAACTACTATGGTTGCGTGTCACGTACTCATGTACGGGATGATATCGATCAAACTGTAGTACTCTTGTTCGAGCACGCACGTCCAAGGCTTTAGATTTGCCGGTTTTAAGGAGGGACGAGTATCAGGCGACAGAGCATAGCATTACACACGGCCTTGAACGGAGCTGCGACACGGCCTTGCACCAAAGTTCAAGTTAGTCGTCTGTACTATTCTGTCTCGGAGAATTTTGCTTAACCGTGCGTGAAGTAATTGCGAGTACCACCATCTTTGCGCTTGGGGCAATGACGCAGCTAGTGAGGTAATACCGAGGCGCGTCAATTCCTGGTTGGGAGTACTAATTGCGAGTACCAGAACAGGGTCGTCGATCACCCTTCGTACTCGTATACTGATGCATTGAAACTAACCATGATGTGGCAAGAAGCATCTCACTGTTCCAGCTTTCATAGCACGCTGACGCTGTCACGATAAAAGAGTGAGGTCGACTCCGTCCGGACACTTGGCTGCCACGTTTGTGACGCTAGTGATCGATGCCGTATGAGCTGAGTGATTGAGCGTAATGGGGAGTAATTTGAAGTTATCCTTATCCATTGCCAGCTACGTGGATTAGAGTTATGATCTGATCATCAAGCAGGCGAGTGAGGCGCCGCGTGCGGGTTATGTATGTGGTGGCATGCATGATGATGCATCAGGCATGGATTAATTTTACAATATACTTATTGGGAAGGGGATCAGGGGACACGTACAACATGCATGTAGATGTGTTGAGCATGCATAATTTAGAATTCTGATCATTGATTGGTTATCGCTCATGGAGTTGATTTTTTGGTGGGAGGAAAAAAGAAACATGCAGGCGAGAGGCAGCGGCGCCGTGAAGGGAGGAAGGGCCGCCAGCGCGGCGGGAGGTCGATCGAGGCGCCGCCGAACGAGTCTTGCTACATGCTCTCCTCCGGCGCCTGGCTGCGGCGGCGATGTGAATAGCACCCTGTCCCTTACGTGTCCTCGACATCGTGCCTGGCGGCGCTCGGAGCAGGCTTCTGCCGCCGGAGCCGGTGAGTCGCATCGCAGGCCTCCGCTCCCCGTCGTAGAAGGAGAGCCGGAGATGTGCGGCGCGAGAAGAACCTTCCGTTCCGCTAATATTTCATCGGTGACGGTCCTGATGTGAGGTGCGCCAGAACATGGGAGGTCGCCGGAGAGGGTGAAGAGGCGCCGACGTCGTCTCTGAACCTTTCGGTCAAATAAAGCTCAATCGCTGCCGCAGGCGTTAGGTTCGACGGGGACCGGGGCCACAGAATTTTGCATATTACCCCCTAATTTGGATCGCGATTATCTCTGCGATCTAAATATTTACACAGACACCCCTATTTTGGATCGTAATTATTCTCCACGATCTGAATATTTACATATACCCCCCTGATTTGGATCGCTATTATTCTCCGCGTCCAAATATTTGCAAATGACCCCTTGTCTGAATATCTGGTTGCACATTTTCTGTTCCCTTCCCTCTCCATGGCCGCTGCCCGCGGCTCCCGTCCCCGTCCGCCGCCGCCGGCGCGCATACTTCCCCGGCGCAAATAGCACCTTCCCGTAGCGCAAACCTTTCCCCGTAACATTCCCAGCGGACCTGCTCCTTTTCTTTGACTACCTCATCCACGGCGGCGGAGCCTCAAGGGAGCGCGCGTACGTACTGGCTGATTGCGGTGGCATGTCTTCTTCTGCAGCGCGTTCATCGTCTCGCCGGCAGTACAGACGGCGGCGCTCCGCGCGCCAGACCAATGAGTTCTCTGCTGGGTGCGGCTCCACCCGGGCTGGCTCCTCGGCCACGATTCACTCTGGGTGACTCCACCGTGCCTTCGCGATCGCCGAATCCCCCGTCGCCCACAGTCCGGCAGTCTTCTTCCGCCTTTACACGCGGTACGCCTCCGCCTCCTCCCGTCCTGGTTCAACTGCTACGAAGAACAATTAAAAAAAAATAAGCTGCTACGAAGAACATCTAGCAGACTAGCATCATCTGGAGCTCCTCTACGGTGCTTCCTTGTGGTTCCTCTGCTACAGTGCTACCATACTCCATACCACCCATCAACGATACGAGTCTTGAGAACAAAAGCTAATCTGGTGCAGGTATCTCTCTACGCCCATGGCTCATACCTTGATTCGTTCTGCGTTTTTTGATGATATTTCTTTCTGTATTGGTTGACCGACCGTCATGGCGAAGCATGCTTTACTCCCCAAGGGTGTTTCCTCGTGCTTATGCTAGGACTACGAGGATCACTGGTGTAATTTCAGGCTAGGATATATCCGTGTACCCTCCGGCGAGTGGGCCCGTGCCAGCGCATGCCATTTCTTTGCTCCAAAGCAACCATCATCCGACTACCCTTGATCTGTTTTTCACAGCATTTTTTTTTTTTGCATTCCCTTATCCAAGTACACGATCCTTCATTTCAAGAAAAAAAAAAAGTACACGATCCTTGCCCTCCATCACAGTGCAAATATTAAAAAAATGAAGTTTAAAATTTTTCTGAGCACAATGCTGATACCTAACCCAGTTAGTTATAACTTCAACACCAAATTTTCGTTTCGTTTCAAAAATATCAATGAAATTCTTTTTTTTTCTCAAAAAATGCATGCTGTGATCTCCAATAATTCTCTGTTTTATTATTTACGAGCATCTCTAATTCTCCTCGTGTGCCAGGTCCTTTCGTAATCAAGAGCTCACGCCCAGCTAACGAACGCGCCAGCTTGGCCGGACCCAAACCCAACCAAACCAATCACCCAACGGCTCGCACCAACCAGAACGCCAGTTGCCGCCGCCGCCGTCCTCGCCGCCACGGGAATGGAGCGGTGAAGAGCCGAACCGGAGAGACAGGAGCCGCCGCTGCTAGCACTGCTGCGAATAGGCGGAGGCGGGGATCCAGTCTGGGAGCGGAGCCATGGCCAGCGACGTGCCCATGAGCCCCGAGCTCGAGCAGGTCGACGGCGAGATCCAGGACATCTTCCGCGCGCTCCAGTGAGTCAGATCTCCCTGCAGCCGCAACGCTCCTCGTTTTCTCTCAATTCAGTTGCTAGTCGCGGTCCGGATGTTAATTGAAGTGGACTGGACTGCCATATTTTCTGCCGCATTGCTCGAATTATAGTCCGCTGCTTTGCTTCCCTGTTGGTTGGTTGCTGCCCTGTTAGCTGGTTCGGTCTCGAATTATGTTATTGTTTGCTGCAGAAATGGGTTCCAGAAGATCGACAAGATCAAGGACTCCAACAGGCAGTCCAAGCAGCTGGAAGATCTCACTGGCAAAATGAGGGAGTGCAAGCGGTAGGTTTCGTTCAACTCCACTTTGTTTGTTGCTGATGCGAGACTCATGCATCCACTGAGGATTCTGCTTTTCCATACGTGTATCATTTGTAGGTTTAACTTGAAAAGGCAAATCCTGATCTGTTGCATCAACCATGAGATTATAACTCTGAATCCTTACGGGTGTTTTGAGCTTCTGTTAATGTGCTGTAGCTTTTTTCCAGTTTAATCAAGGAATTTGACCGTATACTCAAGGATGAGGAGAAAAAGAACCCTCCTGATGTCAACAAACAGCTAAATGACAAGAAACAGTTCATGGTTGGTAATTGCTCCCTCAATGGCTGTCTTTTTTATTTGTCGTTTTTCTAGAAAAGTGTAGTTTATGAACTTTTCCTTGTGTCCTGTAACAGATCAAAGAGCTCAACTCCTATGTCACCTTGAGAAAAACGTAAGTTGAAACATTTTCCCGGCTGTAATGCCCTTACAGTTGAAGGATGTCATATTTCTGATTCTGTGCCTTGTTTGCATATTTACACGTGCTAGAATGTTTTGCTCCTTAGAAATTATCTTCATGCTAGTATGTGTCAGTCACAACTTTCGTGGCATTGCAGGTACCAAAGTAGCCTCGGTAACAAGAGGATTGAATTGTTTGATACTGGTAATGATCAAGTGGCTGAGGATACAGTTCAAATGGCATCAGGTGGTCATTTTTAACCTTTAATATACAAACATCCTCTTGAAACAAGTATTAACATTCTCATCAATATACCTGGATTTTGCAGAATGTCAAATCAAGAAACTATTAACGCTGGAAGGAAACAAATGGACCAAACCGATCAAGCTATTGAGCGTTCAAAAATGGTGCGCTACTAACATACTTCTTTTTTCTGTAATCCTACAAACAGAAACTCTGCTATTCTGTTAAAGAGGAGAAACCCCACAATGCACATGCTCAAGCAGCCAGAAGAGAAGAAAATAATAATGAATATCTCCACTTCTTCAGCACTCCCATAATGAATTTACAGGAGCCTTTCTTGTAGGTTGTTGCACAAACTGTTGAAGTTGGAGCTCAGACTGCTGAACTCTGACACAACAAGTAAGTTTTCTGGAAGGTGCCTTCCATCCAATCATGAGTAATAGTCTGTTTTTCCGCCACAAAAGCTTTGTTTTTAAGCATCCTGCTGACCCTATTTACACTTATTGAACACAGAACTTTGATTTATTTTCTCAGACCTTCATTTGAATATGGTTGTGTACTGTTATGAGCGATGATCATTTTTTGTTGCTTTCCTTTTCCCCATCTATGCTCATTGAGACTATAGATTTGTATGCTTTACCTGGACATGATATCACTCTGTTGATGAAAGAGTTGGTCTTGAACAGTTTTTGGTAAAACTTCCCAGAGCTGATTTATGATACCCATGGACAGTACCCTGCCAAAACCCGAAGAGATTTGATTTGATGCTCAATAACCATCTCATACTATGTGCAATAATGTTACCACAAGTTTGTCTGCCTCGTTTTAGATTGACACTCCTATTGGGATACTGCGATCTATATATATACTGTAAAGCTTGACCGAGCCACTAGAAAAGTTGTGTTAATCATGTTCACAGGATTTCTTTAGACCAAAGAGCAAATGCCTCATCGTTCAATTTTCCTTGAAGGAGTACGAGTCAATCTCCACACTTTCTAGAGCAAATGTAGCTTAATATTTAATTAACAAGACGAAAAGAAGTACTATAATTAGGTCCATTTATTATACCATTTGCTTCAGGAATGTTGATATGTTAAAGTTCTTAATTTAAGATATGTTCCCTGCGTAGGCTCAGCATCCATACTT